>MU226261.1:3146405-3187539 GCA_018584345.1 Thuja plicata | reverse complement strand
ATTAAATTTATATATATATATATATATATATATATATATATATATATATATATATATATATATATATAAAACATTGTTTCAACATAACTATGGCTCTGCTACATGCGAATAAGAAAATTAATTTTTTCGTAAAACCAAATATGCGAACAACAACCACCTTGTTTTTTCTATACATTTGTTGACTGGGGCGGGGCTCCCCCTCCTTCAAACTGCGATGATTCTGGTTGAGAATGCGCTCATTCAAGGGCACGATCCGTCTCACACATCTAGTTAAACTCAAAGAGGAATTCTTACACGACATTTCACCAAAATTTAAGGGCTTTGGTTTTAAATTTTTAGAATGGCAACCTCTTTTTGACCCATCTAGATTGAATTCCTTCAAGGTTGATACAGGGTAGAACTTATTGACAAGGAAATCATTAAAACAATAGGGAATCAACACAAAGATTTCATAGGATTTGAAGATCACAAATAACATATTCCAACTATGTCATTTTAGTCAACATGGACTTTAATATTAGTAAACTTAAAATTATAGATATGAAATTAAATAATCAAACCTTATCAATTAAACCAACCTTCTACATGAGGATGATTCAAGATTGGAAAGTCAAAAATAATCTACAAGACCAACCTTATAGGATACCCCATAGTGAGGACATGATCCAAAATATAAACATCAAACTAATTGAGAATAAAGGAGGATTCACAATTGAGACAAATGAAGATATAGAGGAAGGAGAATTTACGGAGAATCGGGGAGTTGATTCCCCAAAAGATGGAGCTGGAAGAAAGGAGTTTGGGGAATATGAGGTAGAAAGGTAGTGCTTAGGGTCTTTTTCTCTATATGGAGGATAAGATTCTGCTCCCTGGTGGTGAGCCTGCTATCTCTAATGATCAAACATTTGAGGAGAACGCAAAAGGAAATGCAATTAATCTACAAGATTTTGAGAAGTGTGAGGAGATTGAGGAGGAGGGTAAGGCTACAGGTATACATGAAGATAAAGATCAAACAGAAAATAAACAAGTTGAGTTAGAAAAACAAATTGCAAAGGAAGTAAATATGATCTCTAACTACTTAGGGGAACTAGTGGTAGAGGCCCTGATGGAACTTTTCATGGAAGAGATTTGTGATAAGGAGGAACTGGAATTAAAAAAGAGACTTCTTATTGAACGCATTCAGGAGGCAAATAGACATATCAAGGGCGTAGAGGTAGCAGAGATGATGGTTAACTTAGATAATATGGAAAAACAAGATTTGAGAACCATTGAAATTTCTTTCACAAAGGCGACTAGAAGTTCCCCGGACTATGCTAACAGAGTAAATGGAGGGGAAGGAAGTCCTTAGCGGAGTTAAGAGCGAAGGTTGGGAATACTAAAGGTAAAACAAAGATTCTTCACTGTTTAATGTTGGGAAGGGGAAGTTCCTTCCCAAGGAGCCATGAAAATCCATACATGGAATGTTAAGGGCATCAATGCCCCTAACAAGCAGCGGATAATTAAACACTGCATTTCTAATAGTAAAGCTTACCTAATTATGATTTAAGAAACTAAATTGGATAAAAGTGAAATGGAAATATTTAGGAAGAAATAAAGATTTAAATGGTGGAAGATTCTCTAGCCTGTGGAGCCTCAGGAGGCTTAGCTATCATATGGGATCCTAGGAGTTTTATGTTATCAATCTCAGAAAGAAGACAATATTGGATATGCGGGCAGGTTAATAGTGTCAAAAATAAAGTTAACTTCAACCAGATACATGTTTATGGGCTTATTCAAAATAGGGAAAAAGCTAAGGTATGGCAGGAAATAGAGACTTTCCTAACTAATTTCCCAAACCAAGTTAGCATTATTGGAGGAGACTTAATGCTATTATGAAGAATTCAGATAAAAGGGGGCGTATCAAGAAAATTTCAACAACAACAATAGAATTCATAGATTGGATAAATAGAAACTCCCTACTAGAAATAAAGATGAAAGATAAAGCATTCGCCAGGAACAACAAAAGATTAGGTTTTGGTAATATAACAAAAAAACTAGATAAATTCTTCCTATTTGGAGGATTAATAAACTTTAGCCACACCCTGGAAGCAAAAATTCTACCTATTTCAAGTTCTAACAATTTCCTGGTACAACTAAAGATCTTAGAGGAAATGGGACCCAAAAATTGTGCTTTCAAATTTGAGCAAATGTGGTTGAAGGATACAAATATCCTAAAATTATTGGAACAATGGTGGAAGGAGACAATATTTTTAGGACCAAAAATGTATATAGTAGCTAATAAATTAAAGACTATAAAACAAAAACTTCAAAAATGGAATTGGAATAAGTTTGGTAACATCTTTGAAAAAAAAGGTAAAATTGAAGAAAAATTAAAAGAAGTGAACACGCTAGTGATTGAAAAGGGGATGGACGAACCTTTTTTTTTTTTTTTTAAGAAAAGGAATTATTAGAAGAATATGAGGACATACTTGCCAAAGAAGAAATTGTCTGGAGACAGAAATCAAGGGAAACATGGTTGGAAGCAGGAGACAGAAACACTAAGTTCGTCCATAATAGCTCTAAGTTAAGAAGGGGTGTGAATAGAATTACAAGTTTCAAGAATCATCTTGGGATAGCTACGGAGGACCCAAAGGAAGTTGCTAGAGAGGCAGTTAGTTATTTTGAAGGCATCCTCATAACAACTAGGATGGATCCAATTTGGAAGAACATAATAACATAATTGAGAATTTACCAAGGATTATCTCCAAGGATCACAACAAAATCTTATTAGGAAAATTCACTAATGAAGAAGTGAAAGAAGTCTTAGTGCAGATGGTTCCGAACAAAGCTCCAGGTCTAGATGGTTGTTCGGCCTGCTTCTACCAAAAATGTTGGGACTTCATTGGAGATGAAGTTACCAAAGCCCTAGACAGGGTCAGAAATTCAGGGAATATTCTCAAAGAAGTCAATAACACCTTTCTAGCTTTTATCTCCAAAAAGACAAACTAGAAACCTTCAGGAACTTTAGAGCGATAGCCCTATTTAACACCCTATATAAATTACTAACAAAGACTATGGGAAATATACTACAAATGTTATTGCCCCTCTTAACAGGTGAAGGACAGTTTGGCTTCCTTCTAGGTAGACCAATCTATGATGGTGTAATAATTGCTTAGGAGGCCATTCACTCTGTCCAAAATAATAAGGAACTGAGTAGGCTTATTATATTAAATATAAAAAAGGCTTATTATTGTTGATATAACTGATGGAGATGATGAAGACCGAGTGATACAGAGTATACATTGTTGTAGAAATGATTAGATCACTTATTATTTTGTCATTGATGTCAAGCAATTGATTACTGATTTCTATTGAGTTACCATATCATAAGTTGGAGAAGTTAAATGGGTGACAAAATCAGATCATGATGAAGTATTTTTTTTATCGGTAATATGTAATTTTATTGATATTTAAAAAGAGGTTACATCATTTCCCAGCATGGCTACAAAATGATAACAATTCCAAATTTTGAACCAAAAGATGCTACATACATTTCAAAATTCCCCTAACTTACTCTTGGAGACCATATTGACTACGACTATACAAAAAATAGTGCAAAAAAACCCCACCCACACATTAACCAAACCAGGCCGCAACCTCCTCCTTAGAGAAGTTCCAGAAGCCACCGCCACCATCCACCATGTCTGCACCCTGCTCGCACTCTGCTTGCAGCCCATGCCTCCTTCACCAATTTCATCACCCGACTCCCGCGCTTTGTGCTTCGCCCTAGAGCCCTTCCCGCCGTGTTTTATTGTGATTTGCCTCCGCACCTAGGGTCTTTCGTCTTCACCCACCGCTGCAGAGGATTTAATTGGAGTGCACTTTCATATCCTTCTCCCAAGCCCATCTCCTTCTTGTGCCTCCAACTTCCTCTTACCCAAAACCTCCTTCAGATCCTCCCACCTAGCGTGCGCTTGTGTGAGGTGGGTATCCTCGGGGCTGGCTGATGACCAGACAACTAGCGGTTGAAGCTCACGACACCCATGACCTGTCATACAGATAGGGTCATTTCCTTTGTTCAGGATGAAACCCACCTCGGTCTTCTACAACACCTCTTCAATGCCATCAATCCATTTGGTGGTCATACATTGCTTCACCACTACCCGCACATCATCTTTGGATTCCACCACCATTAGGCCAAACACCACAAACAATGAGGACACATCAAGATTGGTGTGGGGTTTCCACCAATTTTACAAATAGTGCTCCCCAAAAATTTCACTGAGTGCATTCCAAAATTCGTCCCCGTCCTCTGTGAAAATATTGCCAAGCCTTTTCACCGTGATTGGTCCCATAAAGGCAGGAATTTGTCCATCCGTCTGCAGAGAGAAATTCACCTCCATCTTGCTATGCTCTGCGGGCTTACTTTCAATACTCTGTATTTCCTTCTACCTCAGCTTTAGATTAAAAAGGTTGTCGAAGCCTCTCGAACACGACATTTAAATGCCATCATTCAAACTTTACTCCCTCTCGCAGTTCATTACTGCACCTTGCCCTTCCACATTCTTCACTTACCATGAAATCCACTGATTTTAAGATTGCATCATCACCTCCTAGATCGTGAGAAAAAAAGATCCAGATCACTTCACCCACCTTCATCTAGGCTGATAGATCACATGTCAGCCAACATTGAGACCTTTTCTCAATGTTATGTGAACAAAACTTATGTATAGTCTATGGTCTCCAAAAAACATAAAAAAACCTTCCCTAGGGGTTGGTTCTCAAATCTTCGAACACTTCAAAGTAGTTCTCTAGGGACCCGTCAACACCCACATTTGATAATTTATCTTCCAAATCATTTGCTGCTGTCTCCACATGTATAATTTTAAAATCTTCAAACCCTGCCACAAACGCCCGAATCCTCTTAGTGTGTTTGTTCAGGTACCATGTATCCATCTGACCCTTTGCGATCCCATTCACAACAAGGAGTGAATCCCCTTCCAGATGGATTCACCTAAGTCCTAATTTCCTTGCCATTAGGGTGGCCTCAACAGCTGCAGAAAATTCTGCCTCATTATTGGTCCCGTCTTTCAGTCTTTTGGCCCCAAGTGCCATGATATCACCCTTCTCATCCCGAGAAAAAAAACCAATTCCTGAGACTCCTGGATTGCCCTGGGAGGCACCGTCAGATTTGATTTTGACCCATCTAGGAGATGGGGGTTGCTAGGCTATCGGTTTGTCCCTTTGCTTTCCCGCCAAAGGTTTAACCCTTCTAGTCCCATTAACGGGTCTATACTTTACTAGTGGCCATCTTCTTTGAATCAACAAATCTTCCCGATTGAAAGGTTTCTTCGAGGCATCTATCTGGGAGGCCGAATTAGACACCAGCTCTGAAGCTGCAACTTCCAAGTTTGCTAGAAACCTGGCCAGTGGGGTGGTCTTATCATTAAAAATTTGCTTGTTTCGTTCATTCTAGAGTAGCCAAATTATGCTCGAAGGGAGGACATGCCATATGGCATCTAAGGTTGATGCTCCCTTAGGGCTTGTCCATGCTTCGAGCCAATCTCTGAGTTTGCATGGCATTGGCCCCTGCCAATCCATTTTCTACAATTTGAATCTCCATGCCTCCTACGAGTATTCACAGTTTAGGAAGAGATGGTCCACCGTTTCATCTGCCTTGGTGCATAGTACACATTGAAATGGCCCAACAAATCCTAGGCGCGTCATCCTATCTCTTGTGAGGGCTCTTCCATTGCCAGCTAGCCAAGAAAAGGCTTCTACCTTGGGCAAGCAAGCTTTCCTCCAGCAGATCTTACTTTCCCACTCCACTTTACTAAATGCACTGTCCAGTAATGAGTAACCGATCTTGACTGAGTACTGGCCACTTTTGGCCCCTGTCGATATAACTTCATCTTCCTTAATTGACCCAATAATGGATCTCCTGCATAGGCTTTCTTTTAGGATTGCTTGGTGTGCCACTAATAGACCCAATCCCGTCACCTCCTTCCATCTCAATTCCTGCCCAATTGCCAAGGAAGAAAGGTCAACAAAATCACTTACCTTAGTTCCCAGAGCCACTCTATCACCTCGATGATTTGATGTGGTATTCCATGATCCAATCTCGGCTGACCGTCCCAGGAGTCATGCCAGAAAAGGACTTTCCCACCATTTCCAAGCTGCCATGACAAGTGGTTAGTAATAATTAGTCTGCATCTCATCAGGGAATTCCACAAAGCTGACCCTCTAGGAGGGTTCTCAATCATGAGGATCCTTTCTCTATCTGCATTCTCGAGGTATTTTTCTCTAAGGATCTTCACCCATCTTTGCTCCAGCCTACTATACATCTACCAAAATAGTTTAGCACCCATTGCCTCATTCATAATCTTCCAATTTCTCATTCCTATCCCGCCACCACCTTTCACTTGGCACAATTTGTCCCATGCCATGAGCGGGATTTTATCCTGATTGTGTGCCCTATTCCACAGGAATTTGTGCATCCTTTGCTGAATGCTTTTAAGAATTTGGGCAGGAATTTTAAAACATGCCATAGAATAGATTGGCATAGCCAAGACCATTGTTTTGAGAAGAAAAAGTCGCCCCGCCAGCGTCAGCCATCTACTTTTCTAGCCATCCATTTTAGTCGAGCATCCATGCACCAACTCCTTTTGTAATTCTGCCTTATTTGTACCTTCAAATAGAGTGGTACCAAGAAATTTACCATTAGGTGACCCACTCGAATACCAAAGACTTGCGCAATGACCCTCTATGTTCCTCTTTCTATGCCAAAGAAAAAGGCCTCAGATTTTTGCCAATTTACAGTTTGACCGGAAGCTACACTATATGTATCCAATACCTTTTTCATCACCCATGCCTCCTGCATTGAGGCCACCCCAAAGAGGTATGTGTCGTCCGCAAATTGTGTGTGGGTTGTCACTTCAAAACCTCTGGCTATCTCAATTGCTTTCCAGCTGCCTTGGCTTTTCCGCCTAGAAATCGCCCTGCCCAATACTTCGGCCAGTAGAATAAACAAAAATGGTGAGATTGGGTCGCCTTGTCTAATACCATGGGATGTCTCAAAGAACCCTTGGGGACTCCCATTGATTAGGATGGATGTTCTGTATGACCCAATCATGCCCCCAACCCATTGGACCAATTTCTCGTCGAATCCAAATTTACTTAGTATCTGAATTAGAAAACCACGATCCACCCTGTCATATGCCTTTCTTATGTCTAGCTTGAGTATCATGTGCCTCTTTTTACTCACCTTGGCTATATGGATGGCTTCGTGAGCGATAATTATGCCATCAACTATGTTCCTATTGGGTGTGAAACCACTCTGCTCCCAGGAAATAAGTCTGTCCAAAATAGTTTTCAGTCGATTTGCAGCCACTTTGGATATGATTTTGTAGACTGTGTTGCATAGGGAGATAGGGAGGAACTCATAAAATAGGTTTGCTTTCTCTTTCTTGGGAATAAGAGCCACCATAGTGTTATTGAAGTCTTTGAAGATAAAGCCTTTAGCTTGGGATTCATCAACCACTCCCAATAATTCCGGGCCAACTAAGTCCCAAAATTTTTGGTAGAAAAAGGCCTGGAAGCCATCCGGACTCGGGGCTTTATCTCCCCCATTCCAAAGATAGCTGCCTTGAGTTTTGTGAGAGTCACTAGGGCCATGAGAATACTATTATCTACCTGATTTACAATTGTTGGGATTAAGTGAAGCAATTCTCTTTGTGCTCTGACATCATTTGTTCCATCCTGGCTCCACAAGTTTGAGAAGAATTCAATGGCCTCCCTATTGATCACCTCTGTCTCCTCTGAGAGGGTCCCTTCAGCCAACTTGATCGACAATATCCTATTGACACAGCGCTTGACTTTAACTGAACTGTGGAAAAACTTCGTATTCCTATCCCCTTCCCTCAACCAGCTTTCTCTCGATTTATGATGCCAAAAGACTTCCTCACGCTGCAGTATTTCACTGTACCTGCTAAGTAAATCTTTTTCTGTCAGAAATTCCACCTCATCCATACCTTCAACCTGTACCTTACAATTTAACGCCTCCATTTGTCCTTCCAGTCTCATCTTTTCTTCAAAAATGTCACCAAAATGAGTTTTGTTCCAGGTTTTCAATTTCTGCTTGATGAAAGTTAGTTTTCTAAAGAATTGAAAAGCCAGGTTCCCCTCCTCCCTGGGAGCCAGGGAACCTGGTTTTCCAATTCTTTAGAATCATGATGAAGTATTATTGATATAGTTGTTTTCTACTATATATTTGATGATTATCAAATCAGTATGTTTGATTGATTAAGTAAGAGATTGCAAGAGTTAAGTTTCATATGTGTTAAGTTACTCTACTGAGTTAGACAAAATCTGTCGGTATAGATTCACTGACTACATAGAGTCACAGTTACCAAGCACTGAGCGCAAGTCAAGCACCGAGCATGAGTTAGGCACTGAGCAATAAACGAAGACAGTTACTGAGTTGCAAGTAATTTTACCGAGTACATGATATTGATTAAGAATAATGATAAGATCAAATTTAATGTGTATGCATGATGAGCTGGATGATGATAAGTATTAAAGGAAGTTTGTTACAAGATCTACGAGTGTGAAAATTCAATGAGAAGATCTAAGGCAAAGATTAAGCGACTAAACCTGATTATGTGAGTTCTAAGAAAAGTTCATGTTACAAGATAAAAGTTAAACGGTTTAACAATCTAAGATTTATGAAGAAGTTGATTGAATGGCTGAGCACAAATGATGGAAAACCTAATCAATAGGATTAAGAGGCAAAAGGATGTCTATTTAAATTATATTAACTATTGAATTAGAAAGATGTTGACAGGTTGAGTTGAAGAGAAAAAAGGAGTTGAAGAACAGACCTACCGAGCATAACAAAGAAGTAGAAAAGGAAGAATCTACAGTTTGAAACAAAGATTGATGTTGTATGTGATGCCAGTATTCATTTGAGCATAAAGGATCTGACACAAGCATAGTGAGTTGCCATATTTACAGATCAAACTTTTTTGTTGCTTATTAACATTCGTAACAGAGAAAAATCTCTTAACCGAGTGGATTTAATAGTCCTATTATGTAAATCCTAGACATAGGTGACATTCCAAAAGAGTGTTTGAAGACCTCTAACAAGGCCACTTTTAACAGAGTGAAGATCTTAACCGATCTGAGGGAAATCCCCTAACAGGGTCACATTTAGCAAATGTGTTTGTAATTTGTAACATGATAAGCTTTTAACCGAGCGTACTTCAAAAGGGTACATTTTTATTGTGGGTCATAATTCCCACAGAGGTTTTTCCTTTATTGGGTTTACTCAATTAATATAGAGTTATATGCGTTTGAATGATTATTTGCATATTGTGAGATGTATGTTTGTTTAAGTTTCTAAGTTGTTTGGTAAGTCGGTTATTACTATATTCAGTTCTACCGAGTGAATCAGTGAGATAAGTTTAAGTGTTTAAGTTTCATTTTGTCTGATTCACCCCCCCTCTCAGTGGGACCAACAATTGGTATCAGAGCGAGTTACTCTGAAGTGTTAAGTTTAAAAGGACTTGAGTTCAAGATCTAAAGATGTATAAGAGGGATGCACCTAAGCTGAATAAAGAACACTTCTCTACATGGAAACGTAGAATGAGATTGCATGTATCTGGCATAGGAGAGTATTCACTGCATTATCTTGATAGTCCTTATGTTGCACCTACAACTGCACCTTTGACAGTCATTGAGCAAAGACAAAAGCATGAACACACACAAGTAATGATTGAGATAGCTTCTACACTTACCGACCATGAATATGATGAACTTGATGGATGTACTACTGCAAAAGAAATGTGGGATAAGTTTATTTTAACCTATGGTGGAGATCAACATGTTCAGAAGGCTAAAACAGAACGTTTGAGAGGAAAATTTGATACAATGAGAATGAAATAAGGAGAAAATGTAACATAGTACAACACTAGACTTAAGGAGATTGCAAATTCTATCAGAGGAGCTATTGGAACCATAACATAAGAAGATGTTACAAGCAAAATGTTGAGAACTCTGCTACCCATTTATGCTATTCGTGTATCTGCTATACAAGATTTGAGATCTATTCCCCAAGTGAATGTTTCACGGGATGCTACCATTGGTAAGTTGATTGCATTTGAGGGAACTATTATAGAAACCTTGAATAGTAGAAAAAAATGAATTGGAAGCAAATCATTAACAAAATTGAGGCAACTATTATAGAAACCTTGAATAGTAGAATGAGTAATCAACAAAGGATAAATGTAAAAATGACTTATTGGGATGAAAAAATGCGGGGAAGATGGATAGGACTTATTATTCCCCCATTTGTGGGTCAAGGAGAGAATGAAAACATTACTAAACATGCAGAATTCCAATGGACACCTCCTAAGCAAGGATGGTTTAAGCTAAATTTTGATTGGTCTTCCAGAGGGAACCCTGACACTAGAGGAATTGAGTGTTGTATCCACAATTGTTTGGGGGAAGAGATTCCCAGAAAAACCCTCCCAATAGGGAAAGAAACAAATAATTGGGCAGAAATTAGAGCATTAGTGGAAGAATTGAATATATGTAAAGAAAAGGAAATTAAAAATTTGGGAATAAGAAACTCAATTATCACCATTAATGCTCTAAAAAAAGGATTCATGCCAAACTCGAGGCTGAATGCTCTACTATTGAATGCTTTGTCACTATGTAAGTCATTCAAAAAAAATAACAATTAACCATATTTTTAGAGAAGGCGGACAAACTAGCTAATTTAGAGGCTGATGGATTAATTATCTCTTAGTTCAAAGATGTCTTTGAGCTTTATATCTCCCACAAATAAAAATTGTTTAACCTAATCTTAACGTGGCTTTCCAACTTGAGATGTTCAGCCCCGACAAAGAATCATCATAAGACCTCACACTGTCCTTTCTTCCTTGTCATCTTTCATTAACACGCCGCGTAAGGTATCTTAGTAAATCTTACCAAGACATGGACATTAATGAGTTTTTTGGGACTTCCCAAATGGGATCAACTTGCAAAGTATACTTCTTATTTGTAGATGATCTTTCGCTCGAATCTTTGGGATCTACTTGCAAGGTATACTATTAGAAATTTTGATACTGGAAATTATATGCTAAATCTTGTCTACATACTCTTGAATGTTTTGGAACATATATATGGTATGTACTAAAACCCCTCGAAACATTGTTAATATACTCAGTAATTACTCTTAATACTAGATTCCTCGATGATAATGGTTATAAAATATAGCAATTAATAGGTCTGTTTGTTTCTGCATTGTATAAACGTTTCTTTCTAGGATGTGTAGAAGCTGAGTATGTGGTCGATTGGGCGGATTTACATATACTTAATTTTCTCTGAAATAATCTCGAATGGATTAAGATAGCTTTTAGATTATGTATAAATAGTTCGATACATGGTGGTATGGTTCATTTGGTGCAAGGCATTAACTTAATCAGAATAGGCTTATTTCAGATAAGGACCTATTCTCGAATTAATTAATTTTGAAAATGAAAGCTGGAATGAGCTATTCTGCGTTTGGATCACATATTGTAGAATTGGAATAAGGATTAATTTTCATTTTTTTAATTAATTTGAACAATATGTATTTTTAACTTGTGTACACACATACACATATACATACACACACACACACACACACATGTTTATATATACACATATATACACACATATATACAAACATGTGTGCGTATATACACATGTGTGTGTATATACACATATATGTGTGCACACATGTGTGTATATATACACATGTGTGTGTACACACACATGTGTATATACACACGTGTGTACACACATGTGTGTATACATACACATGTATATATACACGTGTATATATACATACCCACATTTAAAAAAAAAGATTACAAAAAAAAATTTAAATTTTAAAAAAATAAAATAAAATAAAATAAATTTGAATCCATAAATAGCTTATTCTCGAGTAAGAAATGAATTCCAACCTTTTTTTAGAATTAACTAATGCAAGCATTGGCCCCAAAATGGGGATTAATTTCTAATTCGGGAATTCAAAAAATGCACACAAATAGAGAATTAAATTATTCTAGCATTAACTAATGCTTATTCCAGGTTAATTCCTGGCACCAAATGGGCCCTACTCTTGTGATTATATATTTTTCAATATAATAATTTACCAATCAAAGATCTTAGCGAAAAGATGGGAGAGGTTTTGTGTTTACATGGACCACCTTTGCAGTCCTTCATACTTGTCCGACTAGACAAAAAGAGCAGCTTTTTTGTACCATGTATAAATAGAAAAAGAAGGCGTAACCTATGCCCTTCAGATTCGAAAATGTAATAGAAATGTATGATGTAAACTGTGTAAATTTCAGATACATATTTAGGACACTACGTCTTGAGCAATGTCGAGGGTTTTTCATTGCTCGTTCTTTTCCCTCGGGGCCTGCACTTGAACGTGACAAATGTAAAATTATATAAAAAATAGTAAAAAATATGGCTTAGGTTGTTTATTGATAAAAAAAATAATATATAAATATTAATAATGAAAAATAATTTAAATTTTGAAGCTACTTTAAAATATTAATTATAAACTATAAGGGTTCATTGCTTCCCCATTAAAGAGCCATCTATATTAGTGCATAATAGTTATAATTTTAAAATTAGTGTATAATATTAATTATATACTTTGATTGCTTTAGATTTTGTTGGGCGAGGAGTGCAAAGAGCTCAGGTCATATTGAAACAATGATTTAGAGCAAATTCATTAGCTGCTTCAACACTATCCTACATGGCCCTATAATTTAGGATGATTGAGGCCTTTTCAAATTTAGTTGATGACTACCATTGCTCCTCTCACTCCTCTATTTAGGGTTTTTCGGAGGTAAGAAAGAAGACTAAATAGACAAAATAACAAATTATTTCCACACTGTTTCCACATTGACTTCAGTTCCTTCCTAGAATCAACCCTATTTTTAAGTGATTCGTCAGTTTTGTATAGGGTTTCATAGGTTTTTGCAATTATGTTTTTATAGTTTTTGCCATTTTTTAGGGATTTAATATGATTTTAATGTACTTCAAATGCAAAAGGTCATTGAAAATCGAGTCAACAATTTTTTCATGAATTAGGTCTAGAATTTAGGATTACTCATGCATAATCAGGATTTCTTGTATATTTTTGCTTCGATAGATAAAACCATACAACATACTAGGCATGGGCTAATTGAATTAAGAGTGATACAATATGATACAATTGAGATATTCGATGTTATCAGACTATAAATTTTATATCATTATCATGAAAAAGATTAAAATTTGATTAGTTTGAACTTTTTCTAAGAATGTGATGTAGTTGTGCAATAATAGTGTTTGCTAGAAATCTGAGACAAAAATCAGTGCTAAAGAAAGTAAAATTGCTATATGTGGGAGAAGAGGAGGGAACAAGCTCTTTGACTTTTCATACATTGCACGAGTTTAAGTTTTCAATTCAAATAAAAGAAGAGAGGAAGGGGGTAGTATGCAAAAATGAGGAGATGAAACGTAGAAATTAATTAGTTTGAATTTAAGATATGAAGATGTGGGAGTTGGAGGTGTGTGGGTGTGCATGACAGAGGAGAGGAATGACAAATAGTGGGGAGATTCTAACAACGAGGTGAATATAAACTTAGAGGTTGTGTAGGCAAAGAAAAGATTGTCGTGTTGGTTCCCAATGATGGGATTTCAAACTGCATCGATGAAAATGATGAGCTCCTCATTGTTGGATTTGGGCAAAAACGATTATTGCAAATGAATGAATTTATAATTTGATGTTTTACATTAAGAAATTAAGAAGTTATGGTTTTATGTTTTAATTTGAGAATGAATGTGAGTCAGATATTGTGGGGTTAGGCAGTTTGATAAGATCTCTTAATTCCATTTGCATCAAAATTCTCATCCTTGATTCAAAAATTCCTAGTGTATTATAGTTAATTATTTTTCAATTAAAACCTAAGTTGTCTAAGGAATGACAATTTTAAATGATAAGATAATAAGGATTTCAATTTAATAAGAACCATAGGGGAAAATTTTATCAAGTTGTAAAAATATCAAGAACAAGTTATGAGAGCTTTTTGAGATTGATGGCTACCTAAGCTGTTTATATTGCACTCTCAATACTTTTAGTAGTTCAATGAATTTTTCATAATAAAATAGTAAATATTAAACGCAACTGAGGGAGAAGCCAAAACCTCTAAATGTGAATGCACAAAATTGCAACCTCGTAAATATTGATAATGAGATAACTAAGAACAAAGAAAAGTCTCACAAGAGTCACAATTGAAGAAAATGGGAAAAACTAATGCGAAGAAAACTTTTTTCAAGAAGAGAGAAAGACACGAAGGAATAAGAATCCTCCAAAAATAATGTCTCAAAAAAAAGGAACATGAAGAACACCATTAAAATATATGCGAAGAAGCTACAAATAACTGTTGAAAGAGATTGATACAGTGTTGAAGAAGAACCTCGTATTAATTGAAGATTCAAATTAAGATCAAGAAGATGAAATTAAAAAGAACATCCTCAGTTTTAAATCGATTGGTATGTAGTGACAACCCAAAATTGATCCAATTTAAACATAAATTTTTTTAATCCTTCAATACATGACATGTATGAAATCAAGTAACATATGTTCTTAGGGGCAACATTCAATTAAATTATTACAACTAATAATTTTAATTTCATTGTAACTAGTAATGAAAGTAAACAACAAACTTGGCAATAAGGGTTGCCAAATCTTTTAGTACCTTGCGTCGCAATGTCCATATAGGATAGTGTTCCTTGAACAATGGCCACGAGGGATTATTTTTAGAAGCTCAAAAACCCATGCTTGGTGGTTTAGGGTGGATGAATCATACACTATACACACTCCTCATGTACCCTTCCTTGTGAGATAGAAATTCCTCGGTTACAAAGTTTTCAAACCTTTGGGATAAGAGAGAAGGTATGCTAGTGCCATGTTGGGGGAGTGAGTGTCACCTAATATTTATCTATCCATTTTGATTGTGGTATTTTTATGTCATAGGAGCTCCACAATCAAGTAGTATCCTCTTGGCAGCTGTAAGTTATACTTTCTTCAAAGTGTTTTTTTTTTCTTGTTGGAACTAGTTATATGTGTATATAAAGAAAAATATCAGCTCGCAATCACTCACAAAAACATGAAATCATTAGAGGGTTAGCATCCAAAATTCAAATGAGATAAAAGCAAGCATGAAAACACAAAATTATCCTCATATCATTGGATAGAGCTAAAACAAGGTGCACCCAAGAGGCATGGTTGATTTACTCTCTTATGGAGGTGTGGATGTGCTCTCTCAAACATAATATCAAGACTTCCCCAAGTAAAAATGCTTAAGATTTGATTCAAAATGCAACAAGGATGGATGAGAGAAGGATTCAAGCACTAGTATGGAGCAAACTAGTCTGAAACTTCTCAAAATGATGAAGCTACTATGAATGCGCAAAGCAAGAAAGAAACTATGATTGATTTACCAAATGATCCTAGCATGTAACATCTAAGTGATTTAAGCTTGAAAATAATGAAAACTAGCAATGAGAACTCTAAAGCAATTCTAGCATAATAACAATAGCAAAGATGAGTGAGTGATGGAATACAAGAGATGAAAGCCTCTTTTATAAAATTGAAAAGGAAATGGACGGTTGAGATTAAGAGGTGGAAGGGAGATGAGTGGCTAAGATTGAGGGTTAGGTTGGAAAAGTCAAAAGGGATTGTGCACATGATTAGAAGTAAATTACCTTTTAATCAAGGTTAGGAGATTATTAGCAAGAGGTGAGATTTGGAGGGAATAAAGTATTTTTTCTAAATCAATATCCATATGATCTGAAATATACATTAAAATTATATACAATTTAAACTAAAAACAATCACACAATTTTTCATAGACTAGAAAAAGTCGTGATATATTGTTATGTGTTGTTTGACAGAGTGTCGCACAGAGATGTCATCTTGAGGAATGAATTTATCGGTTGCTGGATATGCACAAAATGGATTTATTGATAGGGCTTTTGAAAGTTTTAAAGCCATGACTACTAATATCATCCCATGGAGTGAAATGGTCAAGGATTTTGCGAAAGATGAACTTCTTGAAAAGACTTTTGAACCTTCCAAACAGATTTGATGTGCAGAAACGGTCAGTGAACAACATATAGACTTTCATCTAAACACAATGAATAAGGAATCTTGTCAGATGTTTTAGTTGTTGCTGTTATATGCAAACATGAAATATGAAAGCAATTGGTAAGTGCAAAGGATGTAAACCTTTTGTCAGATGTTGTATCTGAATATACCCTGCTTGACATGCATGCAAATAAGGCACGTGAAACATTTGACAGAATACCCCAAGGCAAACACCATCTCATGGTGCGGTGATTGCAGGAAATGCACAAAATGGATGTGTAGAAACAAGTTTTCAGAAACTTTCAAGCGAATGCAATTTGCTGGTATAAAGCCAATTTAACAGCCTTTGCAAGTTTCCTCGCTACTGCTAGGAGCTTCAATTAAAGGAGTATTGACCTCCATCAATACATGAAGGACAGAGGAATTGCAACAAACATTGTTTTTGCAGATACTCTAGTCGACTGATGTGCAGAATATGGAAATAAATACAAGCACGTGTGTTGTTTGATAGAATGCTTCATGAGACGTCATCCCATGCAATGCATGAAGTCGATGCAACATGATTTTTCTTTCTCCCTGCTTCGGCATAGAGGTTGTCAAAATAATTGCCAGACAATCCGGTATTGGATCAAGGAATGGTCAGAGGAACAGTGACAAGAGTGTATTTTGTTAGAACCTCACGACAAATGATCTTTGTTTGTGCCTGATCTTCCAAGGGCAGTTAAGATTAGTAATGTCTAGGCACACATTAGGAGCTGTGAGCTCGGAGAAGAACGCGGCTCGGGCCGCAGCGTATCGAAGTCGGAGAGCGGGGAAGAACAATGGATATTATCTGACATGCATCCCGCAGAAACAAATAAAGATTTTTGAAAGCCTTTGCGCACATCTACTCTAAGAGCTCAGCCCATGTGGAAGATTGGTTGCCGATGGGTTTGCCTGGAGTAGTGCTGAGGTTTGACTGTTCGGCCTGCGCTTGGAATATATTGCAGAAAATTCTCTGTTGTATGTCCCTGCAACCTGATATGACAAACACAGACTTGATAGTCTGCCAATTCTTTTGCACAGAAAAATGATGACAAAAATTGTAAAATGATGACAAAAATAACAATTTGCACATAAAAGTGATGACGAAAATAATAATTTGCAGATCTAGAAAAATTCTGGTTTTGATTGTGTATGTTTTTAGCATCAACGTTTCGGATCACACTCCCGTGATCTATCAGCAGAATGTAAGAGCAAAGAGCATTTTTACATATCCTTCATGCTCTTTGCTCTTACATCTGTTGATAGATTACAAAGTGTGATCCGAAACGTTGATGCTAAAAAATATACACAATCAAAACCAGAAATTCAAACTTTAAATTCAAATGGATTGTGGAAATCCTGAAAAATGATACGAAAATTGAAAATAATTTCAGATCTATTGGCAAAAAACCATTACCAAATTGCAGATGGGGCCTTAAGGGTCTAATTTGCAAAAAATAATTGCCTCAAATTTGACTTTTGCCCAAAATAGGCAAATTTATAGTCAAAATTCATCGGTGTGGCCACTCGGATGCAATGGTGATGTCCGATCTAGCTCAAAACACTCCCACAAGCTGCTGATATCAGATTTGAATCATGGCCCTCCAAAGGTTGAAGCAAAATGGCTCTCCAATGGCTATGCAATGAAATCTTCTAGAGCTCTAATACCATGTAAGAATTTGTCTAAGGCAATGCCAAGATCTAGAAGATCAATAAATAGCACAAGAGAGACAAAAGATATGATCAAATGATTGATTCAATATTGATCAAATGATAATAGATTCCCAATTGATTACAATTGATGAATGCAAAGTAGATGCACCTGAATATATAGGCAATGCATGATAACTAGGAGATATGCAAGTGATAACCTATCAAGTAGACAAGGTGTACTCACATGTCCACCAAAGGTGGATCATCCTCCATTGTACAATGAAGTCTGTGAAAATATGTGCAAAAATGAGAGGATGATAATATGATAAGAGCATTGAAGGTGGATCTAACACATAAAGTGGAATGAGATATCAACTAACTCCACCTAAAGTGAAATTTCTTCTACATTGTGTGCTAAAATGAAGTGCAAACTCCTAGTTGTCTCATATGCAAACTACCATGTAATGCATTATCCTAAGTAAGCTTAAGTAAAGTGTAATTAGTGAATATTTAATTACACCAACAGTGGAAAAGCACCTCAATTGAAAGGGTTGAATAGAATATGAATCCATCTAAATCCTTTTCTGGAAGAGTCACACCAACTTCAGCAGTGGAAGCTTGAGGCTTAGGCCTATTTGGACATTTCATTAAATAGTGACCATATTTGTCACATCTAAACTATCAGATTTTTGAAATGTCCTTCATTCTTTTGAATGTAAAAATATTATTGGATTCCTTATCTTTCTTTTTTTTGAAGTGTCATTTCTTTCCCTTCTTCTTTCAGGAGTGAGAGGCAAGACCATGAATATCTTCATTTGTAGAATGTTATCCAATGCCTCTTGTAATCAATCTTGACTCTTCTTAAATACAATATGTCTTTAAACATTCAAACTTAGGGAATTTTGATCTTGCACTGATCCTTTGTATAAATGACTCCCATGATGAAGGAAGAACGTTAAGAGCCAACATGATTAATTATTTGTAATCTATAGTGTGTCCGATGGTGGATAGTTGATCTCTTAATTCAGTAATCCTCATGAAGTACGAGATGATAGATTCTCCTTTTGTCATCTTAATGTGGTGATTTTTTTGATTTACTACAAGATCTCGATTCATGTTATTGATATCATACATCTCCTCTAATGTCTTGAACATTACGTTTATTGTTAACTTATATATGATTGGCACAATATGATCTTTCATAGAGTCAACTAACATTTTATTTGCTTTGGTGATATTTCTCTTCCATTGAAGCTTCGTATCCTCTTCATCTAGTTCTGGTACCACTTTCTCCACAAATTCATTTTCCTCCAAGGCAATCATGACTCTAAACTTCCAAGAGATTAAGTTTGATTCACCCTCAAGTCTATCTTCGACTTTAAGTCCATTCACCATCTTGACGTTGATAGATGAAATCATATGTGAAGCCAATTATAGAGGATAACCCTGCTACTTTGAATCTGATCCAATATTTTCTTAATCTTGCTCTGATATCATGTTAAATTATATGGATCAAAAAGTTTGATATACAGATTCACATGATTCTATTAAATGATTTGCAGCTTAATATTGTTGATACCATGGAAATGAAAACTAAGAGGGGGGGGGGTGTGAATTAGTTGTTCCTTTCAAGCTTCAAACCCTTAAACTTGTGCAACCTTAAATATGATTCGATCAAATGAAATAATGAACATGAAAGTACACACAATCAGAATCACATTCACACAAGTTGACACAAGAGTTTTATCATCGAAACCTTGTTAGGGGAAAAATCATGGTGGGACTGATTACCCACAATAAGAAAATACCTTGTTAGAAGTATAACCTTATTAAAATGTATATGGGGATTGCACATGAAATTAGGCTCACTACTTATAGCTCATTTCTCAATTGAAAATCATCAGGATACAACCCTGAGGAAGGCTCACTGCCTTATAGATTTCATCACTCCAATGATCGATCAAACTAAAATCTAATAGGATTTTGTGAACTACTAAGAATGAAAACTTCAATGTCTAATTACAGTTCCTTATAAGCACACTTTGTAGATCCTTGTTCAACCTTTTGTTGAAAACACTTATGATTTTATTGAATCAATCTCTTCCCTCTGCTAGCCACCTCTGGCATCTGCATCCATGATCCACAACTAGAATTTTCCATAATATTTCATTTTATACTAAGAACTAGGTTGACAAAAACCTAATTCATCACCTATTCCAATCTATAGGTCAGATCTCTTGATTTGAATTCAATTATGACTGCTTAATCTTTACCACATACTATAACCACCTCCTCAAGATCATAAATCTCTCAAATAACACATTTTTTACTTGTACAACATGATTTATCAACTAGGTCAACCAAGAATAAATGATATTCATAAGAGTATTATCATTGACCTATAATTCTACCAATCATGTCCTTTTGATCTATGTGGATCACCAACTCATCAAGCACATACCTCAAGAACATCTTCCAACATCGTGAAAAATGCTCATCCATTCAAATCCATCACGACCATTGGATTTGTCAACCCTTTTTCATCAAGCCCTGAAGAACACTGTCATCAAGCAACCAAGACAATAAAATTATGTCTTGCAAACCTTTGAAGTATAAACCCTTTGAATTGAACATACCTAAGTATGTCCTAAACACACTCCTAAGTGTGCTTTGTTAAATTTTTACTCTGTTGAGCACACCATTTTGACTTCTTGTTGACACTGACTATCACCTTTTCTGCCAGTCAACTTATGTAACCTGTTTACCTATCCATATCTTCATGTAACACTCAAAAACTTTGGGTGAACATGGTAAAAACCTTAAAGAACCTTCTTCGATGTGTATGAATCCATATATTTCATATCTACTTCTCATTAGACCTTAGAACACTATACTCCATTGGCTATCTTGTAACAGTTAAGTTAGCAATAACTAGTCTCTTCTTCTGATCACTTCTTCTAATCAATTCCTCTGTTATGTTGACATCAATGTGAACACATCCATCTTCCAACATGTCCATTTAACCAACAATCACCCCCTTTGGCATTGATGGAAACATGTGATGTGAAAAATAAGTAATAAAATCATAAACCAACAGTCTCACTCCAAGAAAGATAATAAATAGTGCTACCAACAATATCCTTCATTATCGTTCAGAGTCTCTCTAATAACACTTCTTCTTCTCCCCCTGGGAACATGCTTGACATGGTTCCAATCAGATTACATACTTTTCTCTCTGTCAACTTCTCCCCCTTGAGTACACATCACATCTCTTATCTTTCCTCTTTCTTCTGTGCAAGTATACATAAACTTGCATCTTTCATCTAATCAAATTCATTCTTAGCTTCTCCTCTGATGTCTTCTTTATCTTATTTGAATTTTTCACATCTTTTTCTCTCCCCCTTTGACATCAATGAAAAAGGTTTGTTAGTTATTCTCATGAAGTTATCCTTGTCAAATCAATTTCATCTTCATCTTCTAGGACTTCAACTTTCTTTCTTACACATACATATTCTTCCGACTTCCATACACTGATCAAGAACTTAGCTTTCTGATTCTGTACTTTCTTGTAACATTTTACAAAAAATCTCTTTCTAATTAGATAACTTTCCCTTATAATGCTTACTACTCCTCCTGAGTAGCAGCCTCCATACACGAATCCAACTTTAATGATATTTTCATGTGGCTCATCTAGACCGATGCATCCTTTTGCATATTAGTTTTGAGTAGGAGGAGAAAGTATCTTTGACTTATCTTTGGATCTTACTAATATAGATCCCATATCTTTGATCTCTTTATTCTTTTTACCTCTTGATATCTTCTGATACTTCTGCCCCTTTTCTACTCTCTATTTTTCCTTTGTTTTCTTTATGCTCTTGCTACTCTTCTACAATCTCATGTTTTCTCCTTTAGTGCACCTTTGTCCTCCTTGTTTTTATTCTCCTTGTCCTCCTTGCCTTTCCCTTTTCTTATAGCATCCCTTTGATCATGATTTTCTACCTTGTCATCTCCTTGGTCTTATCAATTTCTAGTATACTTTTATTGATCTTTTTATTCTCAAAAATGTGTGTTTGTTTGTAGTGTTTACAAGTTTGAGTGAATTCATTGCATTTCAGACATATATCAATATTTTGTTTGCTATTAACATTCCTCGTCGTAGTACAAAAACATTTACCTATTTGCCTTTTGATAATTTTATTCACCCTTCTCACACCTTTGAATACATCTTGGACATAATTTTTTTCTCCTATTTCTAAGAGAATGATCTTTTCTAATGCAATCTGAGGCTCTATGTCCACATTTACCACAATCAAAGAAACTACCACTGAAGTTTTGAGATCTACAACTTCTTACCATGTGTTTCTTTCTCTTGTTCCTTTTTTTTGTCCTTGGACTTCTTGTGCCATTTCCTTTTATTGTTTGTTATGATCTCCTTCTTCCCTTTATTTTTTGGCGTGTCCCAACTCTTATGTTGTTTTTATTTGTTCTTCTCAATCTTCTCTCTTTTCTTCATTTATCTAGGCTTATCTAGGCTAGACCTAGAGAATTATCCTTCCTCTAATCCAATACATTTTTTTTCCATTGACCACCTTTGTGTTAGAAATGCCTCAATATTAGTTGAACTAATCTTGAGCTTGTCTTTGAAATTATTTTCAATTTTAAGCTCCTCTTTCATTTCTCTAACCCACTGATCATCCATGTAGATCTTGCATAATTCTCTAGTATTAACCACAAATATCAAGCAAAGTTGATCTTCCCCAATTTTCTTCTCGTTCTCTTGATGCTCTGAATCTAAATTGTCTTTAATGGAACTTTTGCTTTCATTCTCCTTAAGTTGTCTAACATCATACTTCATCTGATTTTTATTATTTGAATTGTCACTGTTGTACAACCCTTTTGCATTATTCTCCATTTAATTCTCATCAAAGGTTTTCACTTCAAAGGATATAAAAATAAATTGTTCATCTAATTTATCTTTGCAATAGTCAGACTGACTTTTATTATGCTGAACAATTAGGTAACTATCTTCAGAATGGATCAATTTTTCATACCTTGATGTTATTTGCTTCATTTGTGACTCTATCACTATTCCTTCATATTTCTTATATTATCTTCATCATTGGTCTTTCTCGAGACACTTTGTATTTGATTCTAATTTTTAGGATGATTCAGTGTTATGCACCTGGGTATCATCTATTTTACCACTAATTTTTGTGCTCTTTTCATTACTTGTACAAGTCTCCTCCTTTGAATTTATTGTATCATGTTGTACTTGATATTGATGTTCCTTTTGGTCTCTTCTCACTTTTTTATCAGCATGTGTATTTTTTCCTGATTTAGATAGATTATTAATGTCTTCATCTACTCTGACATTTGCACTTTCTACTATCCTTTTCAACCTTTTGATGTAACACCTATATGCTTTAATTTTGGTAGAGTATCCGATACATATTACCTCATCACTCTTTATGTAACACTTACTACCAAAAATTATGAAATACTTCAAATTAGGAACATTTCTACACCAAAGTTCATAAGGTGTCTTACTTGTTCCTCTTCTAATATGAACTCGATTAAAAGTATATACTATAGTTCTAACTGCCTCTGTCCAAAACATTTGTGCAACGTCTCCTCCTGTAATAATGGATTTTGTAGTATCAAGGATTGCTCTGATCATTCTTTCCACAACTTTATTTTGTTGTGAATTCCTAGGTCAAGATAATTGTCTCTTAATTCCATGTTCCTCACAAAAAGTATTGAACTCTCCAGATGTGAATTCTCCTTCTCCATCTGATCTTAGTCATTACATGTTTTTTCTAGTTTCATTTTAAATCATGAGTTTGAAAATTTTGAATTTTTCAAAAGTTTCAAACTTTCCTTTCAAGAAGGATACCCAAACCATTCTAGAGTAATTATTAATGAATACCATAAATTATCTATTCCATTGCATGCTTCTTATCTTTGCAGGACCACACAAATCAATATAAACAAGATCTAACAATCCATTTGATTTTTTATCCTTAGATCTGAACGTAGTTATTATTGACTTACTTAACTGACATTCCTTACAATAGATATTGGTAGGATTTCTCGATCTAGGAAGGTTTCTAATAGCAGAGGTAAATATTAAAGTCACAATATTGTCAAAATCTAATTGACATAGTCTCTGGTGCCATAACCATCTTTCATCAATTTGAATAATGTAGAAACTTCTTAGATTAGTATTTAGATGAAATACATTGCCTCTTGTCTTGAATCCTATTGTAGTCACTATTGGAACTTGGTGAACATGATCTGTATTTTGAGCATAGTATTGCATTGTGGTGTTTTCATTGTTGGCAATATGATGTATTGGAGGTGAGGGATCAATTATACCGACGGTGATAGAGATTCAATTGAAGAATTGACTAAGTGTACAGTCAATCGGGTAAAGACCAGTGAGCAATACTCAGACATTTGAATCTAGAGTTGGAGATCAAGTTAAGGTGTGCGATCATACAATTATCATCTAAAGATGTATATCTAACTATGTCTCTAATTGCATCAGCTAGTTTGATGAATTGATCAAGTTATTGAAGATTCAAGTGACACTGGCAGGAGGAATAGAGCATAGTCAAAACAAGTTTGATTTGATTAGTTTACCAATCAGCGTAATGTTAATTAATAAATATTTGTGACCCAATACATGTTGTATTGAATTTATTGGGTAGATCAATGTGTTTTGGTGGGATCATATTTGAATCTTAGGCCAGTGGGTAAAATGTTTAAGGTTTAAGGTTGACTTGTATGACTTGTCATAAACCAAGGATAGAATTGTGAATTAGGTTAGGGTTTTGAGGCGTTGCAATTGGAATTGATGATTTTTTAGAGTTGGTTGATGTATAAGGCGGTGCAATGATCAAAGATGAAGAGGATTCATGAGACAAAAAGATCAAATCAGATCAGACATTCTTGAGTCTATCTCAAGGAAAGCCTTAACATGTTTGCAAATTAAATCCTTTAGCAAGGTTGCTCTTAATAGGGTGAGCGGGATTTTTAATAGGATTTGAAGTGTAAATCCTTTAACCAGGTGACTCTTAGAAGGAGTTTTAAATCTCTTAGTAGGATTTTGAAATATCTTAGTACAGTAGTGTTTAATAAAACTTTATTAGCTTCTAACAAGGCTAAGATACTCTTAACCAGGTATACCTTTAAAATCTAAAGATGAAATCCTGGAGGCTAAAGTGGAAGAACTTTTCAGATTTGAATAAGAGGTTTCAATAATGCATGAACATTTACATGATACAAATGAATAAATTCAAGAAGCCCTAATACTGAATGAAGATCTAAGAAATGAAAATGAGAAACTAACAAGAGAGTTGAAGAATGCTAATGATCTACTGAAGAAATTCAATGAGAGTACAACAAATCTTGATGAACAACTGAGAAATCAAGGAAGCAACAAAGAGATCACAGGACTAGGTTACACTGGTAAGACTACTTTTGAAGTTGGAGAATCCTCTGGAACAAAGGACATTAAGAAAGAATAAAAGTCTCCACCGAAGGTAACTGTTGACTGCTAAAAATCTACACTCATGCCAAGTTCAACAAATAATTTGGAATTTTAGAGTAACCTAGAAACACTCCTAGGTTGGTGGGATTTTCCTAATTTTGGAGTGAATCTTCGAGTTCTAGGTCAGTTCCTATATGATGTTTCACCTATGTCTAGGTGCAAGAAAAACTAAAGCTTTGAAGGAAAAGGGATAGAAATTGCAAAAATAAATTGACCTATTCTATTAGGTGATGCACCAAAGTTGACATAATTGTAATCAAGATTTTTAACAAAAGGAAGGTCCTAAAAAGGATAAAGTTTTAGCAATTAACACTAATTGATGATTGGAAAACTTACATATAAGTGTCTCATAAGAAGGATTTGCAATTTTCTTCAATTACAAGTTAAAGGGATGAACAATCTCCACAATTAACCAGATTATGAAAACTTAGAGATCACAACTTATAACCTATGCAAGATGCAATACTATTCACTTAGAGATGCATAACTGAGACATATAATTGCATGATCAAAAATAGATTCAATACAAGAAGACATCAAATCAAGATTGCATACAGTAATGTGAACACCAAATAGATCTCTTGAAACTTTAATCCTTATTCAAAAAGAACTTCAAAGAAAAACTACTATCATACAATTACAGTGAACCACTACTACATGAGAAATCAAAGGACTCGGAAAATAATCACTCTCCTACAACTACCAGTGGAACCCCTTACAAATGAGCCTTCCACTCATATTTATGCATTTTTGGCCAACTACATTTAGGGAAGCAATAAATATTGAATCAGATCGTGTTTACAAACCCACTTTTTTAGCTCATCAAATATCCTCAAAAATTTCAAAAGAGAGCCATCAATTAAAACCCTCGCATACCATCATAAATGCAACCTTATCCTGATCAAGGTTTGCCATGAAAAACTTAGAAAATTTATAATATTCAATCTAGAACTTACTTTCGGTGCCAAAAAATTCATATCTTTATGTCGATCTGATCCATCTACCCAGCTCTGCAACTTAACTTTACAATCCTAGCCATTAAACCCTTCAATGATCACTTCGTGTGCAAGCAAAAAATAAGATCTTCCTTATTTTAAAATTTGGCCATTAATTTCCCCCTATTTGTTTAAATATTAGTTGTCAATCTCAAATTTATTACTTTTTATAATCTATTGAGAAATCTCCACAAACTACTTGACCGCCCAGGACACGTGGCGCTATCTCTCTAGCTTGCGACCTCTGGCAGAATATTATTTCTCATACTGCAACCTAGAAACCACCACACATCCCTAGGAAATGTGGTATCACATTGCTAACTCACATCCTATTTCCCTGACTTCCTCGAACCCTCATGACCTCACGACAAGCACCAGTAGCTAGCTCGCGACCCCTTTATGCTACATCTCTTAACCGTTGTGACCTTGTGACAATGGTCACTTGCTAGCTTGAAACCATAATCTTAGACTGCCAACCAACCTCATGATTACGTATGCATCTTCCATGCCTCACAATCTCGTGATCCTGCAAACTTTCTCTTTCCATGTCAATTTGATTGCGAGATCATGGGAAGATGTTGCTTGTCCACCCTGACCCCACTACGTGTCTTGCTGCCTATACCACATGGCACCACTTGGTTCACTGCAACCTCATCTATCCAATCAACCAGTCCTACCACATGTCATATTCTTACTTTCCCATGATGTTTCTCACTTCTTGTCAACCTCTTTGTAGAATCATGGGAAGAAGCCACCTGTCGGCTTGCCTAACTCTCTATCTCGCTGCTTGAATGGTTCACTCTGCCACACATCATAACCTCGTAATCCCATGACCTTTCTCACTCATAGTCACTCTTCTTTGTAGGATTATGAGAGCATGCCACCTGACTCCCGACTTGAGAACAGGCCCACAAAATTCTGCAAGTTGACCACCAGGTCAGTACCCACACGCGAACTGTCTGCCAAAAGGTGCATGCCTTTTTGGCACTTTATACTTGCGTGCTGAGACAAAAATATTAAGTTAGCCTTTAACACATGCAATGTGGGATGTATGCCTATTCATAGGCTAGTTAAAAATCTGAACTTTTTTTGGGTTAACCATCTTTCCTGATGAGTGTTTGGCTTCATTGTTGGCTCTGCAACAGGTAGTGCTGTGGGTTCAACCCTTATGGGAGCCCATTTTACCCACACACTTCTTCAAAATGCCTCATTTGATATGAAACATTATGGCTTTACCTGCAAGAAAAAAAATTGGTAACATTCTTGGCGACATCTGCTATATGTCTGCCTACTAGACATGAGACCATAAGCCTTAAATAGTGCATTGGGCATGGGGTCAGATAGAAAATATAAAACCTTAATAATAGGAGATAAAATTCTGAACTAATCTAGATTGTTTCAACTGGAAAACAAACTTATGATTGATGGATCTGAGTAATCATTTAAACTGGAACTTGCAACAATAGCATGAGAGTGATTTGACAACAACAACTTGTGTTTTGGAAAACACTTAGGGAAACCCGGGCACAACAACCCAAACTAGAAAGCAAGACATATTTACAAACCCTAGATACCCTAGCAAACTAACTAACTGTGCAACAACACTTATTGAAAACTGAAAACCTACTCTAACAGGTAGAAGTAGGTTAAACCTCAAAGCAACGCTTGAGATGTATACCAGTGATTGGTGTAGTTAGAAATTATCCTTCCATTGTGGAAAGCTAGAATGCATTATGATCCTTGCACTCAGTAATCATGAATGGTCCAATCCATATGTTGTCAAACTTTGTATGCCTACCTAGTCTATTCTTCAACTTATCCCACCTAAGGACTATGTTTCCCTCCTTAAAGGTTTTAGGGGATGTCTTCTTGTAAAAAAAAACTTTTAGTTTGGAGTTGGTGGTACTCTAACTGATTCATTGCTTTATCATTTGTTTCCTCCAACTCCATCAACTGGGAATACCTTATCCCCATTGAATCAACTTCTTCAAACCACATTAGCTTAGTAGCTAAGTCTAGTGTATGAAACTCTATAGAAATAGGCAACCGGGCTTCTTTTCCATATGCTAGGACATATGGTAATTACTAATGGCGTGCTTAGGCATTATCCTATCAGCCCACAAAGAAGATTTTAGTTTAGTATGCAAATCTCTTTGATTGTCTTGCAATGTCCTCTTGATGATCTTGATCAAATTTTTGTTAGTCAAACCACCTAATCCATTAGCCTTTAGATAATAGTTTGAAGAGGTATTGAGGTAGATACCATTCTTTACAACCCAATCAGTGATTCTTAGTCCAATAAATGCTAAGGAATTATCTGAAATAATTGAGTCTAGTAGACAAAATCTAGTTATAATGTCATCATAGAAATTAAGGACAACTATCTCATTGGCTTCTTTCAAGGCCATTTCCTTAGTCCATCTTGTGAAATAATCAGTTGCGGTGAGGATCCATTTGTGCCCAAAACTAGAAGGTTTATTAATAGCTCCTATAAAATCAACACCCCATCTCATAAAGGGTTGTTCTACTAGTATAGGCTGTAAAGGTAAGTTGACAACCTTACCTTTCCTTCAAACATTACACATTTTTCATATTTCCTTGTCCAAGAATGAGCATATTTAAACAAGGTGGGCCAATAATAGCCAGCTCTTATGATTTTATAGGTTGTAGTTCTTGCTAAATAATGATCTCGAGTGGGCCCATCATAAAATTTAGAGAATATCTTATCTACTTGATCATTATCAACACATCTTAACAGAACTCCATTATGATCCTTTCTGAAAAGTATATTACTAATTAACACATAGGTACAGATTGGAGTCTAAAGTACCTTATTTTAGCCTTTTCAGGGCCAGGTGGACATTCACTAGTCTGTAAAAATTGTGTCATCTCTTTAAGCCAACTTGCTGATTTACTATTTCCAGAGGCATCAACTAGGACCAACGTTGTTTCTATTATATTTTCCTCTCTTTGAACAGGTTCAACCATTTTTTCACACAAACCCTTCCCTCTTACCATCTTTATTACTTGTATATCTATATCAAATTCCATCACCTTGGTAATCCATCCATCCCTCTTCTCATTCAAATCCATACTAAGAAGAAACTCCTTGACACTACGATGAGCAACCATTAGGTGAACCTTCTTGTTAGAAATCATAAGCTTGAACTTTTTAAGATTCTTTATTACAGCTAATACATGTTTCTCTAGAAAACTGTACCTTTTCTCATAGTATTATAAACCTTTACTAAAGAAAACAATGGGTTTTCCAAAGACCTCATCATTCTATTGTATGAAAATTGTAGAAATTGCCTCAAGGCTTCTATATGCATATAATACAAAATCCTTCTGAAAGTTAGGATTTTCCAGTGTTGGTGCTGATGACAAGGCCTCTTTGATGGCCTGAAAACTATTTTTTTACCTTCTCTAGTCCAATTGAATGATGCTATTTTCTTTAACATAGTTGTCAAAGGCTTCAATAAATTAGCAATATTAGGCAAAAAATGTCTAACAAAGCTAATTATGCCTATAAAAATTTAAATCCCCTTCTTTTGATTAGGTAAAGGTAGCTCTAAAATAGCTTGCACTCTTCTAGGATCCACTGTTGTACCATGTTTATAAATAATATAACCAAATAACCTACCCTCATGGACTGCAAAAAGTGATTTCTTAGGATTAAGAGATATGCCAAATTCCCTACATCTCTCAAATTTTTTTCTTAAGTGGCCTATGTGATCCTTGGCTCCTTTAGAATACACAATGATATCATCTAGATACACAAGTACAAATTTATAAATCAAACTAGCAAAGGCCATATCCATAACTTTCTGAAAGGTATCCCTTGCATTGTATAAGCCAAATGACATTCTTCTATAAGCCATGGTACTCCATTTAGTGGTAAAAGTTGTTTTAAATTGATCTTCAGCATTTACTAAAATTAGGTTATAACCAGGATAATCATCAAGGAGTGAAAAACATTTAGAACCTGAAACAAGTTGAAGGATTTTCTCCATTGAGGATAGAGGATGACAATATTTCAATGAAGCCCTATTCAAGTCCCTGAAATCAACACATAACCTCAACTCCTCATTTTTATTTCTCATAGGTACTAAGTTGTAAACCCAAGATGTATGTTTGATAGGGTAAATAATATCACTCTCTATTATCTTATTTATCTCTTTCTGCATAAGAGGCTCTAGCTTGGGATTGAATGGTCTCTATTTATGCCTAATTGGTTTTCCATTTGGCTCTAATTCTATTGTGTGTTGTGCCAATTGTGGATCAAAACCTTTTAGATCACTATATTCACATGCAAACACATAATTGAATATTTGGAATAACTCAATAAAAGATTGCTTTTCTTGCTGTGAATTGATTTTACCAACCTTGAGAAGCTCACCTTTGAAAATTTCAAGCTCCTCATAATGTTCGTCTTTGACTAGTATGCTAGTTTAGTTCCTTTTGAACTGATCATTTGTACTAAAAATGGATTCTAAGGTGACCAATCCCTTGGGTAGCTTACTAGACTTCAACTAGATCACTATATTGCTCTTTCAATTTGTCTTGATTAGCAACTGCAAACACATCTTCCTCAAACATAAAATTTAGAATTCGCTCATCACCATCAAAAAATTTCCAGTTAGTGTTATTGTCTAGAACAAAAGGCCTTACAATTATTTTGACACCTTGTTTTACTTTATCCCTACTTATCTCATGTGGAATATCAACTTGTGCACCTATTGTAGCTAGTTTATCAGTATGTCGATTTTCTCCTCTACGTATTGAAATAATATTGAATGCATTACAAAACTCTAATAGATTCCAAACTCAGTGCTTGTATGACTTCAAAGTATAATTTTTAACAACATGCAAGCCCCTAACTTGATTCACAATGAGTTCACTATCTCCAAATACTCGAAGACATTTGATATTCCTCTTCCTGGCCCATTCTAGACCTTGAATCAAACCTTCATATTCAACAGTATTACTAGTACACACAAATGAAAAATGAAAAGAAGAATACTACTCATCTCCTTGTGGGGATACAAGCATTGCACCTTCACTAGCTCCATTCTTACTTCGAGATCCATCAAAGTACATTTTCCATACTTGATTCTAATTTTCAAGGCTCTGATCTGTAACTTTTACAAGATTTGGCATCACTGCATTAGGATGGAATTTCATGTACATTCCTAAACCAACCTCTTCAATGACTTCACTTTGATCTTTATGAGCATTTTCTGCAGCCCATTCATCCAGTAGGATGTCTGGAATAGTTTCTACTTGAGTACTAGGCTCTTGGTCAACATAGTGTTCATTATGATTAAAAGAAAGACAATTAGCATTTATGCCATTAGGTACATATGGCTCAATGTGATCTTTGCAAAGAACTTCTTATTTAATGGTCACTCTGGTTCCATATCTTGTCCTAAATAACATATGTGACCAATCTAAAGATAAATAACCTCCTATTTTAGCAGTGAAATCCCTGGACAAGCATAGGGAAAAATAAGGAGGAAGGTCTATGACAAGTATGTCCTATAATATGGAAAAGTTGGGACATTCATGGAGAGTAAGGCTTGCATCCTTAACCAAACCTACAGTATTTACAATTGAGCCATCCAACTGTACTACTCCTTTCTCAAGGGGATGATATTTAAGGTTTAATTGGTCTACAATTTTCTTTGGCATGACCGAGCTTGTAGTTCCACTATCTAACATGCAATTATGAATAGGTTTATCTCCTATAATGAGAGAAACATAAAATGGAGGTGGTTTGACATCCTTACCTATTGGTTTGTTTTTATCCTAAGAATTATTTGTAAGCACCTTTAAATGATTATCAACAACCTTAGTTGTAGAAACTTGCCTTTCATTCAAATAAAATGATAACATTTGAGCTTGACCATGAATAGAGAGAGAATAACACAAGCTCATAGTAATGTTCATCTTCTTCATATTCTCAACAATATTGAATGAAACAGTTGAACGTACCTTTTGGTGATGACACCAAGAGGCTCATCTTGCACTTGAGGTTTCTCCTTGGCTTGATCTTGAAGAGTCCCTTGTATGATTTTAGTTATTTGAGGGGTAGATGGCCCTACAAATGCAACATCTTGGTTGTTATTTGTTGTTGACTGAGATGGATCTAGAGATCTTTTCTTACTTTTGGTATTTTCCTCAATTGGAGTGTGATCCCAACTTACTCCACAAAATTATTTACCTTTCCAATCAAGAAAAGTGGCAACAATTGCAAGTTGGTTTTGTTGTTGTAAAAAATCCTCTACATGTGCATTTGACTGAGAGCTTGTTTAGTTTTGCACCATGAGTGCTTAATTGATTATCTCATTTTAACAAGTAGCTTTTTTATGAGCTTGTTTGGAAGGGAAACACTACTCATAGTTTGTTGCAAGGTTATTTTGAGTAGGAAAAATATCCTGGACATGATTAAATATGGTATTGAGAGGTGCTGGAGCATAAGGCTGAAAAGGCCTTTGATTTAGATTTTGTCTCCCACCTTGGTAATTTCCTTGATATGCTATTTTATTTCCTTGGTTTTTTTTCCCTTGACCTTTTTACTATTGGTTAGCCCCTTGGAATCACTGAGAAGGTGGTCTAAGATCTTGATACCATTTTTTTGAAGCTAGTGAATTCATTTACCAAGGTTTGGAAAATGGTTACCATATGTTTTTGGCTATTTTATATCTCTTTCATCTCCTGAAAGGGTCTTGAAATTGATTCCATAAATCATGCAACAATGTTCATACTTGATGAAAAACATCACCGATCTTAATGATATGCAAAATTCTTTCACTACTCCATAGATCTTCATCACCTATTTAAGAACTTTGCCTTGTTTACCTATTTTTCCTGTTAATACCACTTCCAATCTAACAAACAAGTTGTACCGGTCAATATTATAAGTCACAATCACAGACATAGTTCCTTGACATATTTAACAATCTCATCCTATGAATACTCCAACAAAGTCTTTACCAATTTGAAACAACACTCAAATCACTTACTGACTATCACTGACTATTTTAGAAATTACCTGATTTAAGTTCAATCTAATATAACCAACACACTTCTTCATATCAAGAGTCATGATGGAAAATTTAACATCAAAATACATGACATAACCTTCCATAAGAATAGAAACTTCAAAAACATACTGCAACTCATGATTCACTTACACACTATCTAGTAACATACTAAAAACATTAAGTCAAGCAGTTGACATCAATGACAACCCAATAACTGATTTACCTATTAATCAAATCTATACCAATCTTCATCAATGAAACACTTAGCATCACTGCATCGGTTATTCTAACAATATCCCCCTTTGGAATTGATGGAAACACTCTTCACTTGATACATCTCTTGATCTAGCAATACTCTACACTTGAGTACTTTTCCTGCAAATACTCTTCTCTTCTCTTAACTTCTGATGTGTACACAAATGTCTCCACTTCTGTCTGTACCTTTGATCTTCCTTTATATATACTCTAAAATAATTAATCTCCCCCTTAAAAGATGCATATTCTCCCCCTTTAACAACAATGCCAAAGGTATTCAAACCTTTAGTTATCTTTGTTCCTTTCTTGTCCTCTCATTTTTACTGTATTACTAAGACCTCTCCCTCATGGAGTAGTCCACCACTACATCAATTCATATATATGAAAATCTGATAAACACATATGAACTGATGCAATTAGCATCATCCTTTAATTTACTTCAGATAGGGGAATAACCCCTAGTTTACCTCTGAGATACTCAAAGGTATCCTTTGGTAATGACTTGGTGAATATATCAGCAACTTGTTCTTTAGTAGACACATAGTCAAGCCTTACTTCCTTCTCCTATACATGTTCTCTCAAAAAATGATATTTTATTACAATGTACTTTGTCTTCGAGTGCATCACTGGATTTTTGGAAATATTTATTGCACTAGTATTACCACAATAGATAATAACTGGTTTTGTTACCTTCTCATGAATTCCTTCAAGAATCTATTTTATCCAAATTACTTGCTGATAGTTGAGAGTAACAACAATATATTTTTCCTCTGCAGTAGATTCAGATATATTTTTGTTTCTTACTTGTCCAGGAGACTAATCTTTCACCAAGAAAGAATGCTCCTCCACTTGTAGTTTTCCTATCATCAACATTTCATGCCCAATCTGCATAAGTAAATACATTCAAGGAAAAAAATCCATCCTTTCCATACCATAGGCCATAATATTTATTTCCTTTGAGATATCTGAAGATTCACCTTACTGCAAACATATGTGATTCCTTTGGATTTGAAGAAAACCTTGCAACAGTACCAACCACATGTGCAATATCTGGTCTACTATGAACAACATACTGTAACTTACCAATCATGGATCTATATAGGGTTTCATTTACCTCTTTGGATTCATCCTCCTTAGATAGCTTGCAGCCTGTGACCATAGGTGTTCCCACTGGTTTTGAATCACTCGTACCAAATGTTTTTTCAGAATCTCCTTTACATATTTGGATTGACTAATGTATATTCCTTTCTTTTTCTGCTAAACTTGCAATCCAATAAAGAATTTTATCTCTCCTATCATAGACGTTTCAAATTATTTTCTCATTTCTTCTGCAAATGACCTGCTCATTTCTTCATTTCCACCAAATATTATTTCATCAAGAAAAATTTCAGCAATAAATTATTTCTCTTCACTTGCATATTTGAGATATACATTACTATTGTCATTACTTCTTGTGAAACCAATCTAAATACTATTTGCATGCAACCTTTCATACCATTCTCTTTTAATTTGTTTCAATCCATACAGTGCTTTATGCAATTTACATACCATATATATTCCTTTATCAATAGAAAAAACTCAGGCTGTTCAATGTATACTTCTTCTAGCACACCATTCAGAAATGTTGATTCTAGCCCAGGCATATTGTCATCAAAGTTACTTAGCTCAAAATCAGTAAGCTTTCCAATCAAAGAATGTAGAGTCACAATTGTAGGATTAATAGATCTTAACTCTTGTATAGTAGAGACTCTAATAGCATACTGTGGTAGTAGGGTTCTCAATATTTTTTATGGGGAGCTCCTCTCCTAGAGCCTTCTAGCTCTCCCTAAGACCTTTCTATTGGTATTCTTTTAGGGTATCTATCACTACCCTAACTAGAGGATTCCTCTCTGATCCCCTAACACACTAGGAGCTCTCCACCAACTTCAACACTTCATTAAACCCTTCTCCATAGCTTTACTCTTTCATGGATTCCCTGATCATCTAAACCCCCAATGGTGTCAGCTTCTTATGGATTGGTTTCCTGACTCCTCTTAGGTCTAGACCAACCCCTATGAATACAATTTTTTGGATCTTTCATCCATTTCCCATTCGAGTTCCAAATTACTAGCCTTTTAGGCCTTGTAGCCTTTTTAGGCCAATTAGCCCTCCTAGACACTGAAAACCTAGATTTTCTCTTAAAATACCTTAACACCCCTAGAAAAAAATTACATATTCCTTGTGTTTTTTTCCTTCCCTTAAATATTTTCTAGGTCTCATATGTCTACCCTGTCCGTACAGTGGACTTTCACCAAACCCCTAAAAACAAGGTTTTCTAGGGCATGATGACTAGTTTGGTTTCTTGAACTTCTTCCACCGATCTAATGAGCTCCTCTAAACTCCTCCTTCCATAGAATGGTCTGTACCTCATGCCCCTACACTCCACTATCACTAATTGGCACATACCAATAAATTGGCAATCTCCATTGCTTCTGCACTACTCAGTCACCCTAGCCAAAATAGCTAGTACTCGCCTAGGGCCTGAAAGTTCTCAAGCTTCCCCTACACACACACACTCCACAAGCCATATTTAAAAATTATATACAATACTCTAATGGATTCCAATTGGTCATGGATTTTGAACCATGGGAACACCAAGAAAAGCCATTCTTTACATGTCTGGACCAAAACTGGCCAATGAACTTACAAAATGCAAGAAATTAAACAAAACCTAACCAGAAAGAACAATCAACTAAAATAATGCCACAAAGATCTTAGGAATTAAATTTTAGACACTCTCCATGCTTTCATTCAATCCATTCAATCCAATAAACTAATGGATGATGGATTTGTAGCTTAATTACACTCCAAATTGGTTCCTTGCAAACACCAGTCCGTACAATATGAAATCTAACTATCATATTAGGGTTTAAATAACCTTATATACTTCCATCCCACTTTTCTAGAAGCTTTGGTTTGGATTTGGGAACCATAAGAGCCGATTCCTAAAATCTGGGAAATGTTGTCATGACAACTTTTAAAAATTGTCATGACAACTTTTGTCAAAATGACACTTTCTCCACTTTGAGGGTCCTAATTGGTTCCAAAACTTACCAAATGACCCCAAATCATTAAATAACATTAAAAACTTAAAAATATTACCCCTTTGGAACTTTGGTCAAGCCTTTGACTTTTGGTTGACTTCTAGGTTCTAGACCCCTCAAATCAACTAGACTCAACAACATACAAACCCTAATCTTTCCTAACCCTAATCACACCTCAAAACACACTAGAGACTTTTATATATTAGTTCTTATTCATGGATTGTTGGCCAAAATAACCTAAAATCCAAAATGACTAAAGATCTTACAAAATACCTTAGGGTGCTCCTACACCATCCTCCCCCTGCAACAAGAAAGTTAAGGTACCAGTGGTGTCAGGAACTCCTCACTGATTCCATGCTTCTTAATGTCACTCTCAGCTATCTAGGTGGCTTCTGACTCTGGTTTTTGTCTCCACTTCACTAGATGCTCCATATAGAATTTGTGTATTGTCTTCTTCTTTACCCTTGAATCCAATATCTTTTCCACTTGTGGCTTGACTTGTTCCAGAGTCTTGAACTCTCCCATATCCTTATGCACCTTTGTACTGTACTGCAACTCATCCATATCTGGCCCCTTATACTTGATAAAATCCTTCACATTGAAGATTGGATAGATTGACATCTCATTGGGCAACTCCACCTTATAAGCATTAGGACCATACTTAGCTAATATATTGCAAGGTCCAATTCTTTTCATCTGTAACTTACTAGGTATCCCCTTTTGTAGCCTCACCTTATTCAGGAACATCATTACTAACTCTCCCACTTCAAACCGCAAATCTCTTCTCCCCTCATCTCTTTTTGCCTTCAACTATTGACTGGCCTCCATTAAGGTCCCTTGCACTTTTTCATGAACTTCCTTCATTGATTGTGAGAAATCATCAACATGTCCACTAACTCCCTCATATCCTTTGAGGTCTCTAAGCTCCATCACACCCCTTGGATGTGTCCCATACACAATCTCAAATGGACTTTTCCCTGTAGTCCTATTTGTGCTATCATTATAGGCAAATTCTGCCTATGGAATTACTTGCTCCCATCCTTGTCCATATTCCTTTGTCAGACATCTATGAAAGTTCCCAAGAACTCTATTGATTACTTTAGTTTTCCCATCTATTTGAGGATGATATGCAGATCCATGGGATAAGTTTGTACCTAGTCTCTTCCATAGGGTCTTCCAAAAGTGACCCATGAACTTCACATCCTTGTTTGCAACAATGCTCATTGGTAGGCCATGAATCCTCACTATTTATTTGAAGAACAAGTAGGCAATATGGCTGGCATCATGTGTTGTTTTGCATGGTATGAAGTGGCTCATTTTTCTAAACCTGTCTACCACTACAAACACATTGTCTAAACCAGTTGGAGTTCTAGGTAACCCCACTATGAATTCCATACTTATGCACTCCCAAGGTCTACTTGGGATGGGTAATGGCTGGTAAAGTCCTACATTTGATGAAGTTCCTTGAGCCTTCTGACATATGCCACACTGCTCGACATATCTTCTCACTTCCTTCTGCATATTTGGCCACCAATAGAACCTTTCCACTAAGTCCAATGTCTTATTCAGTCCAAAGTGTCCACTTAGGCTTCCATTATGTTTCTCCTGTATGAGGTTCTCCCTCATTGAGCCTTTTGGAACACAAAGTTGGTTTCCTTTGAATAGAAACCCATTCTGCAATGTATACTCTGCAAACTCACTATTAAAGTGATTCTCAAAATGTTTGCACACTTTGTAAATCTCTAAGAAATTTGAATCTCCCTCATATAGGTCTTTAAAACCTTCAACTCCTGTACTTTGCAACTGAATCTCTTGGATGGTAAGTAGTCTCGTACTAACGGCATCTGTAACTTTTTTTTCACCCCCTTCTTATGTTTTATAGTGAAGGTATATGACTATATGAACTCCATCCACTTTATGTGCCTCAAGCTAAGCTTGTCTTGAGTGTTTATGTAACTCAATGCTTGGTTATCTGTAAAGAAAACAAACTCTTTAGGCAATAGATAATGCCTCCACTTCTTTAAGGATTGTACAAGAGCATATAGCTCCAAGTCATGGGAAGAGTACCTAGACTTAGCCTCATTTAGGCTTTCACTGAAAAAGGCCACATGCCTGCCTTCTTGGCTTAGGACAACTCCTATTGCAATGTTGCTTGCATCACACTCCAAAATGAATGGTTTATCAAAGCTAGGTAACAACAATATAGGTTGAGTGGCTACTTCCCTTTTCAACCTTTCAAACCCCTCATTAGCTACCTTAGTCCATATTAATTTAGTCTTCAATACTCCTTTGATAGTCTCTAGGACTAGAGCACAAATCTCACCGAATCTCCTAATGAACTTCCTATAGAATTGGGCTAACCCATGGAATCTCCTGACTTCTATCCCTATCTTAGGAGTATGCCAGTTCAATATAGCCTCTAATTTCTCCTTATCCATTTTCAAATCACCCTTGGAAACTACAAAACCAAGGTAGACTATCTCTTCCTTCATGAACTCACTCTTCTCAAGGTTTATAGTGAGTTTCTCCTCCTGCAACTTCTTCAACACTAACTCCAAGTGTTTCATATGATCCTCTTTGGTTTTACTAAAAATGAGGATGTCATCTAAATAAACAACTACAAAAACACCTATATATTCTTTCAAGACTTCGTTCATCACCCTCATAAAGGTGCTTGGTGCATTGGTAAGCCCAAAGGGCATAATTAACCATTCATACAACCCCTCTGTAGTCTTAAATGCAAACTTCCACTCATCACCCTCTTTCATCCTAATTTGATAATATCCACTTTTTAAATCAATTTTAGAGAAGTACTTAGCACCCTCAAAGAAATCCATCAAGTCTTCTATTCTAGGAATTGGAAATCTATACTTGATAGTTATCCTATTTATTTCCCTAGAATCAGTACACATCCTCCACTTACCTCCCTTCTTAGGAGCCAACACCACTGGGATAGCACAAGGGCTTATGCTCTTCCTTATTAGTCCTTGTTCCAACAATTCTTGCACTTTCTTGGCTATCTCCTTGCTTTTCTCTAGTGTCATCTTGTATGCATCTTTTTTTGGTAAGGATGCTCTGGGTATGAATTCAATTTGATGACTTATCTCCCTCTTTGGTGGTAGTGAGGCTGGTGTACCTTCACATATTATGTCCTTGAACTGATCCAATAGTTCTCTCACCTCCTTTGGAATAGGTGCTTGCTAATGAGTCTCCTCCTCCTTTGGCTTTAAAAAGATTGCACAACCAACTTCTTCATCTTTCATATCCCTTAGGAATTATTTTCCATTCATCAACATGGCACTGGATTCTGCCTTCTCCAATATTTCCTCTTCTATTAAAGAATGGATTTTGAAAGTTACCCCACTTTTCTTGAAGGAGTACTTGTTATCTTTCCCATTATGGACAACTTCTCTATCATATTGCCATGGTCTGCCAAGCAACAGATGGAAAGCATCCATTTGCAACACATCACATAGTATCCTATCTTGATACTTTCCAATGGAAAATTCTACCCACACTTGTTCATTCACCAAGATGTTTTGACCCTTATTCAACCATGTAACTTTATAGGGACACACATGTGGGATTTTGGTGAGCTTCAAATTCTCTACTACCTCCTCAGATATGACATTATCTATTGATTCTAAATCAATGATCACCTTGCACACTTTCCCCAATATCTTGCACTTCATTCTGAAAAGATCCCTCCTCTTCTTGTGCTCATCTTTGGTGGGTGTCTTCATTAGGATTCTTCTCAACATAAGGTGTTCTCCTTTTTATGAATCTAGACTCACCTCTGATTATCAGATCATACTACGGAGAAAGGTATTTCATTTTTTTTGTTGATGATTTTTCTAGGATGGTGTGGGTTGCATTCTTAAAGGAGAAGTCTAAAGCATTTGAGAAGTTCAAAATATTCAAAGCTAAAGTTGAGACTGAATCCGGATTGAAACTGAAATGTCTGAGATCAGATAGAGGAGGAGAGTTCACCTCTGATCAGTTTTATGATTATTGCGAAGAACATGGTATTAAAAGATAGTTAAGTGCACCTAGAACCCCTCAGCAGAATGGGATTGTAGAAAGGAGGAACAAGATCATACTTGATACAATGTGCACTATGATGATTGAAGGAAAAGTTGTGCACACCTATTGGAGAGATGCAGTGAACACAACAGTATATACTATCAAAAGAACTCAATTGAGGCCAGGCACGGATAAGACATCATATGAACTTTGGTTTGGAAATGTACCTACAGTAAAGTATTTCAGAATCTTTGGCAGCAAGTGCTACATCAAGAGAGATGATGGTGTTGGTAAGTTTGATGCCAGAAGTGATGAAGGTATTTTCCTTG
>MU226261.1:3110741-3121825 GCA_018584345.1 Thuja plicata | reverse complement strand
AAAGTTTCACTCATCTATTGCAAGGGTGAAGATCAAGTTGCAGATATTTTGACAAAGCCTCTTTCTAGAGAGAAATTTGAATTTCATTGTAAAAATTTGGGTTTAATACCCTTTGATGTAAATCCCCCAAGTAAAGATTAAAGGGGGGTGTTAGAATTAATCTTTCCTTGGTTGAAAATATGTAATTAAAGGATAAACCAAGGTATCCTTATTTGTATTTGTCCTCTAGTCCAAGTAGGAGGACATGTCACTATTTTGTATTTCCTTTAATAAGGAAAATAGATATTCCTCCTTAAGAGGAATCTCACATTTTTCACACACACAATATGAATGTGGCATTCATAGGAGAAGGGAGTTACATGCAAACTCCTCCACTCATCTCTACTTAAGAGATGTCTCTCACACACTTTCCCTAATAATCTTCTCCTCTCTCTCATTTCTTCTCTCAATCTCTCCTTGCTCTCATTATTGTATTGAGCTTATTGCTCTCACCCTTTAGGCTTTGTGCCATATTATTATTATTCACAACCATAGCTCAAAAGTTCAAAATCCCTAAAATAATGGATGAGATTGTTGAATCTATCATAAAAGGAGGTAACTTAACTGAAAGAAAGATTAGACAATGGCTAACTCTCAAGCCCGAGGACCAAAACAAAATTGAAGCAATCATCAAGGCTATGATTAATTTCAAGTATGTTCCTATGCAACTTCGCTCTTATATGCCAGAAGAACTTCTAGAAAGACTATCAGCAAGGTGGACTTATGCTTTACATACTAAAAAACAACTAAGGGAAAAATGCCTTGTAACAATTATGCCTCCCAAGTCCAAAATGGAAGAGATTGATGAGATGATGAAAAAGCATTCAAAGATGTTTTTAGCATCAATCAGAGCATACAAAGTATTAGAGGGAAACTTAATTGAGCTTGACAAGGAAACTGATACAAAGTGGAGGGAAATCCTTGATATACCTAAGAAGGATTCAAGCACCAAAAATGAAGTATTACTTCTTACCAAGACACCTCACACCGAGGAGAAAGAAGAAAGTGCAAGCCCTGAGCACATTGCACCGGATAACACTGAGGATATTGATCCCATTGATTTGGAAACATAAGCATCCAAGATAATGGATGACATACCAGAGATTCTTCAATCATTAGGGGATACTGAAGATCTCCAAATTCAGGATATAAATCAGTATGATTCTGACAAAGACCCAAAGACAAATGAAGATGTTATTTTTATCACCCTGCAAGAGCAAGCAAAGCAACAAGAAAAATAATCATAGGATGCTTCACAAGTTAATATACCATGCAAGATGCCAATATTAATGGAAGCCATCAATATCATCTCATAAAAGGAGAAGTCACCCGAGCTTGATACAAGCTTACCCGAGGATAAGGGAGATGAAGAGGTGAAAGAAACAACTAGTGAACAAAATGTAACAATTGGAGAACAGAAAGAAACGGATGGAGAACCAAAAGATAAAGGTGAAGAAGAGAAGCATGGTTATGCCACTCCTAAGGATACCAAAGGAGATGTTACAAATAAAGCTAAGGTTGAAATGGAGATGTCCACTACCGACCAACAGGTGCATACCGAGCAGTAGGTAAAAGGCACTACACCTACAAAGCCTTCACCAAGTTTATCTGACAAGGGAAAAGAACTTGCTATGGTTCTACATTCCCCTGCCTCCAATACAATCGAAGAAGAAGAAGAAGAAGAAGAAGAAGAAGAAGAAGAAGAAGAACAGCCTCCAGATAACACTTGATGAAATCATATAGATACCGAAATGTGATCCAACTACATTGGATTATGAATCTCTCATCGAGTATGGAGAGTTGTGTCAAAGAAAAGCTATTCAAGATAAGCTCAAGAATGAGCACAAGGACTCCTAGGTACTAGAGACAACCAAAGAAATACTTCAACAGATTTTACCTGATGTTGACACTGATCAGAATGCCCCAATTCTTGATCAACTTTTCATTCTTATCGATGCAATCACATCATAGAATTTTGATGCAGAGAAGGATATAGAAGAACGAGCAAAATAGAAATTTGAGTACAAATTAACTGAGATAATTAGCCAAGAAGTGGCTGAGAATAAGGCAAAGCTGTCAGAACTAGTAAGTACATTGGAACCAATAATTTCAAAAGCTATAACCTTGATTCAAAAATTATGCACTTTGGAGAAACTCACTAAGGAGTATAGTGAGAATATTGCACAGATAGATGCAAAACTACAAGCTAGTGCACAAGGTCTCACACGCAATGAAGATGCAATCAAGTTGCATTATGAGAAGATAATGAAAGCAAAGAAGTTGAGACAAGATATACAAGATGCAGAATCAAAGTTTAGAGATGAGGTAACCGAGCTCCAAGCTCTAGTATTACCCAATCTCACATTACTGCAACAACATATGACAATGGCAAGAACATTGATTGCTACCCCAGAGATGTCTGTCCTAGATAACATCTATGATATGCATCCAAGAATTGCCTTAGAGCACATGGCCCTGGAACACCTTAAGGAGAAGTGGGAGAAAATGATGGAAGACATAAATACCTCACATTCCCACATTTTGGACACATTGTAAGTTATACATTTTTGCCAATTTTGACAAATTGTAAGTTATATGGCTTTGTCCTTAATAGCAAAAAAGGGGGAAATGATATGTTCTTCAAAAGTTCTAAAGGGGGAAATGATATAATGAAATAAAGGAGGAAATCATATGTACACACATATACATATACTATATCGATACATACAAATAAGGGGAGTCATAATGACAAGGTAAACACATGGTGTAAATACTAAACATTTTTGCACATATCAGTTTTTGATACTAATGTCAAAGGGGGAGATTGATGACATATTTTTCCATTAGTATATAAAGGAAAATAGTTTTGGAACCATCGGTAAAGACATCACCGAAAGTCAAGTTTACAGTGCAACTCAAAAATGTTAAGTATGGTGTAAACCGATAGAATGAATCACAAAGGAAACTGACAAAAAAGTTCATAGGGAACCCAACAAAGAGTTTACAAGGTAAACCAATGACACAATGTACCTCACTGAATAGATAACTGAGGAACCCGATAGGAAAACTACAGAGCACCCCAAGCACCAGTTTGCCAAAAATCAGTTTTATTCCGAGAAATGTGGATTTGACTTACACGTCAGATAAAACACTTGTGTTTTATATTTAGCTTTTTGATTAGCTTTAAATCCATTTCTTGAGGGACAAGCAATGCAATTTTAATTGTTTTAATCAGTCTAACTGATTGAAAACATGAAAACTAAAGATCAAGGTCAAGTTGTAAACCTTTGATCTAGAGTTATCATTGTAATGTGCAAAACTAAAATAGGTCAAGAACATAGTATAAATATATGCATAATCTATCTAGAACAAGTTGTTCCATGATGATTGTAGCCGAGCAGAGCATCTAAGGATTAGACAAGAGTTTTCATACACAAGAACAGACACAGATCAAATCAGTTTATCAGAACAAGATTCAAGGCTACCGAGAAGCATAATAGAGGTATTGATCAATCACAATAGGTGATACTTATATATTGTAAACTTTAATGGATCTGTACTCAGCAATTCTAGATTGCATATACTCAGGTCAATAAGTAATTTTGACTACATCCTAATAGGTGTAGCAAATAGAAGAAATCCTTTGAGAAGGTGGATTTAACAATCCTTTTGTAAATCTCTTAACCGAGTGCACACTTAATTGTGTTGCTAAATCTCTTAACATAATAGACCTTAACCAGTCTCAAAATTACTCCTAACAGGGTAGATCATTAGAAGTGATAAAAAATTTGTAAGCCTTAACCGACCCCTTCCATTCTACAGATAGTGAAGTTTTGTGGGTGCCATCCCACCGTAGTTTTTACCTTCTAACAGGGGTTTTTTGCATTACCAAATCTTGTGTCATGTGTACTTATCTTTCATGAATGTTTCTATGAATGTTTACATTCATATTACATTTCAGTTATACTATTACATGCATAAGATAGAATAGCACTATGGTCGGTAAAGAAAGCAACTGATTACTAAAGGATAAAAGGTTAATTGATATAAAAGTTTTAAGGGTATTGATTCACCCCTCCCCTCTCAGTACACACATTCCATTATTCCAATAGGTACAACTCCCTTTAGATGATCTTCAATGAATAATATTATGCTAAGAAAATTTTTGAATATACTATTAGCCAAAAAGTAATAAGCTTCCACATAAGGCCTTTATCATGTAATGATTACCTTTCATTCACAGAAATTTAAAAATTTAAATCTCTGACATGCCCAGAATATTACCCTCATGCCCAGAATATTACCCTTTCCATAGTTGCTTCCTTTCATTCGTTACCCTCCTTTATGCTTTTTTGTGCACAATTAACTTCAAACCTTGAACCAAGAATAAAAGGTACAAAGGTTCAAGTTCACCATCCTCCGATATCACTTTAAGTATTTCAAACTTACACTTGACCAAGACTTGGGGTTCAGAAAAAGTAGAAAATATACGTACTAGAGATGAACCTCGAATCAATGGAGTTTTGAACTTTACATACATGTTCAATCAGGGGGTTCAAAGAACAAACATTTTGGTATACAAAGACAAAAAATGAAAGGATTTTTCAACGATAAAACAAAGACTTTGGAGAATTAACGTACTCTATCTTTGCTCGAAAAGGGGATTGTATGCAAAATTTAATATGAGCAAAAATAGGGGTAACAGACATAATCTGAACATTGGATTGGAATGTCCTTCGTGTTTACAATCATCGTATGGTTTTACTTTGTGATTTAAGATCCATGTTCGAATTTGTACTGCTAAAAAAATGCCCAGTTGAGTGTGTTGAGGGCACTTGTAATTTTCAATTCTTGCCTTGTGATGTTTGCTACATTCTTGATTTGAGATCACATTTAGAGTATGTGATGTTGGTATTTGAGACCACTTCACGAGCACATTAAGTGTGCCATGTTGGGATCCTGAGGGCCTATACTCTTGGTTTGAGGTCAATTGAGTCCCATGTTTCATTTTGAGTTTTGTGGCTTTTGTCTTGTTTGCATTTTTGCATTGTACCTCGTCATAGAATGAGATGGTTTATTTCTTGGGTAGAGGTGTTGAGTGGCTTCTTACGTGTACCCTGACCCGTAAGTGGTTGGTACAAGCCACATGAAGGTCTTAAAAAAGTGATAACATAACAAAGTAAATTAGGGTTAAAACATATGTATACGAGTAATTAACTACCTAGCCACCCGAGGGTATAGATAGAAGGTAAGTCAGTGGATAAACGTTTGAGGACATTGATAGAAGACATCATATATGGCCACTCGAGGGTGTTGATAGAAGATACATACCGAGCATGTCCATTGTGAGCCAAGTAATGACACTCCACCACGAGTCCCTGCATGTTAGCCTTTATAGCTCTGAGTAGTGACCTCAAACTACTTGCATCATGTATTACATTGTGATTGTACTTAGACTGTTGTATCGTCCTTGAGTCATGCATTTGTTTGGCATGAGTGTTAGCCTCTTTTGTGTGTGTGTGTGTGTGTTTATCTTGTGACAGTGGTTAGGTTACTATCTTTGTGAGCATGGTGGGGTGGGCCTGAGGGTTCCACATGGTAGGGTGGCGTTGCACTTTACCACTGATGGGAATCGGTGTACAGGTGATGGCCTCCCTCCAGGGACAAAGACATCGAGCATTGAGTGCTCAACAATATCTTTTCACTTGACTCATGATATATACATATGTTAATGCTTTGTTGATCATGTTATTAGTGTAGTTTCCTTTATGTTATATGCTTTTGAGCTCTCTAGTGAGTGTTGCATTGATATGTGTTAATCCAGTACTACTTGGTGTGAAGAAAGCTTGTATTTTGTCATACTTTTGTGTTGACAAGCCTACCCAATGTTAGAACCCAGATTGACCTTCAAATTTAACCTTTAAGCTTGATTGCACTGATCCATAGGCAATTTAGCATAATTAACCCCTAGATTAGCACATATGCCTAATCTTTTAGTGCATACACCTCCCATGTTAGCACATACAAAGTGCAGGGTAGTTCATACACTTATCGATGTAGCGCGCATGTATCCCAGGGTAGTGCATAGGAGGCACAAATTATCGCATACACGTATCAAAGTAGCAAATATGCCTCATGTTTTAGCATATACGCCCTAAGTTTTAGCACATATAAAACAATGAGCACTTCCCAAGGGTTAGTCAAAAATATAATTGCATATTTGGATACCCTTTTTCCTCGGGATGCCTTTCGTATGTTCATAGTCATAATTCAAACTCATTATGTTATGTTTTGATCTCTTTCCTTTTTTTAAGCTTAATTTGCATCTTAAAATTAAATTGCGATGGGGATGGATTAGTCTCCTTGATTGACGACTATTGATGATGGTCTGGTCATGACTTTTGAGGTTCGTGGACAAAGTCTGTACTCTCACATGGTGGCTTGAATGTGTCTTTGCCTTTCACACTTGTTCTATGGATTGTCTTGGAACCTTTGGCGGTGTTCTAGTCTTCCGTTGGTGCACAATCATGTGATAATCATGGCTTACCTTCTTGCATATTAATATCTTGCTTATGCTTTGTGATTATGTGATGCACTTATGTACATGATATTTATTCCATGTCAAAAAAATTTGTTTAGTGCGTATTTAACCCTATGTGTCCAAGGGTTCCTTTGCGGGGCATTACATGTCTTTGTCCGTAGTTGTCCCTTTGTAGCATTTCATCTACTTAAAAATTATCCATTGTCATAATATTTGATCCCACCTTATTTTTTAACCCAAATGTCTTCTCACCCTGTCATTTCAGTCTAATTTATTGGTGTGTTGGTGTCAATTTCTTCCATGTTTTTCATAGCTTCCCTATTATCTAGTAATTGTTTTAAATTTTCGCCATTTTTATTTATATTTTCTGTCTTCATTTTTGTTAGATACATTTTTTTAAAATATTTTACTAGTTTTGTTTGAAAAAGACGGGAAAACAAAAAGAAAAATGCCAAAGGATAAAGAAGCATAAAGAACCAAAGGATAAAGGAGAAGAAATTAGTGCTGACCTGTTCCTTTTGTGTCTTTAGGAGACCACGCATTATTGGACAAAACTCTCTTGAACCCGTTTGCCTTTGGAACCACAGGTTCTTGAACAAAGCTCCTGCCTCTATTCCCGTTTGCCTCTATACCCACTTGTCTCTGTTGCTAAGCTTCTCTGATTCCCTGGACGAAAAACCTCCGATGACCTGAAGATATCTTTATATCACCAAAATCAGCCACCTCTGAAACTTCATTGAAGGCATCTTTAAATGCCCGAAACTCTGATAATGCCCTTTCTTTTGCTCAAGCCTCTGATTTCAAGCCTCTGATCAAATTTCTGTTTCGCATTTCCTCAATCATTTGGTACCGGGTGCTACCTATTCTTTCAATCATGGCATCTTGCTCATCATCTCACAATCTCAGTGAAATTGGAGCTCAATGCCAAAGAATAAAATCATATGCATCCGCAAAACTGTTTGATGTATTCATTAACCACCGTGGCCCCGACGTAAAAGAAACCCTGGCTCTTGAACTGTACTATTCTCTCCGCGAGTTGGGATACAAAACTTTTCTTGACTGTTATGAGATTGAACGGGGTGATTCATTTGATTCTGCCATAAAGAATGCCATCTACTCTGCTTCAATTCATATTGCCATCTTTTCGAAAGGATATGCAAAGTCCTCTTGGTGTTTAGATGAGCTGGTTCTCATGTTAAAGACTAAGGCTAAGATTATTCCTATATTTTATGATGTGGCGCCTTCAGACCTTCGTTACATACAAAAGGGAGTTTATTCTGATGCATTTGTCCAACATGAAAAGAAAGACAGGTACTTGAACCAGCTTGAAGTGTGGGAAAAGGCTCTGTACTCTGTTTCATTCATGTATGGCTACGAATTCAGCAAACATAACTAGGAAGATTTCTTTCATGCGCTTTCCATTATCTCTTATATTGGTGGTGTAGTTTTGGTTTGCCCCCAAAACAGATTGCCTTCAGTATCTTTGTAATCTTTGTTGTGTAATTGATTCTCTTAGTTGTCCCATCTTTTTTTTTCCTTTTTCCTTTTTTCCCTTAATCAGAACATCTTTCTAATCAAAGTTGTTTTTGTTCATTTAAAATTTTCAAACTCCCTGTGTTTTTTTCATTTAAAGTTTTCAAAATCCAAAATCGCTGTTTACCTTGGTCAGAACGTCTTTCTAATCAAGGTCTTTTTTTTCCTTTTTATTTTAAATTTTCAGTGATCCGATTAAGCTGTGTAAAAATGTGGTGTCTGCTGTACATAAAAAGCTCCAAAAGATAAAGTCTCTAGATGTTGTAGAAAATCCAGTGGGGCTTGATGAGCTTGCGGAAGACTTTGAAAGATGCTGCATGCAGAAGACTGATAAATCAGTTCAGATAATTGGTATCTTTGGCATGGGGGGAGCTGGAAAGACAACTTTGGCTAAAGAAATATTTGACCGCAAGCAATGCGAATATGATGGGTCATGTTTTCTGTTTGATGTGCGAGAAGCATCTGTCAATAATGAATTGCCTGCTTTGCAAAGTAGGCTTCTTAAGGATATCATCTGCCTTCAAGATACACCACAATTTCATAGCACAGATGAAGGAAAGAGCTATCTTAAGTCTAATCTTCAAAGGGTTAGTTCTTCACGCTTTCTTATTGTTCTAGACGATGTTGATCACAAGGACCAGTTAGATGCTCTATTGGTTAGAAATGCCCTCAATTCTAGAAGTTTGGTAATTGTCACAACACGCGATGAGAGGGTGCTAGTACGTGCCGGAATTAATTTTCGCTCCAGGATGAAAGAAATGAGTCGAGAGCATAGCAGAGAGCTCTTCTGCTGGAATGCATTCCACCAATCATATGCTGCTAGTGCTTACGAGGATCTGGTTGAAAGGTTTGTGAACGTGTGTGGAGGTTTACCTCTGTCTTTACAGGTTTTAGGCGGCCATGTTTTTGGTAGTACTGACCGCCATTATTGGCAGTTAGTACTGAATGAAGCTCGTAAGACACTACCCGAGGACATCAAACGGAGGGTCAAAATAAGCTTCGATGCATTGAACAGTGAGCAAAAGCAGATCTTTGTGGACATCGCTTGTTTCTTCATTGGCAAACCCATTAGTATGGCAATAACAATATGGGAAGCCTATGGATGGAGTGCTGAGCTCGCACTTCAAACCTTAAGGGCTTGTTTGGTTGCACCCCATAACCGGGTTATGCAGCCCATAACCCGGTTATGGGGTGTAATTCCTTGTTTGGTGACCTCTAAATCGAATGCGAATACGGATTTGCAAATCCCCATTTGTGCAAAAATGTGGATGTCCGAATTCCTGCTAAGGAGGTGGAATGACTTTCATCTCCATGGTTTTCATAGAGATTAAAGCCATTTTAACTTCGCCGTCGGGTCCAGTGCACTCCAAGGTTTGCATGATTAAATTGGTTTATATATCTTGACGGGTCCGGAGCACTGCGTGGATTTAACTGTTGGAATCCAGGGCAACCAAACAGTCCCAAAAAAGCATAACCGGGGTTTGCATAACCAGGGTATAGATAACCATGATTTGCATTATTTTTCAATTCCCCAACCAAACGGGCCCTAAAGGATAAATGCCTTGTCGAAACGGTGTGGTGTTATTCCAAGGAATTTGATGACAAGGAGCTTTCTTTCAGAATGCATGACCATCTTCGTGATTTGGGGAGAGAACTGGCGGGTGAAATGAGTCCACATCGCCTGTGGCGCCCTCAACATCTGAAATCTTTGGTCTGTTTCTTCCTCCTTGAGATTTCTGACATGAAAATATGGAAATCATTTGGAACATTTTTCTGTTATTTGATGCACTTCTTCGAAATGCAGAAAGATTTGACCTTAATCTGTGTATACAGGAATCGAAGCAGTTCAAAAGCATCCTCACTGAAACAACTGGCAGATGTCTCCTCTCAATATTTGACTGGTCCTTTGGTGCCCAAATTACATGCTTTTTAGGGAATATGGATGATTCTGCTGAGCCACTGATTGCTTTGATATGGCTTCAGCTTGACCTGTCTTGGAGCGTACACACAAGCATTCCTTCATGGATTCCTCTGCAAAATTTGCAGTGTTTAAAAATTGTTGATGGGCGCCTCAAAAGATTATGGCAGAACGACACAGAGGTAATTTTTATTATCCTTTAGGGCCCGTTTGGTTGCACCCCATAACCGGGTTATGGGCGGCATAACCCGGTTATGGGGTGCAATTCCTTGTTTGGATGCCCTCTGCAAGAATGAGAATGTGGATTTCGAAATCCCTATTTAGCTGAAAATGTGGATTTCGCAATTCCACCTCAGGAGGTGGAATCACTTTCGAATCCACAGTTATGTGCTCAAATAAAGCAAATTTAGTATTCCCGTCGGGTCTGGGCAAAAATGTGTTTTTGGAATGAAAACCCCATTTTCGGAGCCGCAGATATTCACGTTTTCTTGCGCAAGGGTTTGGTGGCGTGCGTGTTTTGCTGTTTGTTCGACGCTGTCTGCTGTGTTAACAGGTAATGTCTTCGAATACTCCATACATGCTCTGCGCTGGTAATAATGTCACTATGCCCCAAATCGCATTATCTCAGGTAGAAAAAATGAATGCAGAGTGTTCATAGAAAATGATTTGGTAAAAAGCCTTTCCAAACTTGAAGAAAATGTGTTCGACGGGTGTAATGCCGAGTCATAGATGTTTTATTTGATCAACCAATACAGCGTTTACAAAGGGTATCACAGTTTTTAAATGGTTTTCTAGGTTAGATCTTGCTATAACTATAACCTGCTATATATACATCATGTTTGTTGATGAGTAGTGTAGTGCACGTTCCCTGGGTGCATCCAAATGCACCAGCACCAGAATCCGTGTCCGAACGCACCAGAATCCGAATACAGAGGCAGGGTGCATGCACCCGGTAACGGGATTACTGATCAATTGTCCAAAACCCCACTTGATGACTCATTAGTTAAATGTACTTTTCTTACATTTGTTAGCGGCAAATTTTGTGTGATGGGT
>MU226261.1:3087835-3103349 GCA_018584345.1 Thuja plicata | reverse complement strand
AGGGATTTTTAGCTAATAAACCCTGAGAATTTAGGAATTAAATATAATGTCAGATTTATGCAAATTTGGGTTTTCTACATTTGAAACTCAGTCAATTAAAGTCAATCAGGAGAAGAATTTGCCTAGTTCAATAGGACTTTGAAGATGAGAAAATGCACCAAAATTGATTGGATTATAAGGTGCCAATTTTGGGGTGTTACATTTTGCCCCTCTTTGAATTGATGTGCGAGCAACGCATTGATTCAAGGAATAGTCTGATGTGAAGATGAAGATTTCAAAAGTCTAGGTTAGGTTGCCAAGACACCAATCATATTAAGAAGCAGAATCATCTGAGAGAAGATCAGAATCGGGGTTAGATTGCCCCAATGTCCACTGATAGCTAATGAAGATCTAGGACTATCTCCAGAATCAGGGTTAGATTGCCCCAATACGAAGGTTAGCCTTCTGAGATCTAGGTTAGATTGCCCAGATAACGGTCTAAAGAGTTTTTGAGAGCCATCTTCAGAATGAAGCGTAACTTTCAGGAATTAGGGTTAGATTGCCCCAATACCCAATGAGATTTCAAGAATTTTCTCCAAAACGAAGCTTGATCCTTGAGGATCCGAGTTAGATTGCTCAGATACCTAGAAAAATAGATGACAAGATGTGAGACATCAAGATGCCCCTAGAGATTCAAGATCATGGAATATCCAATTTTGACCATAAGGTACGAAAAACTGAATATCCCCCAAGTGATGAGATGCCCCTAGCAATGGGGATTTGATTCAGATCAGACTGATTCGAGAATGATGCGAAAAGATATAATGATGCAATCATCTTGCCCCCTCAGGAGCAAAATTGAAAGATGACACATCATAAAGATGAGAGCGAGAAATCATAGAGAAAGATAGATCAAGAGAGAGCAGAATCGATTTAGAGCAATCAAGAGGTCCTGTTGATTAGGTTTGACCATAGTTGACTAGAATTGACTAGAGTTGACTTTGATGAAAAGATTGCAGAAACTGAGAAAATGATAACAAGAGATAATCCTGACAGGAAAGCAATATCAGAAAATTGACTGCATAAGTGTCCGATCGCGTCGGTCCCAAAATTTTAAAATGCAATTTTGAGCTGCTTAGGAGTGTTAGATTTTGATTTCAATTTTGAAAATGGATTCAAAATGGTCCATTTAGCCAAGGGTGCAATTTTCATGGAAAACGGAGCACTTTGAAAAATTAGGTCAAAGGCTATATAGGGCCCGGAGGGGTCATTTTCAAATCATTATTCACCTTTTGACTTTAGCGATGGCGAGGGCTCCAGCTGATATCGATAGCATTCCCGTGCACACACACCGATTTGAGTGCTCTCGATGACACAACTGCCCAGCGGAGTATGACACACCTGTGAGTAATCATAACCTGATCCTGTATTTCAAATTTTTTTTTATCAATTTATGTCATTTTATCATGTTTTTAGGCTATTTTAATGTTGTCATGCCCGATCTCGTGCGAGGAAACAATTTCCTCGCGTTGGCCTCAGTCGCCTTTCGCTCGAGGAATCTGAATCCTCGCGCGGGTTAGGGGTTCCACGAGTGGGCCCCTCCCCAGTGCTCGCACGAAGAGTGCGCTTGCGCCGTGTGAGATTTCTAAAATCTCACACGAGAACACATCCCAGCTCGCACGAGCCAGAAAGCTCACGCAGGAAGAGAGTTTCCTCGCATTGGAAAAGAGTTTTCTTGCATGGGAAGCTGGCCAAAGTTCAAAAATTGTCATTTTCTTACATCGCAGAGTCAGCCAGTTGCAATATCTTAAACTGTGTGTAGAATAGGTTCATAACTGCATTTGTTGTCTTTTTCTCTGAAAATCATCATGTTGAGGTACTGATCCAATTTTGTCACTTGCTTTGCAGGTTGAATTCTCAGACATTAGTTTCAGATCACATCATCCTATTATGAGTGAGTTGTTGCACACGTTGTCAGATGCTAACGAGGCCCACATTGATGGGCTAGGATTGACTTACCTGCATGATGCATCTGATATTCGGGTGAATCACAGATTACTTGGTGCCCTGGTTGAGTGTTTCCATTCGGAGATGAACACTTTTCACTTGTCGTTGGGGGAGATGACAGTTACTCCTGAGGACGTATACTGGATACTGAGAGTGCCTTTCCATGGAGCTCATGTAGAGTACAACACATAGCCTAGAGAGGGTATAGCGGCTTTGAGAGCCATTTTTCAGGATGATTTGGTGATGGGCTGAGCGATCTCATGGGAGGAGTTGATATGTAGCTATGGCAGAGATGATCTTCTGGCAGTTGTACTTGCACTATTTCTGAGTTGCCATTTGGTTCCTGATCGTGGTCAGCACAGATTAGAGTGTGGCTGGGGAGTTATGTTGCAGAAGATGTTGGTCGCACCTATAGTTACTTTCAGATGGGGCGAGTGCATGCTTGCATAGATGTACTATAAGATGCACGAGATCGTGTATCAAGGTGCCCGTACCATGGTGACAGGAGTTGTCATATTACAGATCTGGGCCTAGGAGCACCTTCCCATATGTAGGCCGATATTCCATGATACACGGCAGCCTTTAGAGCCGTATATTTACAGATATGTAGGTCCAATGACCTAGCCCGCGCTGGGTAAGACTGAGCAGTGGAGAGCACAGATCGATGATATGGCCGTAGTCATATGGTGACCTTGGGTAGCTGCTGAGTTGTGGGATGATGCTCGCCATGAGTTATCATTTATGTTCTGTTCACATCCTCTGATAGGATGTACTATTACCATTATTGAGCACTTCTTGCTCACGCGCGTATTGCGCTAGTTCGGGAGGCCAGAGGATGTGTCTCTAGAGTACTGCACCAATGCTTGATTCATCGATGAGATAAAGAAGGGTTGGCAGAGGTAGCTTGACAGGGGGCGTAGCATGATAGACGCTCAAGTACCACCAGCCAGGTGGGATTATATTGCAGCAGTGACAAATGCAGGTGTGACACCTACATACAGAGATCACCTGTTAGCTCATCCATTTCCTAGATTTACATCTCTAGTTGGTCATATACCTTAGGTGGTACAGCCACCATTATAGCAGTAGGTGCCTCCATAGGTACAGTAGGTTCCTCCACCAGGACAGCAGCCACAAGATCAGCAGCCACCTCTATAGTAGCAGGAGAGAGTTGTACGGCCTAGGATAGTTTAGACTATTATTCCTGTGAGACCCATGGGATCAGATGCAGGTGTTGGGCCCAGTGGTAGTTAGGACAGAGCTGCCGAGTAGGGAGATGACACAGTTATGGCTGATGCTGTTCTGACTGATCCACCAACAGGCAGACAGGTAGCTCTTTTGTAAGAGGCACTCCGGAGGGTCTAAGAGAGAGCTCGACAGTCTCAAAGGGAGCGTGACGACCTCCATACATAGGTGATCATTCAAGATACACGGATATCAGAGCGAGACCAAGAGATCTGAGAGTTGCAAGAGGCACTGGCTAGATCACAGTTGGAGACTAGATATGAGGCTGCCCAAGCTTCTTACTATTATGTTGCACATACTATCACTATGCCTGAGGCAGTAGATCAGATTCAACCCTTCTTAGAGTATGCTGGTGCTCGGGCCGCTCCACCGGGACCACCTCCACCAGGTCCTCCTCCTCAGCAGTAGGGCATGCCTCCTCCTCAGCAGCAGGGCATACCACCCCCTCCACCTCCACCGAGTGGTTAGGTTTTGATATACATTGTACCACCATTTTGACATATTGTGCTCGAGTAGCACCCTTGTACATTTTGACTGATCGATATATATATATATATATATATGAGCTCGATTTTTTTGGCATCATTGTACATGTTTATATATTGCTTTAGATGTGTATGTCTTATGAGATGATTTCCTATATGATTTAGATGTATGGATTAGAAATGTATGCAAATGGATGAATATGAAATGCACATGTTTTATTGATGTATGAAAATGCTATGATAGATGTTAGATGGATAAACGTTATGTATGATTTGATTTATGCTTATAATGGATGCACATGTTTATGGATATGTAAATGCAAATGAATGTATGGAAATGCACTTTTTCAAAATGAATGTAATGCAATGAATGCCATGGTACTAATCATCTCATGCAAGATATCGCAATATACAACAGGTACTAACCAAAATAACGTGCATGAAGATCGAGAGCAAGGACCAGACACTTGTGCAGTCAAGAAGAAACCATGATGAAAGATGAGGACCTTTGAAGAATGGGAAGATAATGAAGAGAGAACCAAACTACCATGATGCAAGCCTAAAATGCAAATGCAAGCCTACAATGCAAATGCAAGCCTAAGCTAAATGCAGTCCTAGGACTTTGGTTGTTGGACTCATTGTATTTATCATCATCGAGTGCTTTTGGATCATCGGAGTCAATACAATCCTTACTAGTACTGCTGTGACCATAAGAATATGAATATGACTTTCATTGGATAAAATGTAGGAAACAAACATAAGCACCAAGGTACAAAAGCCAAGGTGACCCGAACATTGTTTCCAGCTTGATATAGTAACAATTTGCAAGTAAACAAACAAAGCAATAACAATCAAGGAGATAGTTCCAACCTCCCATTGGCATACAAATAAACAAGATCAAGGGATGTGAGGCTTTTCCACCTTAATGCAGAAGCTCTTATCACATACACCCTGTTTATTTGATATCATCGGATCATCGAAAACCACACCAACAAGCAGTAGACAAAAGAAAATATCAATGAAATTCATGAGAATAGACAGCATTTAGAAAAAGATTCAATCATAGCTCAGCACATTTCAAGGCTTACGAATGTGTCTATGTTTAGGGTGTTTAAAAACACCATTGTGCTTGTGAGTGCAAAGTGTTTGATTGTTATCGAGAGATGTTTACGTTGCCAGACATCCGAAGTGTGTTGAAAAAAACACAGATGTGTCCAAAGAGAGTGTTGAGAAACACTGTTTGATTAAGGTGTTGAGAAACACCAGTTTGTGCTAGTAGAAAGTTGTCCTTTGACAAGATTACTGACTTAAGTGTAAACTGAAGAGTGATCAAAATGGGGAGCCATGCCCCCAAGTAACGAATGGATCAAAGCTGAACAAAAAAATAATGAAACGATGTGAGAAATCTCAGCAATGTAGTGACAGTAGGCAAACTCAGTGAGAACCACTGGTGACTGTCACAAGAGATTCTCAAGCATAAAGATCGATAATGAGATCGAAGCATCAACAGGCAGATGCAGTGAGATCCACTAGTGACTAATGTGAAAGAGAGTCTCAAGAAGAGACAAAGTGCTATCAAAGCATCAACAGGCAGACGCAGTGGTATCCACTGGTGACTGATGCGAAGGAGAGTCTCAAGAAGAGACGAAGTGCTATCGAAGCATCGATAGGAAGACGTAGTGAGATCCATTGGTGACTGATGCGAAGGAGAGTCTCAAGAAGAGATGAAGTGCTATTGAAGCATCGGTAGGCAGACGCAGTGAGATCCACTGGTGACTGATGTGAAGGAGAGTCTCAAGAAGAGACGAAGTGCTATCGAAGCATCGGCAGGTAGACGTAGTGAGATCCACTGGTGACCGATGGAAGAGGAGAAAGAATCCAAAAGATAAGACAATGCCCCCTAGACCAGGAAAATGCCCCCAAGTATGACCATTTTCAATCCATGTGAGATCAAGAAAAATCTCAAAGATGACAGAAAGCAAAAGCATGAGCACACTAAAGCGGGAAAGTGAACTAAAGTAGAAAAAGTAGCGAAGCAAATGCGAGAAGGCCAAGAGATGCTGCGACAGATAAAGCATTGTAGAACAAGAGGCGCCTGTTTACCAAGTTTTCACCATCTTGGTAGAAATTTTATTTTTGCTACCATGACGCATGTTTACCAGGTTTTCATCAATGACACATTTTTCTCTTTTTCTCTCTTTTTTTTGTATTTTCATTTTTTTTCAATTTTTTTATACTTTTTCTTTTTTTTTGTATTTTTGTATTTTTTATTTTTTTTGGTATTATTAAGGCACCTTTTTACCAGGTTTTCACCAGGATAATAGATACACCAAAGCACCTGTTTGCCAGGTTTTCACTAAGATGATCATTTTTTCAGGACATTTTACAATTTTTAGGGTTTTCTCAAAATTAAATATGTACATGAGCATGCAAAAGATATCTCAACTGTAGAATTTCTTCAGGTGAAGAGTGTTGATGGGATCTTTGAGTTGTTCACCTGCTGTAGTGGAGAGCTGATAAGTGTCAGACCCAAATACCGCAGTAATAACATAAGGGCCAAGCCAGTTTGGCTCAAATTTCCCTTTCTGAGTCCGCTATTGCTGATTCTTAGGATTCTCTCTCAGGACGAAATCACCCATTTGGAAGTCTCTTGGTCTAAACTTCTTGTTATAGCTCTTAGATATCCTCTTTTGATATGCTATGAGATGTTCGAATGCCACCTTCCGACGTTCATCCAGCAATTCCAGCTCTTGTAGCCGAGATATCCTAATGTCATCATCTATAATGAGGCCCTTCAAAGAGACTCGCAAGGTAGGAATCTCGACCTCAATAGGTAGTACTGCATCTGCACCATAGACTAAAGCAAAGGGCATGGCCCCTGTTGGAGTTCTTATACTGGTGCGATAGGCCCATAAAGCCAGATTAATTTGGAGGTGCCAATCTCGTCCAGATTTGTGTGTCATACGGTGCAGGATCTTGAGAATTGTTTTATTCAAAGCTTCGGCCTATCCATTACCTTGGGGATAATAAATAGACAACCAGTGTTGAATAATCTTGAACTTAGTGCACAAATTTATCATATCTGTACTTTTGAATTGTCCTCCATTGTCAGTGATAATAGAGGAGGGTACACCATATATGTAGATAATGTAGTTTAGAATAAACATAGCTACAGATTTGTCGTCAGCTACACTGAGAGGTACTGCCTCAACCCATTTAGTAAAATAATCCATAGCAGTGATGATGTACTTATGTCCTCTTGAAGAAGAGGGATATATCTGACCCACTAAATTGAAAGCCCACTGTTGAAATGGCCAAAAGGTGATAAAGGGAATAAGCTCCTTGGCTGGAGCATGAATCAAATTACCATGGAGTTGACATTGTTTGCAAGACTTGGCAAACTGTGTAGCTTCCTTCTCCATATCGGGCCAATAATAACCAACTCTAATAAGTTTATGAGCCAATGTCAGACCATTTGAGTGAGAACCACAAATGCCTTCATGTACCTCTTCTAACGTGCGTTTGGACTCATCAGGTTCTAGACACCTAAGGAGGGTACCGTCTAGACCACGTCTATACAAGTCATTTGCTACGATGATGTACCGTGAAGCACTATGGATTAGGTGACATTTTTCATTTCTAGTATATGTGTCAGGAATAATTTGGTCATGGAGATAGGAGTAGATGTGGTGGTAGTGAGACAAATCATGTCCAATTACTGAACATACCATCTAGGAGTCAGGAGAGTCATAGGCAGGGTAGCATAATGTCTCCACTAGGAACTCGTGTCTGAAATCATTCTTCGACATTTGTAACATAGAGGCCAGAGTAGCCATAGCGTCTGCCACTTTATTATCCGCCCTGGGAATTTGCTGAAAAGTGACATGTGCAAAATATTTCTTAAGGCTATCAACCATCCTTTTATATGGTACCAACTTTTCATCTTTGGTCTGATAGAGATTGTTCACTTATTCACTTAATTTTCTTGAAGTAACCCCGAATGCACATTTCTTAGGGTTAAGACATAGCTTGAATTTTTCCATACGATCTAGTATAGGACCTAGATCAGTGAGATTTGTCTTTCTATCCATACTTTTAGCAAGTGTGTCATCCACGTAATCCTCCATTGTCCTATGCATCATGTCATGAAATATTGTAGTAACAGCTCTTTGATAAGTAGCTCCAGCATTTTTTAAACCAAAGGGCATAACATTCCAATAGAATGTACCCCATGCACAAGTAAAAGTGGTCTTCTCTTGATCCTCTGGCGCAATTTTAATCTGATTATAGCTAGAGAAGCCATCCATTAGCGAATACATCTCATATCCTACTGTCATGTCCATGATCATGTCAATATTGGGAAGTGGAAAATCATCTTTGCGACATGCCAAATTTAAATCTCTAAATTCAGTGCAGACCCTGATAGATTTATCATGTTTAGTCACTGGGACTATATTAGAGATCCACTCTGCATAATCAATCACTCAGATGAACCCAACTTTTAGAAGTTTTTCCAATTTTGCCTTAATCAATAAAGCCACATGTGGATGCATCTTTCTAAGTTTTTGTTTGACAGGTTTCACACCTGGAGATATTGATAAGTGATGCATAATGAGATTGGGATCCACACCTGGCATATCAGAATACGTCCATGCAAAATTTATCTTTTTCTCCTGGAAGAATTATGTGAATTCCTTAAGTTCCTCTGTAGATAATGACTTGGCCACATGAATGATATGTGGATGCTCTTTTGTTCCCAGATTTATCAGCTGAGTTGGTTCAATTAACACTGATGAAGGTTCCTAAAAATCACTCAAAAGCACATCAAGTATCTCATCCTCAGGCACCTCAAATAGGTTTTCACCTTTGGATACGTCTTTTCTTTTTACTTTTTTTGGCTCTGATACTGCCACAATGTGGTTTTCACCATCAGAGTGCTTATTTTTTCTTCTTTTAATTTTCTGACTAAGATACTTGATGTCAGCCTCGGTCATGTTGAAACTTTCTTCACTAGTGGAGGACATTACGGGCTCAACAACATGAAGGTAGCAAGCTAAAGTGTAATCATTCTAGAATGCAAGGACTTCAGTGGATGAAGGAGAATTCCAGTCTATTAATTAAGGATGTTGGAGGGAAAGAGATGTGACAGGTTCAAGTGCGTTCATAGTATAGTCATTGAAAGCATTAACTAGCAAGCTGAGAGCTAAACCGATCTCGTCTAGAGGTGTGTTTGAATTCTTTTGATCCCTAACGACCGAAGTAGAAGACATGTTAACACCTATAGACTCAGACTCATAATGTTTTTCACTAGACCCCTCACTTACGTCGAGAAGTCTTTCATAAGATCCTGTTGACAAACTATTAAACTCATACTCATGAGAGTGTATATCCGAACTCTGACTTGGGTGCTTGCACTTCATGTTTTTGAGTTCTTGCAACACTAGGTTGCTCTTGTGTCAACCGCTCTTGAAATTTTGGTGGCATGTACCGTTCTCCTTTGAAGTTAGGATCTTGTAAGTCTTTCCATTGCTCAAAAGTTAGTGTCTCAAATGGAGTAGTTTGATCAAAATCACTGTCAGTTTCAGCTATACAGGTATGTGGTACAAACTTATTTGGCTCAGTAAAGAGTGCTGTCAGGTCTGGAGGGATGGGATAAGGAAAGCAATCTTCATCTGAGCTATCTTGTGTAGTGTTGACTCCAGCTATGCTTTCAGGTTCTGGTGAAGGTTCTACTTTTGGCACAAATTTATTGATCCCTAGATGAAATGGGACCTTTTTGAAACCTAAACCTGTGGTTTCTTTTGTCTTTTGACCTATAGCTTAGATAGGTTCCACTAACCCATTACCATTCACCCCTAGTGGGCCACTTCCTTTGTACCCAAAACATTTCATAATCTTAAGACCCTCACTGTTAGGATTTAATTCATGAGCTGGAGCAGTCTGTTTAGTTATGTTCTTTCCTTCACAAATCCAAGCCTTGATAGCTCTTTCCTCATCTTCATCTTCCAATGGTGTATTAGACCGTACAAATGTACCATCATAAACTATCTCAGGAGTAGCGGAATATTTGTTATACTCATAAGGTCTTCCATAAGAGTGAGGAGACAAGGGTAGAGTTGCTAATGACAGCATAGGTTCCATTTGATATCCCCCCATGCCTATGTCTATTTAGTGTCTGTTCCATGTCTTTGAGCTTGGCATCACAGAGTTCTGTGTATTCTCTATTATTTGGAACAAGACTGTCAGCTGATTGAGTGAGAGCATTACAAGAAGAACCCATACTAGCGGGAACTATCACCTCTGCGCCTTGAAAATAAAACTTGATACACTGATGGTATGTAGAAGGAACCGCTTTCATCTTGTGGATCCACGACCTTCCTAGAAAAATATTATACACAAGAGGAAGGTCTAGCACCTAACATATGACGTCTCTTTCAACTAGGCCAACCCGAATGGGTAGCACAACTAGACCTTTAGATGTTCTCTCTTCCTCATCATAAGCTTTTATGGTAATTCTTTTGTGGGAATCTATTCAATCCTTGCCATAACTTGGCTGAGAAATAAAATGAGTGGAGCAAATATTAAGACCAGCACCATTATCAATGAGCACGCGATGGACTAGCTATTTACCAATCATGAATTCTATGTGCAAAAGAGCATTGTGTGGGTGACTAATGGAATGATCATCTTCTTCAGAGAAGGATAAATAATGTGGTGAGGTCAAATGACCCACCATGGATTGAAACTGATCTATATTGATATCTTTGGGGACATTAGCTTCAATGAGAGATTTGTCCAAAATCTGCCTATGAGCAGGCGAGATTTTCAATAGCTCAAAAATAGTTATCTGAGCATTGGTCCTTTGAAGCTGCTCAAGAATACTATAACCAGCAGTAGGAGGCGTAGGGACCACCTTCGTGGTCTTATTGGTAGAACCAACAACAATCTTATCTGCAGTCTGTTTTGGCACAGACGTAGCAGCGGGAGGGTTGGGACCCTTGATAGAGATTGTAGTGTTAGATCTAGTAACAACATTTGCACAATATTGAGCTGTTTCAGATTTAGATAATCGAGACGCAGGGCCTCTCAAGACAAATGGGGTTCTGGTTTAGAAGCATTCCCACTTCCTTTGCCAGTAAACATATTGCAATATTCTACTTCCACTGGTTCAATCATGTTGATCACATTATTGTAAGTGGTATGTGCGTAATTAACTTTGGCATAATTATTTTGAGCGTTGGAGGATTCACATTTCTCATGATGAGGAAAGGGATCTTTGAATGCTTGATGATCTGAATTCTTGTTATGATTCTCCACAATGATAACCTAGTTATCGATCAAATCTTGGACTTTATGATGTAAATGGAGAGAAGTAGCAGTCTTGTGACCTTTGTTTTGATGGTAGTCACAATAAGCATTCTCATTCTACCAATGAGGTCTTGGTTGTGGATTGTATAGACATTTCTCTAAAGGATCAAGAATCTAATTTTGCACCAAAGTTTTGAAAACCACATCAAGCGGTTCCCCCAAAGAGGTAAATTCATGCTTGGGTCACGCTACCCAAGGTTTGTTGCCAGAAAATTTTGAAGGCTGTTGAGTATTGGTTGCAGCCTTTTTGACAGCTTTGGTTGCTTGTATACCCAAGGTGAGGTTGAAGACTGGTTTCAAAGAAGTTGAGGTCATGTTATCGACCACCCCATCATTCACAACATCCCTATTTTTGTTGGAAATTTTCCCTTTGTCTTTGTTGGAAGATGAGGGATTTTGCTTGTTATCTTTATACAAGGTCAATTTGCCCTTTTTAACCATGAATGCTTCTATTCTCACAGCTTGTTTTATCATACTATCAAAGTTAAGGGGACCTTGAAGTTGGACCTGATACCCGAAGTTAGGGGTGAGATTATCCAAGAATATATCGAGTTTCTCAGACTCGGGTATTTTGCGAGGGTACTTTGTACAAAGTTGTCTCCATCTTTGGAGAAATGTCAAGAATGGTTCCCCTTGCTTCTTCTTAAGGTTGCAAAGATCCCTTATGTTGATAGGATGTTGAATATTGTGACAATAATGTTGTATAAAAATATTGGCAATCTTGTCAAAATTTTTGATGCCAGTGGGTAGTCGTGAGAACCATTCCATAGTAGGACCACCCAAACTTCATGGAAAAAGATGCATCAAATACATTTGATCATGTATAAAATCCATCGACAAGGCACCAAATTCTCTTAAATGATCTTGGGGATCTGTGGTACCTAGATACTTTTCATATTTAGGAAGCTCTACACCTTTGGGAAAAGGTGGCATAACAATGCTACTATCAAACGGAAAAGGACATATACTTTCCATTGTGAACTATTGCGTAGGTTTGTCCTTATCTTTCATAAGTTGGCTGATTTGACCATGCATGTCTTGAATTATCTTATGCAATTTGGAGGTTTCAGTTTTCTCTTCTTTAGCGACAAGCATTTCCACTTGGAAGTTTGTGGGTAACTTGACCCCTTGTTTTGCCAAATCTAGGGAGTATTTTTCTTTGTCTTTTGCAAGGAGTATCTCCATCATTTTAATGAGAGCTTTATTAGACTTTGCTGCGTCTATGTCATTTTGATTTATTGGGTCATTTTTGTTACCAAGAATTTCATAAATGCTCTGAGTCTGATCTTGACCCTGGTGATGCTCTTCTCCTTGATGACCTTGTTCATGTTGAGATTGGTCATGACCTTGCGTGTAATTGAAAGGAGACATCATGTTGTTTACATGATATTGTTCTGTGTGCACTCCTTCAATATGAGAGTGAGGACTCGTAGCTTATGTGCTCTTTGGTGAATCAAAAGGATTGAAGTGTGAAAAAGGATCACTAAGGCAGCGAGGATTGTTAATAGGATCAACCCAAACGGGTGATTTTTTGAAGCCTAGTTGATCTGAAAGAAATGGATTATGCTGATCTTGAAACAATGGATTAGAAAAAAACTGAAGCACTAGTTTCAGATTTGAACTCAGATCTACACTAAATGGGGAGGAGGAACATGATGATCCCTCTTGATTATCCACTTGAATAATGGGTTTAAAATGACCTTTTCCTTGATCATGAGGTTTACTTCTACCTACTCCAGAACCGCATATGGGAAAAATATTACCACTCCTAGTCGTAACAGGCATAGACAAAGCTGATATGAGAGGAAACTTAAGATCTGACTCAGAACTCTATCTCTAGAGGTATAAGAAAAAAAGAGGTAATAGGCTAGAACAGCCAAGGTGTGAGATGCACCCAACACGAATCGTTAGAGGTATGGCTAGAACAGCTGAGATATGAATATCATGTCACAAGGTACAAAAAACACAAGAAGATAGGATGAAGACAAAGAGACAAGACAAGTTCGAGTATGAATCAGTCAGTTTGCAACTTGAAACAACTAGTTTCAGTCTGTAGACAACGAGGGAACAAGAAATCAAACCCTAGACAAGAGGCAGATTAGGCAGATCAGGCAACTCAGTTTTCAAGATAAAAACTAGATTTTGAGACACAGTGAGAATTGTTCTCTAACAAGAATTCTAGGTTTAGGATGGTTTTAATATGATACAAATCAGCAATCTTCGTTTCAAGGTGACAAGCACTCATTTACAAACATGAAGTTTCAATCAAGCAGTAGTGACACAAACAGTAGTCGTAAACAATTCCACCAAGGACAAAGAAACTTGGTAGAAACATGGGAGTCTTTGTTTGATGATAGTACAGACAATTTAAGACTCTAAAATAGACACTCAGTTATCCCTACAAAGAAAATTGGTTGAGAAGACAAAATCTGTGCCCCGCTGTCTTATGCGTATGCGTGCACCTCACATAGCAGTGTCACCCTCGAAAGAGAGCCCATGTTTTCAGTGTTTCCAAGGACTCAGTATATATGTTTGAAGGTTACCCTTAAAAAGGGGCCAGCATCATATACCACTTCAAACATCCAGGTGCATACCTATGTCAAGAATCTAGGGGAGAGATTCTTCCCTCTCGCTGTGCACAGATTATGTCTCCTTTCGAAGGTGAACTGGGTAGGCATATAACTAAGAGAGTGTTTAATAGGCTTTCATTCACAATAACCTCCAGTGCCTATGATATAGAGCTGGGGCCTCATAGCCACACCAACACTTGTTAGTCACACACCCTTGCAAGCAAGGCTGGGAGCGGCGCCGCTCAGTATGACAAACAAGGTTTTCTCATGATGATAGTCGAAATCAATGAGAAATAAGTTACCATGGCTTTGGAGTATTTAGACTACAACAAAGTAGACTTTATTAGAGTGAGGTGGAATCACCGGTGAAAGGTGTGTACTCACTTGGGTCGTTCCCGGAGGTTCAACTTCTGGCAGGCCCTCTAAAGGTGACTCAACTTGGTTCGGATCCAAGGGTTTGATTTTCTGATTCTCTCAATGAGAGAAGAGAATACTTCTCTACCTTTTCACCTCACCCAAACACATGAAGCATATTCATCACCGAGATAGTTTCACTCCACCAAATCCACAAGCCTTTGGGTTTCTAATTCTCTCAAAGAGAGAAGAGCATAATCCCCTAACAAGTAGAAGTTCTAAAGATTCGCTATCTTGCTTTTCTTCCCCAAGTATCCATCATGCTAGGAACATCTGGGTCTTAATTTCATCCATGGGCATCACTTCCATGTAATGAAGAGCATATTCCCTTACTTTGCTATCGGGGTCCTTACGAAATTTTAACAAAGCCCTATTTAAACTATGTGAATGAAAAAAGAAAACAAACATGACGTTTTGATTATGTCTTTGTCTATCATCCTGCAAGCAAACTGTTAGAAATGTTTTGGTCTTTGACAAGCGAACCTGCAAACCACTATTATGCTGTAGCAAAAATCAGAAATAGGCAAATCAAAGCAGAAAATAGATGTCAGAAAAGAGAAAGAACATATTACAAATTCTGGAATTTAATTATCTGTCTGTTAAAGTTCGCGCAAGAAAATGCTTTGACGTGCGTGAGCTTTGTGTTTCCTCGCATGATAGAGTGCTACAGAGAGCAAAAATTTGTGCGGCTCGACAGAAAACTTTGCGTGAGACTCCGTACCAGTGTTGTATAGACGTACGACAGAGTTTGCAAAATGTTGTCAAAAAGTTTGAAAATGAGGCCAGAAATCATTTTTTCTACCCCACAGTGGGCACCAAAATGTGTGTGCTTGAATGTGACCTCTTAAATCAAGCACATACTCAACATAGTCCTTACTCAGTTGTTCAATTCACAAAGACAAACATGAATTGTTCATCTTTCAAATTCGATTGAAGCGACTTGTTGCCTCCTAATCAGTTGGGGATGTCAAATTTACTCTCAGAATGAGAGCCAACAACCAGACCATTGCTAACATGGAGGATTTCTAAAGCATGAGAAGTAATGAAATTGCCATTAATCTATAAAATGGAATGCAATTAATCTATGAAATCAAATTTCAATTAATCTAGTAATGAAATTGCAACTAATCTATGAAATGAAATTGCAGCTAATCTATGAAAGTGAATTGCAACTACTCTATGGAAGAAAATTGCAATTAATCTAAGAAAGAAAAATACTCCTAATCTAGAATTCAAATGCTTTTAATATAGAATGGAAATTGCATTTAAACTAGAAAAGGAATTGCATTTAAACTAGAGAACTTGAAAGATGGAATTGGTATATTAGACATGTAAATGAATCATAAATGAAATCAACATATCTTTAATTCCAATTGAAACTAGCCTAATTATGCAATTTTAAACTCAAAAGCATGAAAGAATTAAATGCAAATTTGACTATAAGTT
>MU226261.1:3057607-3073059 GCA_018584345.1 Thuja plicata | reverse complement strand
TTTGTAGTCCTTTCTTTCATCTTTTTCATTCTTATCAGGACATCTAACAGCTATATGACCAACTTTATTGCATGAAAAACAAATAATAGGAAGTTTACCTCTGTATTTTCCTTTTCCTCTAGATAGCCTTTTTGCCATAAGTGCTTCAAGCTCTTCAAGATCATCATCAGTAGTGTCACTATCACTATTCACATGTTTCTTTCCTTTCTTTGATTTATTGAGAACCAACTATGATCTAAAAGAAAAATCAATACCTTGTGGATTATAGTTATCATAATTTGATATTTCAAATGCAGTGAGTCTGCCTATCAGATTTTCTAGATTCAGATTATTGTTAGGAGTACATCTCAGTTCTTGAATTGCAGAAACTCTAATAGTGTATATAGGAAGTAAATTTCTTAGTACCTTGATCATAATAGTGTTCTCATATATTGTTCCATTAGCTCCTCTAATGGCATTTACAACTTCTTTTACTCTACCATAATACTGATTAACATTTCACCTTCTTGCATTTTCATCTCATTAAACATACCTCTTAGACTTTCTGATTTAGCTCTTAGCACATTTGTGTCTCCACCATACACAGTTGCAAGTTTATCCCACATCTGCTTTGCATTTGTGCAGCTCTTTATATCATCAAACTCTGAATAGCTCAATGATGAGGCAATCTCCAACATTGCTTGATTGTGCTCTTTCTTTTCTTTTAGTTGTGCAGTTGTGAGAGGAGTAGTAGGTGATACATAGTCATTTTCAATAAGTCACTTAGCATCATCTCCAATACTGGCCAGATGTAGTTTCATCAAACTCTGCCATGCAGGGAAGTTATCTTTGTTCAGCTTGGGAACCTCTTTCTTATACATCTTGATCTTTTCGCTCCAAGTACCTTCAAACTATTTTCAGGAGACCAAATCTCTAATACCAATTGTTAGAATGAATTTAGAATAACTGAGAGGGGAGGGGTGAATCAGTTATCCTTAGGTCTAGATGTAGCAAATAAAACTTTAATCATATGTCAACAATTTTAATCAAGCAGTTTACTGTCTAATGAAATTAGCTTGTAGAAACATAACAGAAAAACAACCATAAGCATTCACACAAGTTGACACAAGTATTTAACGTGGAAACCCAATATGGTAAAAACCACCACTAACATGCTACCAAGTTTTCACTCTTCTAAAGTGAGCTCTGTGAGGAGCCAACCCTATTAAAGGTTACAATAACACACTGTTAGGTGTGACTTGGTTAAATGATTTTATCAACCTGTCAGGAGTGGCCTTGTTAGAGGACTTAGAACATTCCACCTAAATGTCACCTTGTTAGAGGATTTATACAAATGACTGTTAGGTCAACCTTGTTAAAGGACTTAACTGATACAATGGTTAGAAAGTAATCAGTAGTTGTGATCTGATACATACAACTTACTTTGTAAATTCAGATCCAATTACAGCTCTGATGTTAACTTACTGGATGGCATGCATTGTCATTTCAATCTTCTGATCTGCTTGGAAATCCGTCAAGCAATCACACATGCAACTCTCTGCTTCTATATTCAGCATTCTCTGCTAGGTCATGCCAATCAGTAAATCAACTATGCAAACCTCTTGCATGCACACATGTACTTCCACACACTTGCATACACATCAGCTCACAATGACTAACCCCTGAGGTATCATATACCTCTCTGTCTAGGTTAGATAAATCTTTGCCGCTTAATCAAGATCGTAGATCTTAGGTTAGGTCAGTGCCAACTGATCAAGTACCCTTTTATTTGCCTTAACTCAACTATTCACTTGGTCTTCTTGTTTAATCTTCTTCATCAACAATGGATATGGTACTCAAATAGATAACAATAGTCTCACCGATTAAGGTTTGACAGCAATGACAAAATAACAATTGCTTGCATTGTCACTTTCCAACACCTACATCATAAATATGAGCATATGTGAAGCTCACCATTTCATTCAAATCAAATTAATGCAACAAAACTCAAATTTCCTTATCTGAATCCACTTCATCAGCTTTCAACCAATAAAACTGTAAGTTTTCAATGTTACACATCAAACAAATTGCCAAATTCAAATTGGAAGAGGGAAACATTATATTAATACAACCTATGTTGAAAGAATTATTTTACATTTTCATTTACATTCTCAAAGAATTTGACTAATTTTTCATATAATTTCAGACCGCATAAAATGTCACAGGAACTATCTGAGTTCTTTTCATAAAGTATCAGACTGCACATAATAGGATATCAAAGGGATTTGCACAGGATATCAAAGTGCACAAAATATCAAAGGGATCAATTATTCCATCCAGGTATTTTGTACAACAATTCATTAAATGTCTAGCTTGCATTGTTCTTTTTATGTATTTTTTTTGTCATAGTAAATTTGGCTAGTTTTGTTCTCTATATTATGACGCCACTGATAAAAATTAGAGGACAAGTATCCTAAATTTTTAATATAGGATAAAAATGCCAACAACCTAGTTTTGTGCTTTATATTATGATACTTATATTATATATTTTTCTGTCTTAGTAAAGTTGACTAGTTTTGTTCTTTATACTATGATACTTATATTATGTAGTTTTTTTTTGTTTTTGTAAAGATGACTAGGGGAAGAGCACCAATAATTGACAGGGGGTCCAATAAATGCTATGTTTTTTTCATAGTGACCCCCAAGGACTACTCACTTTTTATCCCTTTAATTAATCTCACATGTACTAATAACCACTCATTTTATGTACCAATAGTTGTCATTTTTTAGCTTTTTTGATTTATGATTGGCCCATTTGTGCACCACTACTATAAATTTTTGGACCACTACTGGGATATTTGTGCACCACTATTGGGACATTTGTTCACAATTACTGGTGATTTTGAGTGAGTGGGTATTTGCGAACTAGGAGTCCATTTCTGAGCGGCACCTTGAAATAGCCACTTTTTGACCATTCAGTGTTCGAAGGTCTCTATAGAGATATTTACAAATAGCCAAAATCTAAAACCTTAGCTTTTAGTAGTTAGCTCGCATATAGAGACAACAACAAAAAATGTCAAAATATGACATACCATTTACAATCTATAGGTGTGCAAAGTTAGGGTGTGCGGGTATTGGCTCTCTTCCCCTAGTTTATTCTTTAAATTATGATACTTATATTATGTATTATTTTGTCTTAGTAAAGATGACTGGTTTTGTGTTTTATATTGTTACAATAACCTTGATTTGTAGATATATCTTGTATGACTAGAACATTTGGTTTCCCTTTTTTCATTGAGTTTGGTGAGTTCACTATGTTGATATCAAAATATGTCTTATCTTTCTATTTACCTTGAAAGTCCATTGAAAAACCTTTAAAATATGATTATAAGGCATTAAGTTACCAGCTCTATAAGTTTGGTTAAAAAGATACTTTGGTATCAAAATATGTGTTAGTTTTCTCTTTACTTGCTTCACCTTTTGATGGAGTTATAACATTTTGATGACGTTTACTTCTATCACCTTTCGATGGAGTTCTAACATTTTGATGGAGTTTACTTATATCACCTTTTGATGGAGTTTCTTGTCCACTATTATTTTTCATTTTATACAGTAAAAATATTCCTTGTTTTTCCTCTAGTCCCTAAAGATTTTCTTTCCCACATTTCATAGTTTACTAGCATCTTTGTTTTTCCTATTGTCCCTATAGTTATTTTTTCCACATTTCATAGTTTACTGGCTTCACGAATTGTTATTTGCATTTGCTAGAACATCTAGGTTTGTAGAGTTTTGACATGTCTTTGATAACCATATGGGTATGTACTTTTAGGAGATATGTTGGTTAGTGGGATATACTTTAACAAATGTGGAAATACATACATACATATATTATTATAAATACACACATTATTGTTTTTGTCATTGATTTCAAACATTATGATTTTGTATGTATCTGGATAACTATTGTACATATATGTATTCTTATGTAATAACAAAGTGTAGGTATGATGGTGTAGAAATATGATAATCATGTATGTTATGAGATTATGGTCCTTTATATTTATTCTTCTATGTTCAAAAGTCATTCATTTTTGTCCAAACATTGGCATAACAGTAGCAGGGTGTTCTCGTTGTAGTTATCAATGTACAGTTGCAGATAGAGAATATATTATTATATTTGGAGGTCTATATCATCCAGATAATAGTTGTTCAGTGATAGAGAAAGCCTTTTGAAGATGGCATTCATATTATTCTTGATCTAGAGGTCAATTGTTCATTTTGATGTTTTTCAAGTTACTAATGATAGTTTTGTGTTTGTGGTTTCCAGAAGGTTTTCTCTCTAGTTATTAAGTTTGAATATGTATAGACATGTTCTAGGGAATTACCTATTTATTTTGTCATTGTTCTGGAGTTCCTTGATGTTTTGGGAACTACATTTTGTGTTCCAGAAGCATTAATACTATTTTGGTCATTCTATGTTCTGGTCTGGAAGTATATTTTGATGTCTTCTGATGAGTTGGATAGTGATATGGATTCTATTATAACATGTATAATGTGGCATGTGGGTCAGAATATAACATGTGATGGTTTATATACAAATGAAAGATGGTATGGTTCTTTGGGTTGTGTGATGCTACTCATTTTTATCAATCATTATTTTTGTTCCAATGATTGTGGATCTCACATTGGGATATGTGTAGTGTGTTCTTGGTTCATCTTTCTCCTAGGACGGATCATGCTTTTAGGTTTACATCAGATTTCTATACTTAATGTTTGTATCTTATCTGGATAAATGTATTTAAAGTAAAACCTTTGTTTTGGTCTGGGTAAACTTGGCATGGCCGACTTCATTGCAATAGTATTTATGCCACAGCCTAATCGTAATAAGTTTTTGTTAAGGCTGACTTGTATTTAATTTTTGGGTAGGCAGACGTTGTTGTTTTCCTGAATGATATACATTGTATATAAGCACTACTTTGAGCTAATAAGCATGTGTGAAACATAAGACAAAGTATGAAAATAAAATAATATCTACTAGCAGAGTTTTAACAAAATAATTTATGATTGTGGTAAGTCTCAGAAAAGTGGAGATTGTAATCAAGTGTTGTAGTATTGGCAAGGTTGTGCTGAACAACTGCATTAGTGGGAAGATTTCTTATTGATGCAAAGTAAATTAATTTGGTACACCACTAGAGGAAAATAAACTCTAGGGTTGCAACAAATGACTCCAACACCATGAAGGTTCAATCCAATCCACTGATTCATCTCTGAACTCTCTTTATGCTCACTAGCATGTAAATGACCCCTAGGGAGTTACTTAGTCTTAGGGGCTCAAATCCACCAAAAGCTGAGTGAGGCATCCAAACACTTGGAAATAAATTCAACATTATCTATATAACATGTTCCAACCATTGGTTATATTTCTCAAAATCTTGGGGGCAAACTTGCTTCACAAACTCATCGAAATCCTTGTAGCCCTGTGTACTCAGTTTTTCTTCCTTGGTTCAATATTTATCCAAAAAAAATAAAGAACCAATTATATATCCATATACCCTTTATTTAACTCCTACCAAATCATCAAATATAGATTTAAACATCAAACATTAAGTAGCTAAACTTGCAAGTAGACAATGTCCTATAAAGGGCTAATTACACCCAATTAACAAAGGAACTACCCTTACCTTTGAATGTTTCTTCAATTTAACACTTTGAGGTGTTGAGGGATCCCTAAATACACCTAAATCCAAAGATAGATCTTCTATCTCGATCTACATAAAAAATTATGAACAAAAAGCATACAAGTTCTAGGTGGCCACATGGAGATGTCTACCTAGGACGTCACTTTTCTCCCAGCCCCCTTCATGAACACAGAAAAGGAAAAGAAAACCTTAAAATACATAGGAAGAGATTTAATTCCACAAAGAGTCGATAAATACCAATGGTATAATTTCAATGTAGTTAAAGCACTCCCCTTGGGTTCATTCCATAAACAATCTGAAAAAGATGACTTGTTGGTGCTCCTATTGACTATGTCATTGTATGAGAATTCATCTTGGGAAAGTATAGAATCCCATTTATCTCTATGCTATTTTGTGAGACACCTTAGGATATTCTCTAATGATCTATTTACAAATTCTGTTTGCCCATCCGTTTGTGGATGATAGACTGATGAAAAGGATATGTTTGTCCCTAGTCTCTTCCACAAAGCCCTCAAAAAATGACCAAAAAATTTGACATCTCAATCTAATACAATATTCAATGGTAATCCATGAATTCTAACTATCTCTTTGAAGAAAAGACATGCAATGTAGGATGCATCACTAGTGGACTTACATGGCAAGAAGTGTGTCATTTTACTAAATCTATCCACAACATCAAAAACACTATCAAATCCACTTTGGGTCTTGGGAAATCCCATGATAAAATCCATATTTACATGATCCCATGGTCTTGATGGAATAGGTAATACTAAAGGATGATATAAACCTACAATTTTACTCATTCCTTTAGCTTTTGGGAAAATAGAACATGTCTCTACAAACTTTCTAACATCAACTTGTAACCTTGGCCAAAAGTAGCACCTTCTCACTAGCTCTAATGTCTTATCTAATGCAAAATGACCAAACATAGCACCACTGTGCTTTTCTTGAATGATATTGGTTCTTATTGAACATTTAGGAACGCATAACTTCCCTCATTTAAAGAGAAGCCCTTCTTGTAATAAATAATTAGAAAATTCATGATGAAAGGTTGGTTTCATTCCCAACGCATTTATTTCACTTAACTTTTATTGGTTGAGGTTCCTTGTGGTCATGTACACTCATGTTTTTACAATCCCAATGTTCTACCTAACTTATACCTTGAATACTATAAAAGCTTCTCCTCCTCGGTGTCCAGATTCAATGTATCCTTGATTTGAATTGTTATGTCGGCTCTGATATTACTCGGTAATATGCTTTGATCTTGCTCAGTGACATAACGTCTTCTCGGTTACTAACTTTGCTCGATGACTAGGTGACTAACACTAATTGGTAACTGTCACTGCTAGGTAATTGTCACTTCTCGGTGACTTACTATTCTTTTCTCAACTAGGTGCTTGTCATTGTTCGGTTCTTGATGTTTGTGATGCGTTGCTTTACTAATTGTTTGCCTTAGTGTAATTTATCTTTTACCGACTAGCTCCTTTGACTATCATGAATTTGACAAAACTAATGACAACAAAATAACTTGGGTAGGAGTAACAATATTTGTCAAAAAACAAAATCCAGAGACAGAAGAAATTTTTTCTCCATGTCCTATTCATTTGTTCTCTCATCTCTTCAACATTCACTTTTGATTTCTCAAATGTCTCTTCCTCAGTAGGAGCTTTGCCTTGGTACCTGCAGTCTTTGGCAAGGTGACCTAGCTTGTGAAAGTGGAAGCATGCCATGTCAGGGTTTCTCCAAGATCTTCTATTGTTCCCGCCATGTAGCAACATGCAGTTTGCAACAATATGCCCATATCTTCCACAGACTAGACATGATATCCTTGTATTGTAGTCCCATAGTATAGATGTACTATGTCAATTACTTGGGATATTGTGACAGTTTGGTACCCATTTGTCATTTCTCCTTTGTGATCTGCACTCTTCAAATTTGTGACCATACTTGTTGCAATTATTGCAGTATCCATCAAACTTTAGCTTTCTTGTGTTGTTTACAGTTCTTGATCTGCATTCAAGTGCTCGGTGCCCATTCTTATTGCAGTTATAATAATATCCATCAAACTTAGGTGAACTCAGTGACTTACCCCTTTTTCTTCTACACACATTTGTTGTATGTTTAGGTTTCCTATAGTAATAGAAACCAGGCTTCTTTGACTTCGGTGGGGCGGAAGTGTCTTGATTGTCAATTTGATTAGAGGACTCTCCTTTCTCAGTAGTGCTCTCACTATTGAATCCAAGTTCAGTTTTATCTTTCGGTTATTTCTGACCTTTAATCTTTTTTCCTATGTTCTTAGTGATACCTCATTTCTCTTTAGTACTTCATTGGATTCTTTTCAAATTTTAGTTCACTAGTCAATCTTTCAACTTCACACTTTAGTGCTTGATTCTCAAATTTTTTCCTAGTCAACTCTAGATTAGCACTTACTAGTTGATTGATCATATTATAGTGTACTTGTGTTATCCTCATGATCTCATCATCTTTCTTAGATATTCTTGTCTCCAACTATCTTTTATCTTCTTCAACTAATCTCAATGCATCTTCAACTACTCCCTTAGAGTCAAGTATCTCACTCATCCTTATTCCTTGTACTTCTTGATCTATCTTTGCTAAGTTCAGTTGCTCGGTGAGTGTCTTGTTCTTTTCCACAAGTTCTGCAATGGAAGATTTAGCTTCATCATTTAGAATACTTTCAGATGTTGTCTCAAGAGTATCAACGTGCTCTTATGTGGATTTCAATTCTCTACACAACTGCTTTCTCACTTTCAAGGACTTTTCTAACTTTCTTTTCAGATCATCAATCACTTCTTGTGCATTCTCCAACATGAACTCAAGACTCTCAACCTTCTTAGATTGCTTGTAACTTTCCATAGCCATGATCTTTACTCTTGGGTGGTTAAACCCTTATCCCAAGAGTCCAAGCTCTGATACCAATTATTGGATTAACTATGGAAAGGTAAGTGCTGAGAGGGGAGGGGTGAATCAGTACTAAAAAAACTTTTACCTATTAATATTTACCATTCACCGATCTGAATACCATGCATAAAGATATTATAAAATATGTAATGCAAATAAAAAAACATAACACATAACTCTATGATTTTTGGTCACACATAAATCTTTTTTTTAGAGTAAAAACTTAGGTGGGGATGGCACTCACAATCCTTCACTACTGCATTTTAAAGGTTGCTCGGTTAGAGCTACAATGTTAGCTACTTCTGATAGCTTACCCTGCTAGGAGTATAAAAACTTGTTAAAGTATTTTTACAAATTCTCATCTAAGAGATGTACCCGGTTAGAGGATTTACAAAGTAAGACCTGTTAGGGCCTACCCACTAAATTGGATTTCTACTCTTCTAATAACTATAAAACCTATTACAAAAATGTCTAAGTATGCATCAAACATAATGTTGTTCAAACTCTTTATGCTCAGCAAGTGCATTACCTCATTCTGCACTCGGCAACTTATTTGTTCTGCACCCTAAAACTTCTGCATTCTAACTCCTTTAGCTTTGTCTCTGTTACTGCTTTTGTCTCTACAATTTTCACCATCAGCTTCATTTTCTGTTATTTTTATGTGATCTTAAGGCAATTAACATATTCTAAATCTTTCTCCTTCTGTGGTGGAGGTGAAGCGGTGCAAGGTTGGTTTCATTCCCAATGTATTTATTTCACTTAATTTTCATTGGTTGAGTTTCCTCATGGTCATGTACAATTATGTTTTTACAATCTTGATGTTCTACCTAACTTCTACCTTGAATACTGTAAAAGCTTTTTTTGCTCGACATCTAGATTCAATGTATCCAATTTGAATTGTTATGCCGGCTTTGATATTACTTGATATATGCTTTGATCTTGCTCGGTGACATAACGTATGCTAGGTTACTAACTTTTCTCAATGATTCAATGACTAACGCTAATCGGTAACTGTCACTGCTTGATAATTATCACTTCTCGGTGACTTACTATTCTTTTCTCAACTCGGTACTTGCCATTGTCCGGTTCTTGATGTCTGTGATACTTTTCTTTACTAATTGTTTGCCTTAGTATAATTTATCTTTTATTGACTAGCTCCTTTGACTATCATGACTTTGACAAAACTAATGACAACAAAATAACTCGGGTAGGAGTAACAATATTTTTCAAAATACAAAATCTAGCGACAAAAGAAAGTTTTTGGAATGAATCCAGTGTTAGAGTTAGTCAGGTTCTTTATAAGACTCCTTCAAATGTCGTACTTCTGATTTCAAATCCTACCTGTCGTCATAGCGCTTTTCAATACACAGTAAAAAATCTTTGACCTGCACTACTTGGTTCTATCTGCCTACATGACAACACACTACTTTCTCGATCTCTGTAAACAAAACAACAACCGCTAGCACAAATGACTCTAGCTCAATACTCGACCAAATCTAGACCACTCCTATCGAGCTCAAAGTAGTAAGCTCATGTGTTACCATGTAATCATAATTCTTGCAACCCATTTTGAACTTGACAACATGTTGAAACCTAAGGAAAGGCTCAAGGAGCACCCACGTTATTCATTGACAACTTAGCCCCACATTGGAATAAAAGAAAGGGCCCAATGATCCGTTGCGCTAACGCAAAAGTGTCCCATAACTTACTCAGTGGCACATTGAAACATTTGAAAGTTTTCAATGTGCACCCAAGTGAATTGTTACAAAAAACAAACACCATCCAAATTTGACAATAAAGACTACAGAGAAATAGATTAGGGTTAGGTTGAAATTGGTTGAGAAATAGAATTCTATTATTAATTTGTAGGTTTCACATTATTAGTAATAAAAAATATTTGAATAACAATTAGATAATTAAAAAACAAATACAAAACATATTTATTTAAATATTAATATTATATTGTATGATTAATAAATATTGTTTGTTCTAATTTATGTTACAAATTGAAATTTTACATGATAAAATGTTCAAGTATTATGATGTGGTGTGGTAATTGACTATGATGGGTAGGGGTTAGAAAAGTGGTGTTTTGAACACTTTTTACTATGACATAAAAACCATATCAAATATGATGGTGAGGAGCCGAAACCTTAGTTATAAGTAGTTAACTAGTTGAAGAAGATGTCATTATTTTTTTTAGACATTTTGTCATTTTTATGTTAGACTTTGAGACCTCAAAATTGTGTGCTAAAAATGTGCCACACTTCTATGAATCATTCCATTCAAGGTTGCTCAAGAATGAGGCCTCAAATATCGACTCATAGCTCCCTAGTCATGAAGTGCAAAGGTTTGTAATGGAGGCCCTCAGATTGACCTAGTTGTGCCCATGCAGTACACCATGAAATGAGAGATTCAATGCATGAAAATGAAATCTATTCTATATGATAACAATGCAAGAAAAGAAATTAGTCTAAATGATAACAATGCATGATTATTCTATAAAAGAAAATATGAATTTAATCTAATATGAATCTAATCTACATGAATAGCCATGGATGCAAGAAGAAGAAGATAGGAAGAGAGAAGTTGTAATATCCAAGCTCAAGTGCTCAAATTCTCCTCCAAAATTGCTCTCTAAACCTGCAGCATACCCTGGTGGAGATTAAATCTTGGTTAATCCATGTGCTCATTAAAAGCAAAAAAGCCCACCACTTAGAAAGATGTGAAGAAAAAGAGATTTTTATTTAATTTATTTCCTTTTTTCATCAAATAAAGTGCTTTAAGTGGGGATTTTTATTTATTTAATTAAAAGAGGGGTTTTCTTTATAATTAAATAAATTAGAAGAATTTTATTTAATTAAATGGGAGGAATTTAATTTAATTAAATAAGATAAATTTTATTTAATTAAAAGGGAGATTAAATATTTTAATTAAATAAAAATGATCAAACCTTAGGAAATATTGAAATAATTGAATTAATTACGATTTGATCAAAGAAATTGATTTGAATTAAAATGTTGCAAAGCATTGATTCAGGAATTTGATAAATTGATAAAATGACAAATGGGGGCCCATAGTCTAGGCGACCATTTTAGGGTGCATACATTTGCCCCTCTTTGACTAATGTGTGATCATTCTGGGAACACATCTAGTCAAAGAATGCAGTTGAAGTGTGAGATCGATTTGGGACCACAAAACAACATAGACATCAACACCATTGTAAATAATTAATTGACATCAGAACAAAGATAAGTTGATTGCAAAAAATACAAAGTCAACACCGTTGTAAATAAGTAATTGACATGTCCGAGATAAGAATCTCAAGCAAGGTTGCCCCAAGTGGAGCAATGATAGGATTGATAAATCTGAATCAAGGATTGCAATTTGATAGGTATTGCCCCCTTGTAATCAAAATCAAAATGAGATAGAGGAGAAACAAAAAATTGATAAATTTGATCAAATCAAACTCAAGATAAGGTTCTTGATGTAAGATGAAAGATATAAGGATCAAAGAACCAAGGTAGATCATCAAGCATGAAAGATTATGCCCCAAGGTTGAATTAGAAGAAAAGAAGTGGGATGAAAGTGAATGAAAGATAGAAGTTTCAAAGAGGTGGAAAGAAATGGAGAGAAGAAAGAAAATTTGCCTTAAGAAAGAGAATGCCCCAAGATTAATCAACTGTTTAAAGTAGAAAATTTTGATTGAGATCACGAAAGAAGATCAGGACGTGATCATAGTTGATTAAAATTCCACAACAAAGATGAAGGAAACCCTCTCAAACTCATAATGCAACCTAAAAATGCAAACTAACATGAGGTCTAGCAATGCAAGCTACATGAAAATGTAAAGGTGTACTTGAAATAGAGCAACTGTAACATAGGACTTTGTGTTCATCATTCATTAGAGAATGTTAAGGAACTTATTATCATCATTGGGCCATTATTAACGGACATCAAAAAATCACACAATCATCACTAGTCATAAGTGCAACTATGAAGATATGAATGTGATTTACATCAGATTGAAATGTGGAAAGATTCTAACATTAGCATCAAAGACATAAAGGTCAGGATGACTATAATGTTAGCTTACCCAATTTAATATAGTAAAACCACGCTCACATCAAGCATAGAGGCCAAGATGACCAGTAGAGTGGTTGTGCAAAAATAGTGAAGCATAAAGTAGGAAGCAAATAAAAACATGTTCCATGCCCCAAGTCCTCTAGCTATGCATCTCGGAGAGACTTATTAGACAAGGACACTCAACAAAAATCAATAACAGTCAGCACACAAAGAAAAGATCATGACATAGCTCAAGCATTAAGTGTTGTGTTTAAAAATTTAAGTGTGTTAATTGACACTGAGTTTCGAGGATAAGGATCAAATGCTTGCAAGTAGGTAAGACCACATGACAAAATAGGGTAAGACCAAACTGATAAGTGTTGAAAAACATTCAATGTCAAGGGTTGTATTGAAAAATACAGTTGGGGTGGTGTTGAAAAACACCATTTGTGAGATGTCCTAAAGACAAACGCATCCAAGAGACCAAAGCTAACACAGTTATGCCCCCAAGACAAAGAAAAAGACCAATTCCAAATCAAAACAACAAGGACAAGGCATGATGGATAAAGGCTAAGTGTCACGGACGTGCGCTAAGAAACATGGGTGCAAAGGCCTCAAGTAGCACCCATTTTCAGGGTTTCACCACTTGGATTTTATTACAATTTTTTTATTTTCATTTTATTTTCATTTTTCTCTTCTTCTTTTTAGGACTTTTTAAATTTTTTTTTAATTTTTGCTACCAAGGCACCTGTTTCTAGGTTTTCACAAAGGCACTTTTTTTTATTTTTTTGAATTTTTTGAATTTTTTGAAATTTTTTGTATTTTTGAAATATATAATTTTTTGGAGATACATCAAAGCGCCTATTGCTAGCTTTTCACTAAGATGATCATTTTTTAAGGACATTTTCTGAGTTTTAGAATTTTTGACAATATATCCTTTTTTTAGATTTTTCAGGATCAATAATTATGTACAAAGGATGCCCCCAGACAGAATGGGCATCATGGATAGAACTTTAGGTGCAAGACATTGATAGGATCAGGGAGCTATTCTCCCTCTTATGTAGAAAATAAATAAGAACCTGACCCAAAAGATGTTGTAATAATATAAGGTCCAATCCAATTAGGTTCAAATTTGCCCTTTTGATCTCTATGTTGCTGATTCTTAGGATTTTCACGTAGGACAAGATCTCCTACTTGGAATTCTCTAGGATGAACCTTTTTGTTAAAGGCTTTGGACATGCACTTTTGATAAATCCTCATATGGTCAAATGATGCTTGACGTTTCTTATCTATAAGTTCTAACTCTTGAAGTCTCATGGAGCGGTAGTCTTCATCTGTAACTAGACCATGGAGAGAAACTCAAAGTGAAGGAATCTCAACCTCCAAAGGTAACACTGCTTCAATGCCATATGCAAGGGCAAAAGGAGTAGCCCTAGTAAGAGTGCAAATACTCATTCTATAGGCCCACAAGGCTGGATTTATCTGTAAATGCCAATCTCTACCATTCTTACACAATGTTCTATGCAATATTTAAGAAAGGTCTTATTTGATGCCTCTGCTTGACCATTTCCTTGCGGGAACTAAATGGAGGACCAATGTTGTTTAATCTTGAATTTCTTACAGAGTTGTTTAAGGTCCTTATTTTTAAACTGGCCTCCATTATCAGTGATAATCTCGGAAGACACTCCATATCGACAGATGATATGGTTCAAAATGAATAGAGAGATTGTCTTGCCCGAGGCAACAGAAAGTGGGACAGCTTCTACCCATTTCGTGAAGTAATTAGTAGCAGTGATGATAAACTTGTGTCCACCTGATGAGTTGGGATGAATCTTCCCAACAAGATCAAAGGCCCAACACTGAAATGGCCAATGAGCTATAGAAGGAATGAGTTCCCTTCTTGGAGCATGTATTAGGTTACCATGTTTTTGACACTTTTCACATGACTTTGCAAAAGCTACTGCATCAATCTGCATCATAGGCCAATAGTACCCCACCGTAAGAAACCTTCAGGCCATGACAAGACCATTGGAATGTCCCCCATAGATGCCCTTGTGAATGTCAACTAACACTTGGTCAGATTCTTCCTTTTCTAAGCATCTAAGAAGTGTTCCATCTAGACCCCTCCTATACAAATCACCAGCGATAAGGGAATGGTGAGAGGCATTTCGGGTAAGGTTTTTGCGTTCAGATTGGTTAAAGGTTTAAGGTATAATACCATCATAAAGATATGAGTAAATGGCACCATAACGGGATGAATCATGACTGAAAAGGGTATAAATGACATGGCTTTCTTGGGAGTCATAGATAGGGTGATGTAGCTCTTCCACCAGGAATTCAAATTTGGATTCATGTTGATCTAGCTGAAGGAGTGAAACAAGTGTAGCCATAGCATCAGCTTCTTTGTTTTTTGCTCTAGGGATTTGATAAAACATGACAAATATGAGGTAGTGTTTCAAGGAATCAACCATTTTCTTGTAAGGTACCATTTTCTCATGTTTTGTTTGATATTCATCATTAACTTGGTTGATTATCAGTTGTGAATTCCCATAGATGTGTAACTCTATGATTCTCCATTCTATGGCCATCTTAAGTCCATTTGTTAAAGCTTCATACTCAATAATATTGTTTGTACATGGGAACAATAATTTGTAAGACTTAGTAATCGTGTACCCATGAGGAGAAACAAACAACACACCAGCTCCTGAACCATTTTGCATAAAAGATCCATCAAAGAACATCTTCCATGTTCTTTCAGTCATGTACATGAGGTGCTCATCTGGGAAGTCA
>MU226261.1:3046399-3056984 GCA_018584345.1 Thuja plicata | reverse complement strand
TTTTCAGGGTCCACCTCTATTCCTTTTGCTGAAATGATGAATCCAAGTAGTTTTCTAGAGGTGACTCCAAATGCACACTTTTTAGGATTTAACCTTAGTTGAAATTGTTCCATGTGATCTAGAATGATTTCCAAATTGTCTAAGTGTGTATCTCTTTGTTTAGACTTTGCCAAGGTATCATCCACATAATCTTCCATGTTTTTATGCATCATGTCATGAAAAATAGTTGTCATAGCTCGCTGATAGGCGGCTCCTGCATTTTTAATCCAAAAGGCATAACGTTCCAACAATAGGTACCCCATGTGCAAGTGAATGCAGTCTTTTCTTGATCTTAAGGAGCTATCTTAATATGATTGTATCTAGAAAAACCATACATCAAGGAATAAATCTCATAACCTGCAGTCATATCCACTATCATATCTATATTGGGGAGTGGAAAGTCATTCTTTGGGCATGCTCTATTGAGATCTCTAAAATATGTGCAAACTCAAATGGATTTGTCATGTTTGGAAATTGGTACAATGTTTGATATTAATTCAGCATAGGCAATGGCTCTTATGAATTTTGCACCAAGGAATTTCTCTAATTCTTCTTTGAATAGAAGAGCTATGTGAGGATGCATCTTTCTCAATTTTTGTTTAACTGGTTTGACATTTGGAGCTATGGACAAGTGATGCATAATAAGATTAATGTCCAATCCTAGCATATCTGAATAAGTCCATGCAAAATTGATTTTCTTTTTCTGTAAGAACTTAGTGTAAGCTTCTTTTTCTGTTAGTGACAAGGACTTAGCCAAGTGTACTATTTGTGGAGCTTAATCTGTACCCAAATTGACTCCTTGTGTTGGCTCGATAAACACTAAAGATCTATCCTAAAAATAGCTGGGGAGACAATCAAGTACCTGATCCTTAGGTGCCTTAGAGAGGTTTTCACCCTTGGATACATCATTTTTTTTACTTTTTTCAGTTCTGACACTGCCACATAGTGGTTTTCGCCATTAGAACTCCTATTCTTTTGATTTTCTTTTCTTTTTATCTTGTGACTAAGGTACTTGATGTCTGGCTCTATCATACTGGTAGTCGGTTCACTGGTGGAAGAGACTACAGGTTCAATGGCATTTAGGTAACAGGCTATCTCATCATCATTTTGGAATGTTAAAAGCTCAGGTTCTTGATAGCATTGGGACCAGTTAATGAGGTCAGGATGAACAAGAGGTAAGTCAACGACTAGTTCAAGGTTATAAATGTGAACGGTATAATCACTGGTGATCGAAGAGTCGGAGTATGTCAAGTATCCCTCTAAGATACCCAAACCAGGATTCATCCTAACAAGCAAAGAATCGTCCACTAAGGCAACACGTGAGCTCAAATCATCTAATCCTACATGTGACTCGTTGGCTACCTCGGGTTGAGAACTATAAGTGTGAACAACATCAATATCTCTATCAACTATGGAGGGCTCTGAAAAAGAGTCTCATTCATACTCATTAGAACTTGTATCTGAACTGCGACTAGGATGCTTACACCATGAAGGTTTGGGACATCATGATATAGGAGGTCCAATTTTATCAAAAGTAGTACTTTCTCTTTACATTAAATGAACAAGATTCTTTTATTGACGCTCTCTCAAAAGATCTTCTATATCTGATTCTTGTTCTAAAGTTGCAACTGATGCATGGGTAACTGAAATATTTGAATCTCCCCAAAGGAGATTAGTCGAAGGGACCCAATCTTCACACATATCTTATTGATTTGTCAAATTAGGTACATACTCTGGTTCATCATCACTATCCAACTTTTCAAAGAGAGGATTAGTGCACTTGTTGTAATTATCAAATCCTAGGCCAACTGGCTTCTTAGACTTGCATCCAAAAAGAGCATGATCAAGAGGTTCCGCTCTAGCATCCAAATTGTGATTAAGAGGGCCATATCCAGGAAAGCCCATCTGTTTGAAAAAAGTACACCCTCTTCCATAAGCTTTAGGAGAGGGAGAGAAGTTCTCATTGTGCATATATTTTTCTTCTCTATAGATCCAGTCTCTAACAAATGTTTCCTCTTTCTCATCTTGGATAGGCATTAATGATTCTACAAATTTTCCAAATAAAGTCATAGCTAAAGAGGAAGGTTTCTTTTCTTTTGAAGGTTTTCCATAAGACCGAGGTGAAACTGGTAATGTTGTGAGGGAGTTGAGTTGATACCCCCATACCGAGATCTATTGACTTAAGCTTTTCTTTACATTCAGCTAAGGTTGCATCAAGATCTTCTGATTCTCTATTGAGGGAAACATGAGCCCCTACTAAAATTGAATTAACAAATAAAATGTTATCCCCAAGTATACAAATCTCTATTCCATTATAGGGGAACTTAACACATTGATGATAGGTAGACAACACTACTTGCATATCATGAATCCATGGTCTACCAAGTAATATATTATATGCAAGGGGTCCAACATCAACTATTTGAAATAAAATATCCTTTTGAATAGGCCAATCCTAATAGGAAGGACGAACAACCCCTTGGAACTTCTTTCTTCCTCATCATAGGCTTTGATAGTAATCCATTTTCTGGTATCTATAACCTCTTCAAAATAACCCAATTCTTTCAAAAGACTAAAGGAATAAATATTAAGCCCAATACCCCCATTTATCAACACGTGCTTGACATAGGTGTAATGGATCATGACCTCAATGTGAAGGGCAAGATTGTGCGGATGGCTCAAAGCTTTATCATCATCTTCTAAAAATGAAAGGAAATGAGGGGTAGCAATATGATTAACCATATTTTGGAATTGATCAATATCTAAGTTGTTGGGGACATTTTCCGTGTGCAAATCATCCTTAAGGATTTTTTTATGTCTCGGGGACAACTCTAAGAGCTCAAAGATCAAAATCTGAGTGGGGGTTCTTTGTAACTGATTAACAAGATTGTAGTTTGACTTAGGATTGACAGTTGGTTTCATGGTGATAGGCTTGAATGCCACTTCTTAGGTTTACTGGATTGACTTGAATTGGGTCCTCTAATGAAAATGGGACTTTGACTTCGTGTAACAACATTAAGAGCTTGAGACGACACTTTGGAGTTGGAACCCCTTAGCACCACAATAGGTTCTTTATCAAAAATAGGAGGAGAGTCTTCATCTAGATTATAACCATAAGGATCTCTGCCACTCATCATGTTAACATTTTCTTCCACAAATCCAAGCATGTTGATTGTATTCTCCGCATCTGTGTAAGTATAATTGATCTCAACTTTTCCATTCTTAACTTTAGAGGTTTCCCACTTTTCATATTTGGGAAAAGGTTCCTTGAATGCCTTATGATCAGCATTGGTGTTCAATCCATCTATTGTAAGTTGTCCACTCTCAATGAGGTCTTGAATGATATGCCTGAGTTTCCAGTAGTGTTCAACATCATGTCCAATACCATTATGAAATATGAAAAAGGATTTCTCCTTTCACCAATGTGGTTTAACTTCAGGTATACAAAAATTTGCAGCATCTTGAGGATGTGCCAGATTGTTAGCAATAAGTTTCTTTAAAATTTCCTCATATGATTCACCAAGTTTTGCAAATTGACGTCTTTCACTCTTAGGCTTACCTTGGTAGCTTGGCTTACTTTCTTGTTGATTGGAGGTATTGAGCTTCATAGCTTGAAAATCACTAGATAAATGAAGCACATGTTGATCTTTAGGTTGGGAGGAATCCACAACTCCATCATTAACCACTTGTTTATTCTTATTCTAGTGTTGGTTCTTCCCTTTATCCTTATTAGAGTTGTTGTTTTGACCATTGTTGTTGTTACTTCCATGTTTGGTCAAAATTCCTTGTTCTCTCAAAACATCCTCAATTCTACATGCAGTCTCAACCATGGTGTCAAATGAATCAAAAACTATTTTCTTAACTTCATACCACAATTCAGGAACCAAGTTGCTAACAAGGATGTCAATCTTTTCATTATCAGGAATAGTTCTAGAATAGCAAGAGCACTTTCACCTCCACCTTTGCAAGAAAGTAACAAAGGATTCTCCTTGATTCTTCTTTAAGCTACATAAGTCCAACAAGGTGACAGATCTTGAAACATTGTATGCAAAGTGTTGAACAAATCTGTGAACAAGCTCCTTGAAAGTCTTAACAGGGGGAGTTTTCTTAGTAAACCATTCCATTGCTTGTCCCTTAAGACTTCGTGGGAATAACCTCATGAGATAAGAGTCATCCTGATGGAACTCAAAACTTGTGGTATAAAACTGGTGCACATGATCATGTGGATCTCCACTCCCATCATATTTGTCATATTGAGGAATTTCAACCTTTCTAGGAAATTCTTTCATGTCAACACTCTTATCAAAAGGATTAGGACAAATTGAGTCCAATGAGAAAGAATTCTTAGGTGCGAACATCTTGTGTATTGTTCTTTGCATTTCATTGATCTTCTCCTCTTGGGATGGACCTTGCTTCTTAATCTTAAATATCCACATCAAAGTTGTAGGGACTCTAGCACCCTTGTTGATTAGGCTCTCTAGGAACTTATCCTTGTTTTGCTACAAATATTTCTCCACATACTGTTGAAAAAGTGGCTCTTGTTGCATTTTTCATAAAGTCTTGGGAGGTGCGATCAAAGCTTGAGTTACTACCCCCATATTGTGAACCATAATGAGCATGTTGTGAAGGTGGCCTTGAGTTCCTAAGAGGGGCTTGTCTCCTATAATGATCATGTCTTGAGGTCCTTCTTTCCCTAGGGCTAGGAAATCGTGATGGTGATCTTGAATGTCTTCTACTTTGTGGAGTCCTAGGAGGAGTGGATGGAGGAGAACTATTTCCGCCACTAACATGCATATTATTGAATGGATCATTGAGTTGCCGAGCCAAGAGCCTATCTTTCTCTTCTTGAAAGGCTTTCTTTTCCAGTTCTACCAAAGTCTATCTCTCCAACTCTAGGCGTCTAATTTGTTCTTCCTTACGAGCTTGTTCATCTTGGAAAGTTTTCTTTTCACGCTCAATCATCTTAATCCTTTCATTCATGTAACCTGAAGAGGTCTTGAGTGGTGAAATTGGTCTTGAATTTTGAAACAAGTTGTTGGTATAGGTTGTATTGACATGAGCGTCATAAAGTTAATCTCCTTGGTTTTCATGTTGTGATAACTCATCGTCATAAGCATGTCTTTTACCTCTCTCTCTCTCTCAACCCTTTGGTGTGCATCTAAATATCTTGTCGAAACAAGGGGTGAGGTTGGTCTACCGTTATGAGAGGAACCACTAAATGAAATAGCATCTCTACTCTTTGCAAACATATCATCATAACGTTTATCCATGGCTTCCCTCTCCCTCTAAGTCATTGCATAACTCATATCCATAGAAGAGCGAGAAGATACTAAGGGGGTACCCAACTCACTAAGGTGACTCTTGGAATCAAACCACACTTTTGAGATATTCCTAGGTGATTGATCAAATATGGGTCCTTTTCCTTTATGTTTTTGGTGAGTTTGAACTAAAGGTAATTGGTTAAAAACTACTTGAGGTCATTTTCCTTGATTTACTTGATATCTTGTTGTAATTGGCATGAAAGAAAAGGTACTAGCTGATAGGATTACCCTAAGAAATGTTGGTACCAAACTAGGATAGTAAAGACATTAACTTGTCCAAAAGGAGGTGATAAGATAAAATATTGCAAAGATGCGTAAGCCAACACTGCCACATGTTAGAGTATATAGTTTTCCTCACTTATTAATTATATCATGTTGATATTAATTATTAAGTTAGTCGTACTCTATTTTTCACTTAAGCTTTCTCTTAGGTTAGCCTTTTCCCTTTTTAGGATTTCATTCACCTTTAAGGTTTCATTTTGGCATACTCTCTGAATACATTTTTGAGCTCTCACTTTTTGAGCACAGAAGGGTTACTGCTTTTTCTGTCTTTTGCTTCATTCTTTGTAACAGGTATTTTGCATGTAGATTGATCTTGGAAGTTGAAGCTATATTTATCAGTTTCTACATGGTATCAAAGCCACCCTACTGTTGCCTGGTTTGAAGGTTTTTTGAAGCTGCGATTCAAAGACGACTGCCACAGCCTCTCTGGGGTTTTTTTGTCATTTCTAAGGAGACGCTATTTTTTGGAGCTATTTGAGCCAAAATGGGCTCCACCATCATGCTCAAAAGGCCCAGGAGAGTCGAAATACATATAAAGTTTGATATATTTGGTCACAGTGACCTTTGGAGAAATTTTTTGGCCTACTAGGGCCATACGACACAAAAATTGAGGCAAAATAGAAAAAATAAAAAAATCACATTTTTAAAAATATTTTTGGGGCTGCAAAAGCGCGCCACCCCAACACCACCGCTGCGCCACCCGCGCGCCGCCCCTGGCCCGCGCGCTACCTGCCGGCCATCACACCGCCACCACCGCGCTGCCTGGCCACCTCCGCCGCCCAGCCTGGCAGCCATCTCCGCTGTGTTGCCACCCACCGGCCATCTCTGCCCGGTCGGACATCCTGTGACGGCCATACTGTCGTCAAATTATTTCCCAGGACTGTGTTTTTCCAGGGACCTTGTCTTTTGGGGGTACCTGTGCCTTTTTGGCTCTATAGGGCTCATATGGACTCAAATTTTTGACTTCTATATATAGTCAAAAATCTCTCTCCGAGCTTGTCTCTCTAATCTAGGTCTCATTTCTTGATCTTGCCATTTTCTTGCCAGATTTTGCAGTCAATGACGCACCTTCTTTTGTGCTCCTATTCTGCTTTGAAAACTCAGGTTTTTCTCTGGTTCTTTGTATTTTTTGCTTCATTTTTTGGTGTAAGGGAGTTAGCTTGATAGTGTGTGGGGGTGCATTTTTATTTTTGCATTTTCAATTCAGAGAGACCCTTCTTCTTTCGTCTTATTCTCTCAATGTCAGACACATCCATTGCCATTCTGACTCCACATAACTACCACACATGGAAGCCACAAATGACCAAAATCCTCATGTCATGAGGTTTATGGTCCTGCCTGGATGCGGCTCAGCCTGTTCTACCGAGGCCTTATGAGGCTCTTATGCACAGGAATAAGATGGATGAGGCAATGGGCCTCATTGCCCTGAACATTTCAGATGGGTTGTTGTTCCACCTGGATGGTCTGACCACACCCAGGGATATGTGGGACAAGTTTTCCACCTTGTTTGGCACAATGAATCAGTTCAGGGTCCTCTAGATAGATGTAGAGTTCACCTTCTTGGTACCTGAATCATTCACCAGCATTGAGGACTTCCTGATGAAGTTCAAGTCTCTTTGATCTATTTTATCGGTTGCTGGAAAGATGAAGTCAGATGATGAGTGTATCTTCCTAATACTCTCAAAGCTTCATGGTCCTTATCAGATTTTCACTTCTACCTTCTACTCCACTATGGATGCATTGGGCGCAGATCATGTTATGCCCTCTTTTGAGACCTTCTATGACAGGTTAAGTCGTGAGCAGTCCAAGCTCAGTCAGATGGATTCTCTTACAGGTTCACAGTCACAGGCATTGCTTGCTAAGTCATCTCATGAGACACAGAAGCTGAAGCTGAAGCAGATATCGGATTCCTCTTCTCAGCACTCTACTAGCCCACCATCTTCTTCTAAGAAGGAGAAACAGAAGACTTGGAACCCTACTTGTTCCTATTTTCAGAAGGGGCCCCATGATGAGTCAAAGTGTTTTTAGAAGAGATTTGATGGCTATGAGAAACAGATTGCACATTTGCAAGCTCTCCTTCAGAAGAGCACTATTTCCTCTCCATCCTCTTCCAGGGGTCTATTTTTCAGTCTTCTGCCTCATCTTCGACATCTGGACAAGATTTTGGACAAGGTCATACATTACGGGCTTCAGTTGCATCCCCTTCACAGGTCCCTTGGATACTTGATTCAGGTGCTTCTCACCATATGGTGTCTTCTCCAGAGATCTTCTCTTCTATTGAGGCTTCTCCTATTCCCCACATTCTCATGGGGAATAACACTTTTATGCCAGTCTGCGGGAAAGGTTCTGTACACATTCAGGATGGCATATTCAATGATGTCTTGTATGTTCCATCTCTATTTGCAAACCTTCTCTCGATTTATCAGATTACACAAAGTGGATCAGGGAAGACAGTTGAGTTCACACCAGATTCAGTCTTCATTCATGATAGTGTGACAGATGGCATTGTTGCTATAGGGATAGTTGATCATTCCACCCGTCTCTACACCTTCACACATTTTGGTCCACCATCTCCATTATCGGAGCTCAGCTCTCCTCTTCCGCGAGAGCATCATGCGGTGCAGTCAGGTCACTTGAACCTCTGTGTTGTTCCTGAGACCACTGCTATGACTGCCACACCACATCTTGTTGAGGATTATACAGAGGACACTCACCTCCTCTCTCATGATAGTGTCAGCACACTTGTCATACCACTTGCCTTGGGGATTCCATTTCAGGATCCTCGGGTCTACTCCTTTGCGCATCAGCTCGGCCTTCCAGTGACAAACCATCTTTCAAGATTACCTCTTCACTGCTCACTGTATTTCACTCCTTTGTATTGGAGTCACAGTGGTTTGTTCATTGATCTAGGGGTTCTTTCATGTTAGGGGGGATTTGGAGCCTCGACCCTCTCTCACGGGGGGGTTGGCAGCACACATTGTACTCATGGCTTTGAGAGAGTCTCTTGAAGTCATTCTTTGTCTTTTGCTTGCTTTTATATCTCTTTTTGGAGAGGAGTTTTTCTCACTGGGTTTTCTCCTTTATCTCCGATTCACAGAGATTTCCTTGTATTGGGTACCTGATCAGGCCTTGTTGCCGAGACCCATTTCTTGCTTTCATAGCTGTGTTAGATTAGCTTACCTCCTGAGCCTCGCTTAAGGGGGGGTGTTAGAGTATATAGTTTTCCTCACTTATTAATTATATCATGTTGATATTAATTATTAAGTTAGTCATACTCTATTTTTCACTTAAGCTTTCTCTTAGGTTAGCCTTTTCCTTTTTTAGGGTTTCATTCACCTTTAAGGTTGAATGCTTGTAATTGTTTTGGCATACTCTCTGGATACATTTTTGAGCTCTCACTTTTTGAGCACAGAAGGGTTTCTGGTTTTTCTGTCTTTTGCTTCATTCTTTGTAACAGGTATTTTGCATGCAGATTGGTCTTGGAAGTCGAAGCTGTATTTATCAGTTTCTACACCACAGAGGTGCCCAATAAATTTGGGTGAATACCCTAGCACATATGGATCAGGAGGATGGTCTTACCCAAATTATATTAATTGAGATTGAAATTGTATGAAAGTGGATAGTCAAGAGATTACCAAAACTCTCCAAGTGTGTTATTAAAGAATCTAAAGGTTTATCTTTTTAACAAGGACGGTTCCTAGCTCACCAAACTTCCAAGCAAGGTCACTTGTGAAATCAAAGATTGCTAATCCAAGAGGTCAAAATGCAAGAATCCAAAGCGTAAACAAGCTTCTAACAGCGGGGTAAGTAATCCAATCTGACCCGAATCAACCAGGGAAAATTAGAAAATGATAGGGCAGCAAGAAAGCAAGCAGGAGATGACACCAAATAGCTCACTGGTAGATAATTTTGCATGACAAAAAGCTTTCTCGTGCGAGGATTTGCACAGGACTGCGTGATAAAAATGCACAGAGCCGCGTGAAGAAAGACCAGACTGGTGTGACAGGATAACAACAAATTGGCAAGATATCACGCAAGGATTCTTGCAGTACCGCACGAGAATTCACACAGAGCCGCGTGAAGAAACAATTTTCTTGCACGAGGGTTCTGACAGAAAGGAACCGGAACTCAGTTTTCATTTGTTTTAAATAACCATCTAGATGCATTAACAGATTTGACCATGAATCAGGCATGCAGAATAGCAATCAGGGAGTTCAAGCAATCAATTATCTTTAAACAATGAGCAAGGGACAAAGCAACCTTGCACATGAACATGGATAGTGTCATAGTATTTCTACTCCATAAGATTCTACTTGTGTATGTTCTCAAAATGTTTTGCAATCACGCACATAGTCCTAGAAAATAAAAAGTTGGTTGCACTTTAGTTCTTAGTAATGGTTTGACTCTGCAACTTTTGTAATCTCAAGTGGGTGAAGTCCAATCCTGACACACCGAGGTTTTGACATAGTCTAAGAATTTAATCAATCAGGAGCTGCTGAAGAGATCTGACAACTCACAAGAAACTACACCCGTGGAGATTTCTTTCACAAGGACATTTATATAGCGGTTGTTGCTACCATGGTGAAAATGGCTATTACCGCTTGAGGTTTCGTCCACATGGTTTACCCAATAAAGGGAATGTCCACTACGGTTAACCCTCTCTAACAAGGAAAACTCACAATATGAACCACATTTTGGTTTGGATTCAAGGGTTCCAAGTTTTTGATTCTCCCAAAAGGGAAAAGAGCATAATCCTCTAGCGTCTTCACCTCACCCAAACATAACAAACAAGATTAATTGACCCACTAATTTGAAATCACCTCACCCAAGGTAAATCAACAACAATGACCACCAATCTCAAGAGAGAAAGTACCAATCAAAGTTTAAGACTAAACCAAGTTTGAAGTAATGACAAATCCTTCCCTACCTACAAGGGGATCTAT
>MU226261.1:3015794-3046339 GCA_018584345.1 Thuja plicata | reverse complement strand
TGAAGCCCACTCTCTCAAGATCGCCACAAATAGTGTTCATAGGGCCTAATTACTATGTGAAACATATATGCAAGAAAGCAAATCTAGGTCCATTTTTAGAGCACCAATTGAAAATGTGATCTATAAAGCAAGAAACAATCAAGCTAAACACATGAGATGTTCATTTTATTTTCAAAATCCAAATGTTATAGAGATCAATAAAATACCTCAAATCCAATGCAACATGAACGTTTTGTTGTTTATCCATGCAAGTCCAAATCAACAACAACAACAAATCACAAACCACCAGAAACAGTAAACATTAGTGGTTAGTAAGAAAAATAGAGATATATAAATATAACAATTAAAAATAGATCTCTGGTGTGAAATCCCGTGCGAAGATTCTTAGAGTGCTGCGTGAAGATTCACAGATAGCCACGCGAAGATTCATAGATAGCCACGCGAAGATTCGCAGAATCTCGCACGAAGAAATGCATGGACAACAAAAAAATTTGTAGAAAACAGTAAACAGTAACAGATCACAGAGCCTGGTGCCGAATGTCGCGCAAAAATTCGTGCAGAGCCGCGCGACGAAACACAAAATCCAACAAAAGTTCGCATGTAAACCTACAAAATATCGCGCGAAATTTCCCTGCAAAAGTACAAAAAATATGAAAATCTGAAAATAAATTACAAAAAATAATATAGTGATAGAAAATGAATCTTCTACCCCACGGTGGGCGCCAAAAATGTGTCACACTTCTATGAATCATTATATTCAAGGTTGCTCAAGAATGAGGCCTCAAATATCGACTCATAGCTCCCTAGTCATGGAGTGCAAAGGTTTGTAATGGAGGCCCTCATATTGACCTAGTTGTGCCCATGCAAGTACACCATGAAATGAGAGATTCAATGCATGAAAATGAAATCTATTATATATGATAACAATTCAAGAAAATAAATTAGTCTAAATGATAACAATGCATTATTATTCTATAAAAGGAAATATGAATTTAATCTAATATGAATCTAATCTACATGAATAGCCATGGATGTAAGAAGAAGAAGACAAGAAGAGAGAAGTTGCAATATCCAAGCTCAAATGCTCAAATGCTCAAATTCTCGTCTAAAATTACTCTTCAAACCTGTAGCATAACAATACTATGAAAAAGATATATGAAAATGAGAAGGAGAGATTTCTTTATATAAGAAAGTGAACGGTTGAGATTAAGAGGCAAAAAAGAAATGAGCAATGGTGGAGATTAAATATTGGTTAATCCAAGTGCTCATTAAAAGCAAAAAGCCCACCACTTAAATAGATGTGAAGAAAAATAGATTTTTATTTAATTTATTTTCTTTTCATCAAATAAAGTGTTTTAAGTGGGGATTTTTATTTATTTAATTAAAAGAGGGGTTTTCTTTATAATTAAATAAATTAGAAGAATTTTATTTAATTAAATGAGAGGAATTTAATTTAATTAAATAAGATGAATTTTATTTAATTAAAAGTGAGATTAAATCTTTTAATTAAATAAAACTCATCAAACCATAGGAAATATTAAAATAATTGAATTAATTATGATTTGATAAGAAAATTGATTTGAATTAAAATGTTGCAAAACATTGATTCAAGAATTTGATAAATTGATACCAAATTAAGGTGCACGATTATTGAGTCCTCTCCTCCAATCTATAACAAAATAGTTCTGAATCATAAACATGACTATAGATCTTTGATCCGTCTAACATTTAAAAAAACATATTTCTATTATATTACTATGTCACTATATCAAAACAATCTAATTATGTTTGCAAATTATCTTTAAACCCGTCTAACATTTTCAAAATATATATTTCTATTATATTACTATCTCATTATATCAAAACAATCTAGTTGTGTTTGCAAATTCAATTTATCTTCTCAACGAGATTTATTCTTTGTTGAAGAATTTTTAAATGGAATTCAAAATCTTTCGAAAGAGATTTATTTTTCGGTGGAAGATTTTTATATCAAACTCAACGATAAACCTTGTTTCTTGACCTAGATTTATATTCAGTACAATTTTACAAATGCTTAAGCACAAGGATCTCTTTATGTAGATTGCTGGGTGTGGGCAACATCAAATGATAAAAACTTCATTAGCCCTTTTTGCAGCTGTGCTCCAAATGGACACTTGGAATATTTTCATTTCATATATCATCGTCTAGGTATTTTGTTTCCCTGGCGAGGGTTTAGGGTTTAGGGTTTGTTCCACACTTTCTTATTTCATTTTTCCGTTAATTTCAAGATCTCTGTATTTTTCGGCCGAGCCATACCTTCTCTGTAATGAGAGAGAAGGGAACCACGATGAATGGGTATTTATACTATTTGAAAAGGTCAAACACTTTCAGGTTGCAGATTAATGTGAGCTAACGCGCAAATAAATTTCCCTTTGAAATCAAGGTCACAAATACATTTCTTTTTATTATTATGTTAGTATTTTCACGGAAACCTTCCTGTGTCTCACGTTTCCAATTAATTAATGTTGAAGTGGAACTTTTCTTTTTAGAACTTTTAAAAATAATAATTTGGTGTCAAGCATTGAAGTTATTTTGCTGGTAGGGTATTTTATATCTTGTTGAAGACGCTGTTTGTATCAGCACGGCTATAGATACCGGCAGGTGGAAAATTTTGGAAACAATCTTGCTGACAAATTGGCAAACGATGAAATTACATTGTAACATGTAGTTTTGAGAATTAGCTAAGGATATAAACAGATATTAGAGTAGAAAGCACACCAAAAGACCTAGAGAAATTCAGCTGGAAAATCTTGAAATATTGGTAAACTTTTATTCAATCGAAAGTCCTGAACATCGGTATGGTCACCTTGCGCAAACCATATACAGTAACTTTTATTTGGGCAGAAATAAACGTCAAACTTTGTATAAGGATGTACATTTGGGTTGTCTTTTACATCTTTGATGTAAAACCCTTGGAAATATCAATCGAAAATTACAAGGATATATGGAACAGGAACCTTTATAATTACAAGGAGGATATATGGAACAAGAACCTTTTGATACAATAATGTTCCTTATTAAGTGGTTCTACATCAATCGAGCTTGATGCCTCAAAAGGCTATTTAGATCTTGAAAGAAACGTGATTTTGGTTGGGTCACCGCCAATTTCCTCCAACAACACCAATACATTTTCTGTAGACTGAATCCATGAACGAGGAACATGATACCTGGAATTTACGCTTTTTGTCAGAAAGAAAGAAATAAAGCATACAATTGTCCATGCTTGGGAAAACTACATCAGTGATCTCATATTATTAGCATAATATATATGTTAGCTCTTCCATAGTATTTATTAACATACTCAGACCATTTTACTCAATCCCTTGCTGCCACTGTAGTTATGCCTAAGCATAATTACTCTCTTCCAGTCTTAGCATGAAGAATCTGAGAGCTATAAAATACCAGGAAAAAAAATCATATCAATTTTCTTACAGTTTTTGAGAAGGTACGCCGCAATTACTCAAACATTTGCCTTCCTTATACATTCCTCGATAGTCACATGTACTGCAGCCATCTTTTGGAGAGAGGTAGAGAGGCCAATAACGTCCAATACTGTGTCCATTTACCCAGGCCTGACCCTTTCCCATTTTTACAAGGTCCAAAACCACCGGACCATTGCCCTCTGGAGCATCAAATTCAACCTGGAATCCACATTCCAAACAATGCAAATAAGAGGGTATTCTTCACAAGACTGTATTTTATATATCAACGCAGGAAAGTGCAAACTTAATAAAACTGCTGACTCTTCAGAAGGCAACATGGTAATACAAACGATAAGCAAGTTTATGGTATTAATGCATGTTCTAATGGTCATGAAACCCTGTTCTTGTTTTGTTTTATTAATGAAAATAGAATTAAATTACTTTTGTGAATATTAAGTAACATTTGTTCCTAGCCAAATGAGGTTTAGGATCAAATTCAGTCAGGCGCATCAATCTTGCAAAGGAAGCATTGGATATCCTAGCCCAAAAAGTGCAAAAATAAAGAAGTAGACATCAGAAAACTAAAGAAATATATAGATATGACTATATGGCAGATCATAATATTAGTAAGAACATAAAATAACAAAGTACATAGTAAGTGAGACATCTACAGCAAGTTCATAGTATAATCAGCTAACATCAAACCTGGTGACTCGAAGCATGGAAGAATGACTTGTTTACCCAATTCCTTCTGTATTTTATGGAGTTGACTCCAATTTGTAGGTGCACCTAGAGGAATAGCCTTTGAGAGGTTAGGATATCCAGTCTCCATTTAGGTTCAGGGTTACATGATGATACTGATTTGAAATAATCATCCAGTGTTTATTTGCCCCTCCTTGTTGTGTCTTCTGCTGACTAGCCTCAATCACCCTTTGTTTCTAATATATATCTTTCTTCAGATAGTATTTCTTCATTGATTCTTGCAAGTTATGAACGTGCTGATAGACCATCCTTAGCAAGCTCAGGTGTTCCAGCTGGGGTTTCATGCGGTTTTGGAGGACCAGTTGGTTAACTTTTCTTTGCCATCGAATGTGATTGATAAGCAGTGAAATGCATTATTGAAATAAAGCAACATTAGCCTCATTTCCCTCCAATTTTTGAACCAGCTCACAGAGACCATCCTTGATGTTGATTTATGAGATGATGATGGAACAATTAGAGGGTGGCATTCCATGTAGGAGTTTTTCAGGGGTGATAATTGTGCTGCTTGAAGGACCAGCAATGGGAACAGGTTTGATTGGCAATGTTTTCTCAAGGATTGAAGTACATTAATATTGAACACTTACCAGACCAGTTGAGGTGACATTTACATAATGAAATTGGATTAAGTAGCGAGTAAATCTGTGATGAAACACTTTCCAGGCATGTGAACTTACAATTTTTTGGAAAGCAGATTTAGTAGACAGAAATTTCAAGATATTTTTGAATTCAATGAACTCTAAGAAGCATTAGAGATTGTTCGGAGCACAGGTTCTTTCACTGTAATTGTACAAATATATACTTTAGGTTCATCATTTTCCTCAACATGAAATGGTTCCTTGGTGTTGCTTCTTTGTATTCTGCTCCTTATCTGCTTCTGTCTGCCCTCTTTGGTAGATTTGCAAAGGCTTATGTGGGGTTCGTAAGCACTTACATCTGTAGCAGTGCATATTCCATTTAACATACTACAATAAAATGCACTGTCCCTGATCTAAATCTTTATAAATATGTGCATTTCCCATATGAAGCAAATCAGGTTAAAAGGACCTGTTAATTTTCTTTCATGCACAGAAAATGCACGATGATTTCTTAGATCGCATAATGGCCTCCAACTTGGTTTTGTAATAGATAAGTGCAAGTCTTTCAAACATTATATGGTTCATGCACGTTATTGTCTTAGAATTGCTAATAAAGAATTTGGACTGAATTCAAAGAATGAGGACATTAACTAACAATCAAGAATTTTCTAATAGCAGTAGAAGTGCCTAGAGAACTTCGATGCAATTCATTAAAAATGGACTGTGAGAGAAAATCCATGGACACTGAATTTCTAAAATTTTATATGTATGAGATTTGGCAAAATAAAATTTGAGTGCTTTTACTATTCTGGCAAACAAGATGGTTTTTCTTTTGGAAATATTGGCAATGAGAATTGTAAGGGGCAGTACTGAAAGGATGCTGACCGGCAGAAATACTTCCTACACTAACCTAACATGAGTGACTAACAGAAAATGCAATTTGCAATTATTTGCAATAAATGATAATACAGACCTTACTCAAAAAAAAAAAATTGCAATAAAAAACAACATAACAAAATCATCCACCAAATCCCAATGATATATTTTGAAAAACCCCTTTAAATAAAGAACACAGCCTCCAAACACTAAACCAATGTATTAATCAATAACAATTTTGGTTACAATACAATCCAAACGAGGAGTTTTCCTAGAAGACAACAACAACCCTTGGATTTGGAGTAATACTGGCAGCACACCTATAAATATGCTACACAAACACTGTCGCAAGCATTCAATAAATAGAGAAATCAATACATGAAACCGCAAAAGGAAAATCACAAAGCCATGAGATAATACCACTCAAAAGCAATGCCCAGCACCCAAATCCCAAGATGAGTCCTTATGCTAAATATAGCATATTCCTTAAACCTAACATAAAAATTTGTCATAGCATGTCATAGTTATCCTCCCAACTTAGTCACTCCAATTTGTTTGATTAAAACCCCCCAATGATGTTTGGGGACATGTCATAGGTTGTAATGTTGTTGCTCACCGTGTAGCTCCCTCTTACACAATTGTCTTACGCATCATAATAGATACATCACACTCTTACATTTGTCATGTGGGAGTTTAACTTTTAGAAGTCATAACTTTTAATCCAAGAAATCGTTTGACAATTGACCCCTTAGGTAATCGAGTTTGTACCCACAGCCCTGAACCAGGTTCAAGGCCTAGTACCGGTTTGCCTATGGGTACTTGATATGGCTTTTTCGAATATTCTTCAACTATCAATTGGCATTTAATGATATCTTTGGTATCTGGCATGATCAATGATCAAGTATCATACTATGAAATAATCTAGTTTTACAATTTTGTATATTTCTCTTATTTTTTTGTATATATAATGCATACACAGACACACACGTACCCATATGTACCCAAACCCCTAAAAAAAAATTTCACATACCCACATACTAGGTTCACGTACCCACACCCATTCCCAAACCCGAATTGAGAAATATTACAGAGAAATATTTTTTTGTATATTCTTAATTTTCAAAAAAGACCTCTGTATATTTCTCTTATTTACAATTCTGAAATGATTTGGATGATTTTTATAGTCAAAGAAGACCTCTCTAGCCCAAAATTTGCATTTTAATATTTTGCAAGGTTGAGAACCTTTTCCTAACAAATATAGACTCCATTCCTTATACAAGCACCAACTTGAGCAACATTGATAATTGTGAGGTGTGTCTGGTTTTATAGTGAGACCAAAGATAGAAAGGTTGATGGTAGCGATAAATTCATTGTAGTTAAATTTAGACTATGCAATAGGAAAATTGATTCAAGATCTAGTTTGCAGACAGCTCACTTGGTACTCGGGTACAATAGTTGTCAGAATACATTAAGTTTACTATTGTTATATAAAGCCATCATCAAAGGTATGACCTTTGGTGAACACCTTTTTTTGTCATTGAAATATCCTTGCCCTATTGTAAATTTGTAAAATATACGTGTTACCTACATAGATAGTTAACTGTGCTGTTTTTTTCTGCTGCTATTATTGTTTATTGTTTTTCAAGCAAGCTGTCAAAGAATACTTGTACAATTGCATCCTACATATTCCCTTTCTGAGTTGGATAGACTGTGACGGTAAAATGTGAGGTGTAAATATTTTACTTTCTAATAAGGCGACTAGACGATGTGACATAACAAGTTTGCAAGATGAAGTATTTCCAAAGTGAGATTTTTTGGTATACATTTGACACACTGTAGAGAATAAGAGATTTTGGAAGAAATAAGAGCTTCTAGAAAAAATACCATGAAAATAGTTTAAGTTTTTCCCCACAGCTTTTCTTTATTTATTAATCACCCATAGACTTCTTTAAAATTTAGTACTCTTTATCTAGTTATTCAAGACAAATATCCTGTTTGCAGATTGTCGATGGTTGGCAATTTCCAAAAATGGTGTAAATGATTTATTGTAATTCCTAGAGATAGATGGAGGGATGTCTTAGGTTCAGTCACATGGGTAGGTCAATGATATTAGGCGTTTGCAAGCTTCAGTTATAAGAAGATAACTGCTTGTACAGATCGCTTGAATAAAGAATTGTTGCTGATAAAAACTGCCCTCAAATTCTTTGAATCCAATACCATGCAAATTTTGAACAAGTTTCCCTTCAATTATAATTAGCCACATCTTATTGATGTAGGCCACATGATGCATAATTTATCAAGATTAAAATTTTAATATGTAAAAATATTTTCAATTAACATATGAAGAACATGATGGGACGTAGTAGATATTCAAATTTGTAACCTATGTTGCGACAAAACTATTAAAAACCATGTACATCCCTGCTTACTGATGTACAACATTGTAATGGTTTATTTCTTGTCATGTTGATCATTTAAAATTATAAAATATTTCCAATTGCTTAAACTAGTCCCTCTGCATGCAAAAACAGGGGAAAAAAGTACCAGAAAAGATGATATTGGGAAAACTGGATTGGCAGTTAAATTTGTTCATTACCTTTCATCCAACATAGAAGTAGCACTACTTATTTGAAATCAATTATTGTAAAATTATTCACAAAAGAAATTGAGAAGTGCAAAATTGAATTGATTGCTAACCTTGTACCACATCATACTCTGCGATATGGGTGGGTTCGATCCTGTAGTCCAATATCCACTATTTGCACTATTGCCAAGATAGAGACCGAGTTGCTCTCCTTGCAGTCCAATCTACAAATTGAAAAAATATATGATTCTAGGAACGAGAGAGTAAATCAAAATTAAAGAAAATATTGGTATATATTGAATTTATTTTGTACATGTGACATAAGTACAAATTCTAATTGGATTGAAATGCCAATTCTCTCTTTTGAATTACTTAGGTGCAATAAATTGGCACAAAATGATGCCAACTTCGTATTTTCCTTTCTAGTCCTAAATTCATGGTCACGTGGAGACTTCTAATATTTGTAGAAGGCAATCAGAGTTAGAAGAAAACCTGATATGTCCATTGCCACTTTGAAAGATCTCGTGTACCACTTTTCAAGCCTTCCAAAGTAATTGGTCCTGTAATTCCTGCTCCTTCTAGATCATAATATGGGCCAATATTCTGCCACAAAAATTTAACAAAGTTAGCATTTTGAAACAACGCTAGTTGGAAAAAGATTTATTACAGGAATTTTAATCAAGTTGGAGACAGAATAGGAAAAGAAGTCAACCTTTAGGCCTACTGTCATGCTTAATAGGTCCACTGTATTTTTTCCTGGTTTTAAAAATACTGGCTTATACATGGAAAATTTTGGCTTTGAATTACTACCAGTCCCAGTACCTGCAAGTAAATTTTATTGATAAGACAATGTACGTTTTTCAAAGTAATTGTAAATAATTAATAAGGAGGCACAATATTATTTTCCAATCTGTTTGAATTGCACATAATGGTTCCTTATAGAAAAATTAATCAACTTCTTTTGGCTTTGAGTAGAGAATTGTAAAGTCATACTTTCTCCTTATAATTGCAAAGTAAGTCTTTTGTTCACAACAACTATAAACGTGGTAAGATATGTATACATATATGAATGACCAAAGTAGATCAATCGGACTTCAAAGTATGATTTAGTTTCAATAAAGAAGTGCTATGGTAGAAATGAACGCAACATGCTGAAATATGAACAACAGAAGCACAGAAAAGGGCACACCAAAAGGGGGTAGAACCTAGCCATTAAGGGCAAATACAATTATAAATATCCAAGAAAATTGAGGACTTGCCAATGGAAACAATAAGATGATGAAGATGAATGTTGTACATAAAGGTGAGAATCAGAAAACGAACAAGAATAGCATTTTAATGTAAGTCAAGCAATCGAACCACCAACATCAACATCCACCAGTGATGAAGGATTAATTTAAGAGCTAACAATATGCATAGGATAAACTCAAGGCTAAGGGGGTCCAGAATGGTAGAACAAAGTAAATTCCAATAGAACCTCTTCCAACATTCAAGGCTGAAGAATCTACAATGGTGTAGGGAAAACTGTGATACACACCTATCCCCATATTAAAGGTTGCAAACAAGGAGAATTAGAAGGACCATAATACAAAGTAGAGTGGATCCATGATTCTTGATATACGTGATGGAGGAGTAAGTTACCTAAGGAACATCAATGTGCCACTTGAAATGGCTTGATTAATACATCTCTACCTGTTTGTAGATGGGCTAAACCCAAGGAATGGTTTCGTAAACCAATGTCTATTTTAGGATAAATAAAATAGAAAATCTGAAACCTAGTTCCCTGGAATTCCCTCGCAATGTCTTAGATTTGAGAGTTACAACCATTTGAAAGAAAATTGTCAAACACCACTTGTCAAGATAAAGTGGATAAAAAACCTCGCAAGTGTTTCTTTAGAACGTACTATAGAAACCCCCTAAGTATTTCTCATAGTCGCCAAGTCAGATGCAAAGCGTTTTTCTGCCTTGAATTGGCTGACTCACCGAGTCTCGCAGAGACCTCAGAGACCTCCAGAGTCTCAGAATTTTGCTGACTTTTGCAAGACTCATTACAGAAAACATTTTGAACACATCTATTTCTTGCATAATTGGTTAAGACAGAGTACCAATCCCTGTCTCTTGACAAACATGGTTTATAACTAATTCAATTTCTTCTTAAAACATTTTTTAATATGCTTTTTAAAAAGACATTCCATTTTCTAGAATTTTAAGTTGAGGTTAAATTTATTATTATTCCAAATATTCTGTAGTGTGAATATGTGCCAATCTTGACGTGAGAAAATAAAAAAATACCTATATACTCTTTGTTGATAAACATGTGCAGTGCATGTCCCAGTGTGTCTACATATAGAATTGGTAAGGTGTCATCAGGAATTTCATCGCTGGTAACTTCCAAACTGTCAGAAAAAAGAACAACGATTCCAATGTCATGAAAAAGATCATTTAAAAAATAAAATAAAATGACATTGTAACTAGAAGACAATCTAAGCTCTTTAGGCTGTGTAAAATTTATTTATAAGGATTTTCTAAGAAGATTTAGAATTTCTGAATTTCTAAGTTTATAAATCCTCAACCTTTAAAAATACATTTGAAGCTAAATAATACCAATTTCTGATCAAATGATTGTTGATTTGAGTGCGAATTGGAATCAAAGGTACAGATATGCAAATCCAATGTGCATTTACCTTATTGAGTACCATAAATAATCACTTGAGTCGCCTGTTGTATTTATTTGGTCCACTAGACCATTTTTTGTAAATGCATTAGGCCCCCATATTCCTATAGGCTCGTTGTACCACTTCCAGGTTGGGCCTATTGTCCCACGAATTTCCCACTGTGCAGAACTGGTTAATGAGGTAACCTACACCCAAAAAAAACAAATATTCATTATATGTGCACCTAGCGGTCAATGCCATCTTATTTTTAGAATAAATTTTACCATGATTTATTCCTGCTTTCACAAAAATTCAAGAAAATAATCAACATAATGAAGATTAAGATTCCTACATTTTTTATAGATTCCTACATTTTTTATAAACACAATAAGCAGATATCTTCAACTAGCAGGAAACTCTTTACAGTTTTTATTTTCTTTAGTTTGTATTTTGTGAAAAAGGTATTGATCTGTTAAAGATTCACAGTAGTTTCATGTCATTTTGAACACATTGACGTTCTTCTTACGTCTTACAATTTGTGGAAAAAAATATAATATTTTGTTTCCAATTTTTACTCTTTATTATCTGTGAGAAAGCTGAGTTCCACAACTCTTTACACTTAGTTTTGAATTAACCATTCAAGGTTTTCAAAATTTCAAAAAAAAACACCATCCTAACATACAATGAATTGTTAAGTAGGTTAATAAATTAGAAAGGCACCAATCTTCTTTGCCAGTTAATTTAGTGTCTAGACAATAGGAAATTTAATAATAATGATCCATATCAAATTTTTCTTTCTTATTCAAAATACTACTTTCATTTATTTATATGATGATTTATATCAAATGTTATCCAGGTAATAACATTATTTAGCTAATGCATATTACTCTGAAGAAAATTAAGACGGTTTGAATAAATTTAAGGACAATATAAATGTGATTTCAACTTCAAATCTGAGTGCTTACCTTTGCTGTGTTGAAGACAACATTCTTACAATCAGGAAGGATGCTCACTGACCATGCAGGCAAGCTATATGTGTTTTCATTAAATGTTGCAGTTAAATCTTGCTCCTTATCGGTATTGGCAATAAATGCTGAACATGTTCCTGATTCTGTGTAGTAAAGGTGCGCCTGCAAACAAATGAATGCATTACAATTCATATTTTTTAATATACTGACGAAAAGTAAGAATAAATTGCCTTTCACATTTTTGATATAAGAAACTTATACTGCCAAGATAGGAATATTACAAAACCCTTTCTTCCTTTAATAGCAAAAATAAGTCCAAGAACCAGATATTTCAAACTTTGGTAAGTAAGTCATAGCAATTCAAGATCATGTCAGAGCAAACGGACATCAGATTTTCAAGAGCTACACATAAAAAATTCTCAAGTTATACAAAAAGAAATGAAAAAAATAGAAAAAAAATCTTAATTTAAATGGTTTACAATGTTCTTAATGATAAGCATAGAAGAAGAATGCAATTTTTTTTTGGGTTAAACGGTGTGTTTATTTTGAATTACACCCAATGATTCATCATTGAATCATAGGGTGTTATTTGAAACATAGATCAAATATAAACACACAATTTAACCCATAAAAAAATCATTCTAATTCATGGAAAAACTAGTTCCAAGCATAGAAGAGTTGGGTTGGGTTTTGAATCTGTAATTCACTTTACTTTGATGTTTTCTATGTTTTATTACTATATATCTCTCAGCCTCGGCCGCTTATGAATAAAAAAAAAAAAAAAACTAGTTCCAAGCATAGAAGAGTTATTTAAAGAATCCCTTGGCAAACATAATCAAGTTAGCCATTTGGTCTGCCAGCAGGGCTTTGAAAGAGTTTGGAATGAACACCAATGCTTCCTTTACCAGCAGCAATAAATTACTTTTTATAAGCAGCCTACCTGGCATCCAGTTAAACTTAAGCAGGCTTATAGAGATAAGAGCTGGTGATATGACCACAGGTGACAGTAAAATTAAAGTAATTAAAATCCATTGAGAAAATAACCATTCTTCTTATGTGTTCAAAGAAAAAGACAATTCAGTGCAAAAATCCCTAGAGTTATAATGATCAAGAAGCTAAGGATGCCAAAATGAAATTCGTGAAACAAAAATCTGTTATATAATTCTCAAATTCCTATGAGACAGGAACCTATCACTTCAAGCGAAAAAAATCAAAATAGTTTTCAATGTAAAAGAGATCCTAAGCTCCAAGTGACTTTCCTTGTGGGATTCTTGAAGGGACCAACTTGAGAAGAATTGGAGTTGCAATGGAATATCTCGTACATTGGTCATTACCAAGTGACCATTCCCAAGGTTGTAATGAGATGTCTTCAATTCTAGTGGCCTCATGCAAATATGGAACAACTTTGGCATCCTATCTCACAATCTCAAAGTTTCTCTATTGTGGATTCTCTACTAAGAGAAGAGTTGATAGTATTACTAGGGCGGTTTTAAATTCACTGTTACAGATATATTATCTACAAAAAAAAATCCCATTACAACTGCACATCATAGCCACTTTCAAAAATCAAAAAGAACAATTTTATCCCCATTTGCAGAAAACTAATATAAACATTAATCATATGCACATAAATAAAACAAACCTCTAAACCAGGTCCAAGATAGTGGTATTCAGGATCTGAGCTGATCATAGCTGGTTCACAAAGTTTAATAGCTTTATGTAGATCTTTAAGATGGCTATATTTTGGTTCCCTCACCATTCCTGCAGAAAAAAGGTCTAGAAACATAAATCTTCAATTCAAACTATAGCAGTTTTTGTATTACAATATTAAAAATATATTACATTAAGCCGACCCAAAAAATATTTTTAAAAACGGATAATAGGCAACTCAAACATTTTTTTGCTTGTTCATTTTCTATAATTCAATCCAAAGAGATGTCCGCCCTATAGTTGATAACTTGATTGAATTCATCAGACTACATGAATTCAGAATAATAGCTATTCAATCAACCTAGAAAATGTAACATAGATTAGATATGGGAATTAAAAGATATAGTGAAAAAACACTAAAAGAGTACAAGACTAAGGAGTGAGAAAATATAATAAAGCGTCAAGGAAGCTCCAGCGAGAGGTGTGAGAGAAAGATTAAGATGGTGACATTGATAAAATCTAAGCAAAGGGGCAGTGTGCCTAACCAAGGAAAATAGAGTGATGTTAGGAATTAGAAAGAAGATTATTTCAAAACAGTGCTTGCCCTTAGGTGCATCACAACATTAGGTGGAAAACAAGAGGGTTTTATTCAATACCAAAAGATGAAGGGACTCAATGAATGAATCCTAGCAAAATCCCTCTTTCTTGAGCTAGCAGACGATGCTACTTTCTTCTAAATTATGAAACCAACATCAAGGTTAGTTATGCCTCATTGTGGCTAGATTTTGAGGAAGACCTAATAGAGAACAATTTTGAAATATTCTCAAGAACTACAATTATAGGAAAAGTCACCTGAATATGTCCAGTGTACTATTACTTCAACTGTGGTTGATGTAAACTGCGAAAGCCTTAGGCTTCAAGGTATTAATTAACCAGAATAGAATATGGGCATCAAGGAAGAGCCTTATTCTTTAGTGAAGGCAGTGTTGAATCAACTGCCCTACACTTCTCATTTTGATTCATCTAAAAAATCTAGACCTTCTACTATCTAGATTAGAGTCTAGGGTCTGCCCCCTATTCACCTGATATTCCAAAAGAAATTGGAACTTTGATTAGTGAACAATACATGAATAATGAAAAGAAAATTTCTTTGACTATACTCGAATTTGTATATGATTCTACCTCTCAAAACCCCGACCCTTATCCTATTAAATTAACATTCTTTGTAAAAATGCCTACAATTATTTGCTATTGTTAGCATTGTAGAGGTGCAATTTTTCTTGTGCTAAAGATGGCACATGATTGTACAGAGCTTGTCGGTTGTTAAAGAGTTTTCCCTATAAGATAGGAAATTTTGCTAATTCTTCAGCTTATTAATTGGTGACTCTGCATTGTAATCGCTAGCACTTTTGATCAATCAACGGTAACAAAGCCTAGTCTATTGGTGAGTTGGTTATATTCCCGAGCCTAATCCATTGCTGTGAGAGAGGGACCATCTATGGCATGAAACACACCAAAGGAGAGAGGGTGAGGACGAGAATTTTGGTACAATAGTTAGAAGCATTCTGATTTGTTTGTGTTTGCACCTGTAGGCTGTGAGAAAGAGGCATGTGGGCAGCATATAGCTTGAGGTGTTTGAAAAATAATGCAAACCCATCCAAAAATTTTCCTGCAAAAGGAACTTGAAAATGGTTGCTGCCTCATAGACAGCAAGTTTCCAAGGGAAGAATTCAGCTTGGCAGCAACATGTGTGACTAGAAAGGAACAGGGGTAATGTGAAATCTGTAGTAAGGGCATGCCACAAATAGGAGGTTGCTTAAGTAATAAAGTGTATGTGTGGTGTTTGTAAAGGGCTACATTGGAAACAATTAACAGTAAGATGAACCAAACAAAATCTCTCGGAAGGAATGCATCAAAATGCTCACGCCTCAAAATGTTATTAACGCCAACTTAATTCTGTTATGATTCTACCATTGATGGTCACGTCAAGGCAATATCTCTTTATAAGCCAGCCCCTATCACTTGTAGCATGGTGGGCTAGTCAAGAACGAAATATACAAGGGCAAGTACGATTGGCAGTTATCCTGATCTCTTTCAATGTCTTCTTGGTGGAACGAGCACCTATCCTATAGTAATATTAATTTTTATGTACTTTCATTAATGAGCATGAAGGGAATGAATGGTCATCGAAGCTCTTGGACTGTATTAACAGTCAGTAAGTTGTTAGGCACTAGTTAAAATCTATTTGATAGATTGATCTCTTATTTGACCTGCACAATCAATTTCTAGTGTGTACAAAACTTGACAATAGTTTAGAGACATCGTTTGGGGATGTTAAACCTAGTAGTTGTATGTGGGGGCCTTTGTGAATCCTTTATACACAACTTCTAATTAAAAATACTAGGCCAGTTGACATCTAATGTGACATATTTTTAGTTAATATTTCATGTTTATTCCTAACAAGTTTTATTTTGGGGCCCCTAATCCCTTCAGTGAGTTCACTAATTATATGCAGTCCCATGTGATATACATTTCGTGGATGGAAATGATGAAAATGTCTGATTTTAACAAACAAATTTGTTAGATGGTTTACTAATGGTGCCATTTCTAATTTTTTGAATGGCTACCTTTATAACTCTTAATACAATGAATGTATGTGCAATTTCACACTGTTTTATAGTGATACAATTAATCTTTTACCCTTATCCAGAAAAACACAATTTACCATATTCATCGATGGGAGCATCATAGTCATAACTGGTAGCAATAAAGGGGCCTCCTGCTGTACGACCAAAGTTGGTTCCTCCATGATACTGCAAATTGTGCAACTCAAGTATTAATTCTACAAATGATGTCGATGAAAGAAATTTAAATTGTTAATGCTGTATGCTCCAGTAGGTATCTCACATCATTCACATTACACAAATTTTAATTGTTTTTGACAAAAAAATGACTTTCTTCCACAAAAGTTTTTTTTATAAACACAAATTCATCTGATGTCCACAACCAATTGATACCATATAATAATTCTGCATTGATCCACCCTTTTGAAAGAAGCGTGCAACACTAAATGCCAGGTCCTCCACAGGCCTATATGGTGCCGCACCACCAAATGCTTGAAACCTGTAAATTAATCACTAATATATGTTAAAAAAAATGTTCCAGCTAATATACCTTAAGGGATGTACTATACCTATATATTGAGCAGAAATGGAAATAATTGACACAAATTATACATTAATTATTTTAAGAAACATGTTTTGGGTTTGAATGCCAATCTGTACGTACCAGCCAGAATAGTTTTCTGTCCAAATTTTGGGCTTTTTGTTAGAATTGGGAGTAAACCCTTCACAATAAAAACCATTGCAAGTATTTATCTGCAATCCCAATATACCACCATATTATTTGAATAAACCTGAATTTGTAGCTGTTGCAGTATAACTTTTTATATCTTACTATAAAAGCTTCAAATTCATTGGATAAGATTTGTGTGGCTCAACATGAAAGTGCCTAGGTGGCTGGCTACATGGTGAAGGCTCCATCCTTGATAATAATTGTAGAGGAAATGGACTAATATCATAAATAGTTACTCATAGTCATTCTCATGCTCATTTTACTTGGCTAGTATTGAAGCTAATCTACTCTTGCATTCAAAGGTGCTCTCCAATGAAATAAAACCTTTATCTTAAAGGTCCATAACGTTCAAATTTTACATAAATGAAATGCTAAAAGTGGAACAAAACTCACAATTGGATCAGGAGCATCTTCTTGTTTACACATTACCCAAGGGACACCTGTATTGAGTCCAACAGCCATAGATGCTGCCCATTTGACATATGATTTTCCAGATTCTCCATAATAGTATTCAGCAAGTTCATACTCATTCTCAACCTGCAATGAATGTAGTAAGCAAGTGGACTTAACATGATCAAAGTACTCTTTTTCACTGAATGAAGAAATTTGTGTGCAGAGATTAGCAAGGTAACTTATATCTTGCAAAGGTTTATGATCAATGGGTATGGTATTGCAAAGTTTTAACCTATGAAAGGTAAACAGATACAAATCTGAGAGAAAAATAATATTGTGCAAACCTTATGTTCCATAATTAAATGAGAGTAGATTCCTTGATAAAGAAACACTGCTTCTAGGTTTAACCGTCATAGAAGTGATACAAAACAACAAAAATCTGTAATTCCTAACTACAAGTTTATTTACACAGATTTTTTTTATTATAATTAATACACACACAACTAAGTTGTACTTCACACAAAACAAAAAATGATATGCACTAGCTCACATTATTTCCATCTCTGAACAATGAACTATAGTTATTAACAAAAGAAAACGGACAACTGCAATTGAACTGTTTTAAGTCGATTCTGAAAGTCCCTCCTTGAAACACTTGAAGTTTTTAGGACTTACATGTCTTCCCTGATTAAGTTTTTAAGCTGTGGTATACCAAAACGTTCAACAGATAAATGTACAGCGCTAATTGTATAAAATTAAATTGAAAGAGAGTTCATGTATGCAAATATATACTTAACTTTCATGCCTTTGCTTATATTTTTTAAAGAGGCCAGAAAATTCCCTTTTAAGTTCACCATGCAGAAATTTTTTGGTCATTATTGTTTCTATATTGTCAGAAAATGTAGCACCTAGCCCTTCAAATTTCTAAATGTAAATGTTACATTCAGTTTTCCTCAGTTGTACATTATTGAGTATATTTCATATCTATTAGAGTTGGACATACCTCTTGAAGACAATGCATAGTTATATTCCAATAAAGACATTCCACCCTATCTATTTTATTGTATTCTTAATTATTGTGATAATTACAAGGTGAATTTTCACATAGTAATTATGTTCATGTCTCTTTTATTTTAGTCAACACGTCGTTGTTCATACCTATACCATAGAGTATCATCCCATCATTCTAGATCTGCTTGATAAACAATTATTTGATTTCTTTCACTTTATCCTAGAAGGTACAAATACAAATCATACAAGTACATATAGATTCTTAGCTCTCAAGAAGATTAAATTTTCAAAAGTTAAGTTTCATCAGTTTTAATGCTGGCCTCTAATCATATCTATATGGTGACTTCGAAAATTTTATATATAATATTAAGGACCTTTGTTCTTTCCGTATACATTCTTCAAAACTCATATAATTTGTTATTAGTGTCTTTTGGTCTTAGATTGTAACATACTTGGTATTTGACATGAATAGAGAGAAAAGAGAAGGGTAAAACAATAGACCTGAGACAAGATGATAGGCCCTCCTTGGGATGCAAAAAGCCGCTCTGTCTTCATAATATTCACAACTTTTGTAGTGAATCGCTGCATCTCCCTCTGTGCAATAAAAGCAATTTGACATTGAAATCCTGAGTGAAGATTGTATATAGATTCTTTTCCAAGATGATTGATGAAATAACTAATAAGACACATAACTCCAAGTAGCAGAAGACAAAACTGCAACCACAGTTTGAGCATCTCATCAAACACACAAACCATGCACAGCACCACGAATACCTTCTGACAGTTTTTTCACTATTTAGATGACAAAGTTTTGATATTGTAATGTGATACTTTGGTTGTCTTGTATTCACATCAAGAAGTGTCTACCAAGTATCTTGGTAGACAAAATGTAAGAACCTTCAGCATAAATGTTAAATTCTCTTCTCAGACAAACACTGTACATCTTCAAATTCACATCACAAGAAAGTAAAACTGCTGACCAACCTTGAAAGGATCATTGTCAATTCGAAGCTTAATTCCTGGAATGAAGTGCAACCAGAGAGGAAATCCCCTGCATCATGTCAGAGTCTAGTGTTCAGCCTAGAAAATCAAGGTTTTTTCTTTCTGCACTCATATAAACTTCAACGATGAAACTGATCAATTTCAGGGGAAAAAATATCTATTCGTTGAGAACAGGCTATAAAACCTTCACATTTAGATATCAGAGTAGCTGATACTGATTAGCATGCAGAGTCAACAACTAACTCAATCCATATGAGTTCAAATCAGTATGAGAAGAGCACAAGGCTCCTCAAAATGCAATAAAGTAAAGGTACTATCATCATAGTAAAAATGACCCTGGCTGTTCATGAAAAAGTGGAGACAGGTGGCCATGCAAAAGCAGATTGCTCCCAAATAAAAATGATGCAATTTCTTGAGGATTGCATTAATAAAGAGGCAAACTATGAGATTAGATAATATGAGAAGATCATTTAGGTTACATATCTGAAAGATTATTTCTTACCAAAGGAATATTTAAAATCCTAGAAATGGTTTTAGTGTCCTTATTGTATTTTTATTTGCTGCTCATAATAAAGAGAGACAAAAAGAGACAAACCCATAATTCCACTCTGCACACGCATAAGGACCAATTCGGAGGTGCACAAGAAGGCCTGCCTGTTGCACTAGTTTCACAAACCTCACTAAATCATAGTCTCCTCCAAAATAATACTGCATAATAACAGGAAGAGGATAATCAACATAAAGGGCAGTACAGATGAAGGCCAAAACTTCTTTGTAACCTATCACATTATAGTGCACACGAACCTAATTTCCTGACCAATTAAACTATCCTGGTCATTTGTGGGTAATAATATTTCTTCTTTCTACCCAGAAAATATACATAATAAAAAAGCTTGTATATCTACCTGGCCTCGTATATTTTCATGGAGGTTCCAAAACACGTAGGTTTCAATAACATCCAAACCGCCATCCTTGGCCTTTTGGATAAGACCCGGCCACATCTGAAACAAACGAACATGCAAAGAAAGCTTGATATCTTAAATAGCTATAGAATTAAAAAAAGAAACGATAAAGATTCAATCTTGCATTCACAGTCATTCTAGAAGCTTCTTTTGCATAACTATGGACCGCTGAATGGTGATAATTTTAGTGGCTAATACATTAAGATGGTAACTTGACATTTTCTATAAGTAAGAACAGAACTTGAGAGACATCTGAAATGAAAATTTGCCTTCATTTCTGCAAACAGAATTTCCTTTCGCAATTCAGCAATTTTGAACATAAAAGATTTGAAATGTTGAACAAAGATAAAAACACTTGAATATTAATACCAATTTAACTTCTTTTTTTCCTCTGTAGAAAATTTCAGATACATGTTCAGGCCTAGACGAATGAGGAGAGAGATAAGGATTGAATAATGAAAATCCAGGCCAGTAATAAGAATATCAGTTCTATGACCGAGTTGCAGGGCATGCTCCAATGAAGGGGTAGCAATAACAACAGAAGCAGCCTTGCAAATATAAAAGATATTTTAAATTGTATAAGTTAATGATACATTGCAGAGATTCCCAAGACTGATTTAGTCTATAGTCCTAGTTAACACTGAAAAACAATGCCAGAAATTTTTAATTGAGTATATGACTAAAAAAACACTACGTCCCCTGAAAATTATGACAGAGATAAAACGTATAGAAATTCAAGTAAGTTCAGAAATATTATATTTCAATACTAATTCAAGAACCGAATTTTAGAAAATAATAACTATCAGCATTTCTTAACTTAAAAAAATGCAACTTTTATCCCTTCTCTGGAGAAAATTCAATTCTCTGAGCTAAATAAACTCCAAACTAAATACCAATATAGATTTTTTTTTTAAAAACACAGAATTTATCCGGAAAAAATTTACACACAATACATAAGATTATTAGATTGTATGATTTGATGATACATTGCGGAGATTCCAAAGACCGATTTGGTATGTAATCCTAGTTAATACGGAACAAGATTGCCAGGAATTTCAAACTAGAAGTATAAGACTTAGAAAAAACACTAAGTTCTCTGAAACTTATAACTGAGATGAAACATATAGAAATTCAAGTAAGCACATAAATATTTGTATTTCAATAATAATTTAAGAACCCGAAAAAACTACCAGCATTTTTCAACTCACAAAAAAGCAACTTTTACCCCTTCTGCAGTAGCTTTAAACCTCTGAGCTATATAAACTACCAAACTGAACACCAATATAGATTTATAGAAGTAAAGCACACAGATTTTATCCAGAAGAATTTTATACACAACAAAAAACTCATAATCACCTCTGGAATGATTCAAATCTCTGAGCTATATAAACTCCAAACTGGATACCAATATAGATTTTTAAAAGAAAGACACACAGAGACTTTATCCAAAAGAATTTTATACACAAACCATTAATTCATGCACTGCAGGTTCATAATCACCTCTGGAGTAATTCAAATCTCTGAGCCATATAAACTCCAAACTGAATACCAATATAGATTTTTGAAAGGAAAACACACGGAGACTTTATCCAGAAGAATTTAATACGCAATACATAAATTCATGCACTGAATTATTCATAATCACCTCTGGAGTGCTTCGTGGGTAATGAATACTCCCTGAGATGAGAATTCTTCTCTTCCCATTAATAACCAAAGCTCTATGATCATAACTCACAGTATCTCCAGCACATTGTTTGAATATGCAATTGCACATAAATGTGAAGGCTAGAACAGCAAGGAATTTGCCCATGTTTACCACTGCTCTGAGACTCAGCAGATTGAATGCAACATTTGGCTCGAAATCATCTCCTATTTATTCTTTTCGTAAAACGGTTTGTTTTTCTTTTTAAACGGGGGGGAAAAAGACTCGTTTGTTCAAATGCCATGTTTTGTGTGTTGTTTTTCAATTTTGGCCTGCTAAGGGATGCGGATTACTGTGCACATTTTTGCCTTATCTGAAGATTGCTTCGTGGGTAACTCCGTCATCATCATTATCCCACAATTAAAGTTTGCATTCAATGCCATGCTGAAAGTTTAAGTAAGGTTAATGGGAAGAATGTTTCTTCTTGCGTGATACAAAAATTTCCTGGTATGTAGCCGTATTTTCAAACAGTAAAAGCGAATCCATTTGCCAAAATGTACTGGAAAGCAGTGCATTCAAGTAGTCGGTAAACTAACTTTTAAGAAAATCAAGTCCGTGAAGGTAAGTACCGATTTTTTTGTCAATTTGTTGCCTGTATTCAGGTCTCCATTAACTAACTTCAAGAAAATTGAGCCCGTGAATACCCACTGTCAGAATCTGTTGCCTAAGCATTATAAAACAATGTAAAACTTTATTCAAAGTTTACTATTTTCAGTTTTTAATCAACATTTCATGCTCTTCCTTTAACTGCTAGCAGGGCTCAGATTATTCATTTTTTAATGGTGGAAGAACCAATATGCTGTCAATGGGTTTTTGTCAGTTTAATGAGACAACTGAGAAGAAGTCATGGTGGATAATCCAATCTTTTATTTTTTATATTTTAAAGAGTTCAAATTTTGACTGGTTTTTAAAAAATTTCTTACCGAACCTTTTGTTTAAACTTTTTCGATTGGTTTATATTTATGAATTTGGTTAAAAGCACATTGGGTATATCTAACATTTAATAATATTTTATGGAAATCGTTTTAAATTTATAATCTTATTTTTCAATAAGTCATGCTTTGATTATTTAATAGTTTATTTTATTAAGGGTTTACTATTTAGTATGTTGGTTAAAAGATAGTGTTGTTGTTGTGCTTATCAAGATTAAAATTTCCAATCAAATATATTTTAAGTATAATTAGAAGACATGTAAGAAAATAATTTAGTTATTAAACTAAAATTGAATGATTCGTATTATTATTACTTGATGATCAATTTCATTCATAATTACATTTTAAAATGATTTATATTATTATCATTTAATAGCTATCTTTATTAAATTAATAAAAATGAACCATTTAAATGATTCATATTATTAGTAGTTGAAGATTAATTAGATTTTCAAATGATTTATATTATCATTTAATAGTTTTCATTATTATATCAAAATTGATTTATACTGTTATCTTTTTTAAATGATTTATATTATTATCATTTAATAGTTTTCTTTATTAAATTAAAATTGAACCATTTAATGATTCATATTATTATTGATAGATTAATTTCATTTGATATGAAAAATAATATATCTTATCCTATCTTTATAAAATCAATGTCACCCATTAAAATGAAAGGTTAAATTGCTATTTATATATATGACACAAATAATTATGAAACATTAGAAGACAACATGCCTTATCTTATCTTTTTTATTGTATTGGTATATTGTCCATTAGAAACATTTTTTAAAATAACTTGCCCCTTATATGAAATATGTTTCAGCCCTATGTATTTGTCATTTTTAACTATATTTAGATTTATTAAAGGTGTGTAAGATACATCTACATCTATGGGTATCTAGAGTTTATTAATTCATCTTTGTATTACATAATGTTTATCTAGTGGTCTTTAAGCATTTATTAAGTAGTGTGGTAAAGTGAAATAAGATTTTGTTAAATAATCTAATTATGATGAGGTGAGATTATATTTTATTTACTTATTTTTGTATGGATAGTGACAACAATATAACAATAAAGATATAAAATAATAAAACAAAAAATAAGGAAACAAATCTTACCTCATCTTTTAGAAAGAAAACAAATTTTCTCTCTTAAAGAAAATTGCTAATTCTTTCAAAGTAATAAAGCTAGTTTTTTCTATGTTGAGGAAAGGAATAAAGTTAGTTATTCCTATGTTTAGTGGTGGTTTTTTTCTATTAAGGATATATGTTGCCATAAAAAAAAGCTACAATAGGTGTTTTACTCAAACCAACATACCAAAAAAATAGTTATGTCAAAATTTTATACAGATCAGGTGTCTATATCGAACAACATATTACAAAATATAGAAGTTCACCACGATTGTCATAAGATAAGAGCTCAAAGTATGTCAACCATATGCTGTCACAAAATATGTCAAGTAAATGTCAACTATGATCTATCACAAAATAGCATCCTCCCTACGCGGGAACCATGTCATCTAGCCCTATTGTCCTTCCATCCACCTAATGACTTTGTCATCTTTGATGTGTTGTTCATACAGGTGTCTAAGAATCTCAGCTACAGGAACCTCAGCTATAGGAGCTTTTGATGCTGGTACAACTGTGGGTGTTATAGATCTGATGACTTGGCTCTTTGTTGTCTCTCTCCATTTTTAAGGGCTGCCACTTCCTCCATGAAGCCATGTAGAGTTGTCTAAGGGGGAAAGTTCCTGACTCTCCCATGTCCATGTGAATCCATGGGAGACCTCCCAAGATCCAATCCTTACCCTACCATCCTTGAAAAGGTCATCGAGCTTCTTTTTCTTTTTCTTTATCACAACCGTTGCCTGCACATCAATTCTATGAAATATGAGCCTCCTCAGAGACTTGGCAAGGTTCCTAGAAATACTACCAAAATAATTATCATTCCTTAATTTCCATATGTGCCACATGACTAAGGCAGAGAGAAGGCCAAAAATATTATTAAAAGATTGCTTAAGACCCAAAATGTTACTAGATAAAAGCTCAAGGTGGGAGAGGAGAATTCTATCAAAGAAGCCAAACATTTTCCAAATCTCAACAAAAAAAGGACAGTTAAAAAATACGTGCAAGACAGACTCTGGGAGTCTACAGAAGCTACAAATAGAGGGATCTCCTTTGGGGAGTCTGAGAGCAAGCCTGTGCAAGAGAATTCACCAAAGGAAGCATTTGATCTTTAGCTTAGCAAGGGAGGTCCACATATTACAGAAGATCTTGGTCCATTCAAGGGAATCAAGACAGAGGTTCCAGCAAGCGTTCACATGGGGGAAGATAGAGGAGTCATTAGATAGAAGGTCATAAACCTGTTTGGACTTGATATTGGAAGAAGGGTGTCAATCGACCATTTGAAAGTAAGGTAACAAGTGTTGTCAACATAGCAATCTCTAGGAAGATTAAGCTCTTTATAGGCTTCAGATAAAATTGAGTAGGTCCTAAACTGGGAGGCTAGCAAGTCAAACCTAATTTTCAAATCTTCCCATCCAATAAGTGTTTCATTCTGGATGATATCAACCATATATAAAATTCATTTTTCATTCGATAGTCTTGCAGAACAACCTTGCAGTAGTGAAAGAGGTTTCTCTTTGTATTTCAAATTCCACCATGTGGACCTAGTACCATAAATCAAGTTCTTATAGTGATTCAACTTGTTGTTTGTTATAATTTTTTAACATAATCCCAACATTTCCATAAAGATTTAAATACATCCGATCCCTGCACTTTAATATCTTCTTCTCCTGCAAGGATGTCATTAAGTGATAAGTTCATCCATTTCTTACCTTTCTTAAGATACCCTCTAATAATATTGTTTCTAATCAAAATCTTTTATGGTTCCTCTCCCTCCATGTCTTTTACAATCCATTTGGTGGCTAGAGAGATGCATGGATCCTTAGGTCCTTCAGCCCTAATCCCCCATTCTTCTTATCCGTGGTGCGCCATTCCCTTCTCATAGCATGTCCTTTCTTATTACCCCTACCATCAGACCAAAGATAGTCTCTTATACTTTTTTGGAGAGTGTTAAACTGGTATTGACAAAAGAGCCAAGATGAGGAGTAGTAGATTGAAAAGGAAGAGGGGTTTTTTTGACATACATGCACTCTTCCAGTCATGGACAAATATTGGCTATCCCACTTGTATAATTTCTTTACTACTCTTTGCTTAACCAATTCCGATATTGTTTTCAAGTTTGGGCTTATGGAGAATGGGATACCCAGGTATTTGACTTGATAGTTTGACCCTTCCCATCTAAATCCCCATTGTGATAACCACTGTGGAGGTTCCTCTGTCCATCCTAGGAAGATGGATTTTTCCATTAAAATCTTACTACCTGAAGCTGTACAAAACCATTCCATCTTGTTCATAAATGTATTCAGATTATCGACCTCAAGTCTCAGAATTAGTGTTGTATCATCAACAAATTGTATATTGGTGACTTCTTTATCTTCCAAAATTTGTATTCCCCTAACCCTTAGTAGGAGTAGCTCATCTGATATCAGATAACTTACTACATCTACAACTATAAAAAATAGGGATGGAGAAAGAGGACAACCATGTCTAATAGATCTAGTTAACTCAAAACTATGATCTAATCTAATGCCATTAACTTCTGCTCTGGCCAGAGAACCTGTCATCAAGGTTTGCACCATTATAAAAAACTCCTTTGGGAAGCCTAATGATTCCATTATTAAATAGATGAAGTCCCACTCAATTATGTCATAGGCCTTCTCGTAATCTAAGATGAGCATACATGCTTGTTGGTTAGTTTCCTTAGCCCAATCCATGGATTCCCAACATGTGACCAAATTTTCCAATATGTATCTACCTTTAACAAACCCGATCCAATTGTAATTAATAATCTTGGGAAGGATATATTTAAGTTTGATAGCCAGGGTTTTAGCCAAAATTTTATAGGAGACATTAAGGAGTGTGATAGGGCACCAATTCTTGACCAGGGATTTATCACCCTCCTTGGGAATAAGCTTGATAAGTTCACTATTTATCTCTCCACCTAGAGATCCTTGTACAAATTCTTCCTCATACACCTCTAGTAGATCTTGTCCAATCCACTCCGAATTCTTCTTATAGAACTCTTTAGGAAGACCATCAGGTCTAGGGGCCTTATCTCATTCTGTTTGTCTTATATTACCATTAATTTCTCCTATGTTGATAGGTTTTCTAAGCAGGGGAAAATATTCAATCCTTACTTTATTGGGTACAATGTGTTTGATCTTATTTCTGGCCTCTGCCACTCTTTCCCCTTTGTCATCTGAACTAAATTTTTTTTGACAAAATTTTGTAAACAGTTGGACAATGTTATGTTGATCCTCAATTTTAGTTTCATCTTCCCATATCTCCTCGATTCTAACTCTGGATTCTTTCTATTTGAGAAGATTGAAAAAGAATTTTGACCCCCTATCACCATGTTCCAACCATTTACTCCTGGATATGATCTTGGCTCCTATGAGATTATTATTTTGCATCTTCCTAATGGAATCTTTAGACTTTGTTAAATTAGTTGCACTTTCTTTAGAAAAGGGATTATCTTGGATTTGAGCTTTTGCCTTGGAGAGTTCTTCATTAATTTTTTCTTCAACCCATCTAGCATCCTTAGCCATTTTCCCCCAATTGTTTGAAACAAAGGCTTCCAACTCTCGGTGTTTTTGGCCCATCTACTCCTTGCATTGTTGTGTTTCACAAATTTTTTGTACCATCTGATCATATACACTACATTATACATTCATGCTTCATCCAACAAGGAGGTATTGAGGCAAAATAGTTTGTCCCGCTGGCTGCTCTTACTAGTAGACCCAATAGGAGTAAATCTTGCAATAACCAGGGTGGTGGTCTGAAAGTTTAGAGGGGATCACCCTAACTAGTCTTCCAACATCATCCTTCTAGATATTGAAGAATTCATGATTAAAATAGAATCTATCAAGTCTAGAGTAAATTATTTTGCCACCTTTCTAAAAGTTGCACCAAGTATACCAAATATCTTTATGGTCATTTTTGCACCCTTTTAGTGGGTCAAGTAGTCTATACTTGCCGATCATCTTATTCCACAATAAATTTTCACTACCCTTCCATTCCAATATATAACCTCCTAGCTTGTCTTGAGAATCCACTACCATATTAAAATCTCCTCCTAGAATCCAACATATTTCTTCTAGTTGATACAAAAATTTCCATAGGTCAGTTCTCTCCTTATAGTCATTGGAGGCATAAACTGAACATATACCAAATTCCTTACCTTTATGGTCAAGGATCATCTAGATAGCTCTATTACATGGAGAAGTTCCCCATTTGGAGACAAGTTTATCCCAAAGAGGGCTAATGAGGATAAATGTGCCTCATCTCCCTTTGTTATTTGAGGTAGAGAAAGTGGTAGCTTCTCTCCAAATAGACTTAAGGAAGATGTCAAGAGTAAAATTAGTAGCTTTTACTTCTTGGAGAAATAAAAAAATCCAAGTCTTTATTAGTTCTCAAAAATATCTGAACTATATAATTCCTATTCAAGGATTCCAGTCCTCTTACATTCCAAGATGCTATCTTAATATCCATATAAATTAAGCAGAGGAGTCCATGCTAGTCCTAAAGCTCAGATAGCATTTAGGAAAATTGTTTCTATTATTTATTTTGGCCTCGTTCTTATTCTCTGATCCTACCGGTCTCCCCCTCTTTCCCTTGGTTTCTTTGGGTCCAGTCCTGTCATCTCCATCTACTGGACTATCAAAGATGGCAGCAGATTTAGAAATTTTGGGTTTCCTCTTGAATCTATTGGAGTTAAATAACACCTCCTATGGCTTACCAACATATGGAATGATTGTCCAGTCCTTATTCACACTGCTTTCATTGAATAATTATTTTAGGGATAGATCAACCTTCTAAGAAGATGCAACATTCTATCCCCTATTTCTACCATCTTACATACCATAAGAGACATTAAGGTGTGAGTGGTTAGAGGGAGTGGGTAGAGGGAAGGAACATGGGGGTTGCAGGGATGATAGTAAGTTCAAAGTCATTCAATGAGCATCTACTGGAGGGATCTCTACCATTACTACTATTTTGTATCTCTAAGGTATCCATATCATCCTGACAACACTCTCTGCTCCCCAACTCCCCTTCTTCTTGCACATTCCCACTATCAATTCCCAACTTATTGTCACTCCTATTTTGGAGAGAGTTACCTGGAAGGGGGACATGTTCAACAATCTTTTCATTATTATTTCCTCTCCTTCTCTTGGAGGGTCTGTCGCTTCTCCTAATCTTATCCATAGCCTACTAATGGTCATTCTTAAATCTATGTTTTTTCTTGTTCTTATGCATGAGAGGATTATTATATTCAAGTCCACTGCTAGTTTTTTGTCATGGAACCTCCTTCGAATCCCTAGAAAGTTGAAGGGAGGTGGAAAGTTGTTCAAGACTCAATCTGATAGGGTTAGGAACAATAATTCTACCTCCCCCAGAACTGGTGGAAGAGTCACGAAGGGGGTCAGTAGTGTATTTTCCAAGGGCAAAGGGTTGATCTGAGTTAGGGAGTTCAGATATGTTAATATTGCCTTTAGTACTTGAGACTCCTTGGGGTTTGAACTTAGAGGCTAGAAGAGGGCAATTTCTCCTCCTATGGTCATCTCTCTTGCACAAGAAGCATGAGTTCATTCCTACCAAAAATTCTATCAAACATGAGAAGAGACCATCCTCGAGATCAAAAACAAGGTTTTCAGGAATATCAACACCGGGTTTAATCAAAATAAAAACATGAGAATCCAAACACGGGAGGAGGGAATTAGACTGGTCTACACGAATGACTTTGCCCAAAGATTCTAGGGCTTCTGTTAGAACATTCCACATAAAAGAGGGGATTTATTTAATGGTTAACCATCTAGGGCATGATAATGCCATCATTTATTCTACATGTTAGCATCATAAATCCACCCCGGGGTACGAAAATCACATGAGCTGATATTCCAATATTGTTTTTTAACTACGGATTTCTGACTGGCAAAATCATAAAAGAAAATAATGAAAATACCTTTTTGAGTCATTCTACAGAAAGAAAATTTAAACCCTAATTTCTTCCCCCACACTAAGTGAAGCCAATTATTCATGAACACCTGGGAAGGAATTCTATCAAAATTCTCTACAGCAAGGAAGATAGAAGTGTCTACTAGCCTACACCTCTCTTCCTTAATCACCTTAGACATATTATTATTGGGAGAAATGAAAAGGCGTTCGAAGCCCAAAACCTTACCTCCTGGTCCTCCATCAATGTCTTTTTCTCCATGTTCCTTGCCGACAAATTTGGTGCCAACCTTGCAGACAGGGACACCCTCCACCACTTGGCTGAAGGATTTGGTTTCCTGTTTTCCGCTAGTTGCATAATTAGGTCAGAATTCCTTTCCTTATGTTGAAATTCCTAACCCGTCTGACATCAAGCTCATATTTCCTAGGTGAGTTGGTTTGCATTGAATGCACTCCACGTACGGAGGGCTGAATTGGCCGCTACTTGCTCAAGCCTGCAATCAAGTTACAGAGCACAAAAAAATTTCATTATCATTTAGTGGTGGTTGTTATCTTGAAGATATATATATATATA
>MU226261.1:3002044-3014140 GCA_018584345.1 Thuja plicata | reverse complement strand
TATATTTAATGTGGAGATTAAGGGCCTCAAAAAGGGGGAGCACACAAAGTGGTCCTTTATTTATTCAAAAAATCATAATATAGCGTCTAATGTGCCCCCCTAAAATATCAATTTTTTTTAAAAAAATTTCAATCTCTTTAGTGAGAAGATAGCTAACACCATTTCATTTATCCATAATTTTTTGGCTATTTTTTTACCAATGTATAATTTTTTACTAATTTTTGAAGTGGACACATCTTGAAAATATGAAATTTGAGCGTGCTGCCCCCTAAAATTGTTGAAATCTAATAAAAAATAAAAAATCCCTTTTTTTTCTAGGTGTGTAGAATGGAGTATAGTTTCTAAAAATGCAATAATTTTCAAAATTTGATAAAAAAGCCCAAATCTATGCCTGAAATACCACACATTGGTTTTTGACAAAAAATAGACACACTTGTAAAAGAAATTAGAGATGAACAACTTAACATAGTCAAAATATGAAAAACATTATATGGTTGGATAGCTAATAGAGAGATCAACAGTATTGTGGTGTTTTTTAATTCTTATTAAAACACATTCAAACCTGACAAGGAGAAAAAACATAAAATTTGAGGAAATTTTGCATGTGTTTAGGCTTGAAATGGTCATCCAAGCCTTTGGGTTGGATGCCCAAGGGAATTCCAAGCCAAAGACTTAGTATTTATCATTGCAAAATATTTGGAATGCGCCAAATGCAAAAAATGCATTTTTTATGATATCAAGTCACAATTAATCAATTAACATGAATATATACATGAAAGATAACATTTAAGTATAAGTCACATTTCAATATACGCTTTTCTTTACATCAAGTTATATTTTATGTATATATTGTTAGGATGTTTGAGAGTGTTTTCAAATCCATAGGATTTATAATGTAGATTCTATCTTTTTGATGATCTTATAAATTTTTATACTTAGTCAAATTTTAGCAATCAACATGTTCCTAATAGTATTCTCTTGTTCTCAGTACCTCACTCTCTTTATCACCCCCAAACTCTAGAGCTATCTCTCTCCCTCTCTTACCTATCTCACCTCTCTCTTTGATCTCTAGGCCTCTTCCACCCTCTCATCCTCTCTACCTCATCTTCTCTTTTGAGGGTGCATTGTCTGTATTGAGAGAGAGAGAGAGATAGAGAGAGAGAAAGAGAGAGAGAGAGAGAGAGAGAGAGAGAGAGAGAGAGAGAGAGAGAGAGAGAGAAAGAGAGAGAGAGAGAGAGAGAGAGAGAGAGAGAGAGAGAGAGAGAGAGAGAGAGAGAAATTTCCAATATTTAACATTTGGTGTACACCATAGTTGGCGTGCACCAAATTGTTTTAGTGTGCCCAAACCTAAGTCTTGATACACCAAGCCATATGGTGTGTGCCATATTTGGTACACCCCACACACTTTTTGGGGGACCAAAAAGGTGAGTGTCATCTTTTTGACCTCCCCATCTTAGTGCACTTACTCGGTATGAAATAATGATCAGTGAAAGAGAGGATGTTCATATAACTGTAGATGTTAATCAAGGTTTATCAATATATCCTACACTTTTTTGGGCTCAAAATTGATGAACTATAAGAAATCATAGATCAAACATATTTAAAGGTAACAACTAGTTGTATAATATTCAAATGATTTACTACTCTTGCCTTATTTTTAGATGAAATTATCTTGTCATCTCGACATGTGATAATTTAAAGATTTTTTTGCGATAACCATCACCATTAGGTAATTTATTGATGAGTAAGGGTCATTATTTATATTGATTAGACTATAATAGTATACATACTCATAAAAAAGGCATTTGTACAAATGAAATTACACATCTAGAGTCATAAAATGTAGGGCCAAAAACAAGAAAAAATCATAAACATAACTCCCTAAGAAACAAAAGCAATAGTAAGAGGAGTGATATATATAATTAGTCACTTGACTTGCTCCATACATTAGCATGTTTCAGAATGACATCAAAGGGGTACCAACTTTCATTAACTCTATCTAGATGTCTTTATATTCATTTTGGGATAAAGAAATAGTTAGATCCACCTAAGGAAACTATTTTTGTGAGTCACAAGATGGACATATAGAAGTAAAACTAGAAATCCACCCAATAGTATCTCCATAAGGCCACCCGAGCATAACACCTAGAGGGGGAGGTGAAGTAAATTTTTTCTGAACATCACATGATGCACTCTTGTGACCCATGTCTTATTTACCAACTTGGTGAGAAGCCTTACGCTAAGAAACTTGATTATCACAAGATGAGAGACTATTGTCTCTCTAACATCCTCAAGAGGGTGCAAGAGACCTCAATGGGAGGAAGGATATGAAGGAACTCTAGTCACAATACAAGGGGTCATTCCTCCAATGCTTTATCAATTCCTAAAGGTGATCTATTTCCAAGGAAACCTTATTGGCTTGTTCCTATATTTATAACAACACCTTAAAGTATATAATAATTTTAGAATAAAGATAAACATTTTTGTCAATAACACAATAAGAAAAATAACAAAATTTCTTTTTTTTCTTTTCCAAATTTTGAAGAGAATATCCACCCTAAAAGCATGTCAAATGCGATTGAATTTATGGTTATTTTGATGCTAGTCCTACAAAATATCCATATGCCATGAGAAATGATTTGACCAAAAAAAACTTAGAAAGAAGTCATGAATCTAATTTTAAAGTTTTTGAGCTCAAGCATAAAACTAGAAGATGTTTTTAAGAATCCAAAAACCCACAAAATGGGCAACACACATCTCAAATGCCCATATAGATTAAAATTGATCCTTCGAAAATAATACATCATGAAAAATGGGTTAATTTAGGCTAAAAATTTATCCACCAATTATTGGGAAATCTTCTTTTCTCAATGGAGACTAATGATTGCAAATGTCATCTTAGGTTTGAATTTCTAAATATGGAGTGAGCCAATAGTATCCAAGATGTGAATTGTAATTGTGAAAAATGGCATTTGGACCCCACTTCCTATTTTTCCATAATGATCTTGAGAATAATAAATATCAATTTTGTGAACTATATCAACAAGAATGGTCCCTATATACAACTTCAAAAATCTCATGATTTGTCCATGATAAAGGGAAAAAAATTCCTTAAGATCATCATAGGATATAATACTAATAAAATTATAGAGAATAAATACCATGAGTATTGGATATATTTCTTATGGAACAACAAGGCCAAAAACCATAAAAGATGAGCCAAAGAGGGGCCTTGAGCTTGCAGAATAGGGGACCAATTTGTTTTCTTAATGTTGATTAAAAGATAAACTGTCCCTTAAACCAATATCATTCCAGTGGAGCCAATGCTTAAAATTATTCCGACAATATTTCTTTGGGCCACAAAAATTCTATCAATGTGAACCACATCCTTCATAATGAGAAGGGTTTGAAAATCAATCCCCTTCTAAGTAGGTTAATGATTTAGGTATCAAAAGGAGATACAATGTTAAAGAGAAATATTTCAAGATTAATTTCTAATTAGGATATAAATAATCTATTTGACAGATAAAGCCAACCCTTGTTATTGAGTGAAAAATAACCCGAACCCTCAAGACTCACGAGACAAGCAATAAAAATCCAAGGAAACCTAATGAAAACCCTTTTGGTCATCAAAATAATCCCATAAAAATGTCCCTAATGAGTTTATCCAAGTTCAGATAAGAGGCTTGGAAGGAGCCAAACAAGAAGAAGAATAAAAGTGGATGACTGCAAGAATTTTTTAGCAAACTGATAGCTTTCTACTATGGAGAGAGGCTTCATGGAGACAACAACGTGCCACAAGATCATAAGTAAATCATAGAATGCAAAGGGAATGCCAAAAAAGTTGAAAATTTCACCCAATCAATCCACTTACAACCAAAGGTTTGAATCCAAGGAGGCATAAGAATAAGAGTTTAATGGTAACATGAAGTCCTATTCCATTTAATGGTTGGGCCCAATGCCTCCCATAAAATTTTTAAATATCTATTATTTGATTTGATATTTTCTCCTCTTCAATGAGGACGAGGAAGGAATCATCATCAAAGTGGTCATCGACATGCTAAATAAATTAACCAAGCAAGGAAATATCTTAGACCAATCCACAAGAGAAAAATTAGGATAGAGGATAGTCAAATAATTTAGCAACAAGATCATAAAGAGGGTACAACAGGGAAATCTTGATGAATGAAGCCAAAAATCCCAAAGACATGAGACTAGTGATCATTCATTGAAAAAATAAAAAAAAAACACAATATGAAACAAAAAAATAAAAGTTTTTTTCAACACTTTTAGGACAAACACATATCACCCTTGTAGAGTGTATAGTGGTGGAAACACATCACATCGATTGTGGTCCCTACAAGAATCAATGTCATTTGAACTATTGACTAAGCTAAAAAAATCCTATTTTGTCCTTTCAATTTCTCAATAGCCTATTCACACAAGATCTTCAATGAAGGGGCAATATGATATCATGTGTGCTCATATTGGGGGGTTTAAAATGGGAAAAAAGAGGGCAATATATTTCCTAAATCCTTGGGTAGGGTGTTTTTTGGGGAGGGGTGGGGGTGGGGATTTATATAGGAAAAATGATACAGGGGTACTAGATGGGTATTGGAGGGGGTGGCAAGAAAGAAGTTTGGGACAATGTTTTTTGAAAATAGAGGGATTATTTAGTATGCCATGAACACACATGCTATGATTCAAGATCACAAAGTGAAGCCCCCATGCCTATTCATTGGTTGATGACACTCTATATCTCTCATGCATGCGAGTCACAAAACTCTTGAAGTGACCATATTCCACTTCCACGATGTTCATTTCCAAATCCCTAGTGGTAAATGTTTTGGAAACCCATACAAAAAATCCAAGACTAGTATCCAACATGGAATATATCATTAATCCACAACATATTATGAGCATAAGAACATAATCTCTAGTACTAGAATCTTCATTTTTCTAGGGACTAAGTATTTTTTTTTCAAAAAAGGGTATATTATTGAAATAATTTATTGATTTCATGTTGGGATCAACATGACTTCAACATAGCATATACATTCTTGAGATCTCATGTGCATTGAAGCAACTATTTTTGTCTTCATTATGGTATAACTTGGGCATATAGAATTGAAATTGGGAAAATAATATATTTTCACAACTTAGATGGTTTTGAGAAATTTCTAGTGGTGTAGGTATTATTCTTATATATTTTAGTTGGATCATTTTATTCCTAATCAAATTTGGATCTTCATTTTCCCCTTTTGATCTCATAACTTTTTGCCAAAATCTCTATTTTTTTGTGGTTCTTGCAACATTATAAAGGTATTTTAAAGAGCTCTTTAGGCCCATTCATTTATTTTTCTAGAATCTACCTCAAGTAATTTTTCATAGTTTTTTTATGGTTTCATATTTTGGTCAATTAATTGCAAGTTTTGGCATCTGGAAAGGATATGTTTGCATGAGACAATTTCATTTGATTTTCTTCATATGTGTTGAGGTTATTGGTCTCTAATTTTTTATTTGAGGAGGTATGACATGGTTTTTTTTTTGGTATTCATGCTATTATCATCATCATCATTACAATGGATAATTATGAGTCTTGGTGAAATGACATCCAAACACATCTTAATAGGCTATATCTTTTTCCATATTTTTATAAAATCATACCCAAACTAGCCAAACTACGAGGTTGATAATCTTGGAGTAACATCATTGACAATGTTGTAGGATTGACTTGTGCTAGTATTGATCTTGACACTATGTGTAGTGTATCATCCATTTACTGTCCCTGTACACTTTTGACTTACCTTTGGGAGATCCATGGAGAGAATCATATGTCTGCATTGATATCTAGGATCTTGCAACATATTAAATCTCATTCCCCTTGTAGATGAAAATTGTGTAGGTTATGATGATGTTATTTTAGAGAAGCTTGAGTATATCACAAGTGTTGCATGTCCTAATGGATTAGAGTCTTGTCTCCTAGTTCCTCCTCATCACATTGAAACCCAATATCCTTCATCTATCACTTCAATCAATTTGCTATCCCAACAAATTTGGCCCCAATTGATTTAGTGCAACAAGACATCCATCATTTTTCATACATAGCTACTAGATTCATATATTACAAATATATCATCCTTATTTTGGAGTCCCAGGTTGAATTTTTGTCAAGTTAATCCTGAGGACATTCATCTCCTCTTTGTTGACAACCACATCATCGTGCTATTAACCCACCATCTTCATCACTTCCAATTTATGCTACTTATGAATAATATATTGTAGGTCATTGATCATCCTTGTTTGTAGAGTTCCAATTTTTAGATTTGGGTCCAATTATTTTGAGGACATTCATCTCTTCTTTGATAATAGCCACATCATTGTTGTCGGTACATCTTCATTATCCATCCAGAGCTTATTTTGAAATCAATCTTCACATGTTTCTAAATTGACATCTCCTTATTTTGACATGAGGACATTTGGGTAGTTTTTAAAGGCACACATCATTTGGATTTAGATTCCAAATTCTTTCATCTTACGGGAATGGATTCTCTAATCACTACTAGATTTATTTCTTCCTATGAGGAGAAATGTTGTTTGCAGATAGTGGGTCATGTGCTATCTTCAAGATTTCATCATTGACACATGAGATACTTCTTTATGAGAAATAATCATATCCTCATTTTCTCTCTCTTATTGGGGGTGTTTATTCTACTTATGTGAAAGAAGTAGTTTGTGGTTAGTCACATTGAGTCCTACTTCTATTCTTGTTTCAGTAGTGTAGTTATTTCTATTCTCTTGATTGGAGAGTATATTTTTCCATGTGGTTTTCTCCTTTTCTTGGATTGTGAGAGATTTCATTTGTTTGTACATGGGTACCTCATCAGGTCTTGTAGCCAAAACCCATCCACTCATGCATTATCATTCCACTTGTAATTAAGTTTTAGTTTCTTTCTAAGTTGATCTCAAGGGTGGATGTTGGAGTTTAATTAAGATTTAATCACCTTAGTAATTAACTAATCAATCATTAACCACTTCGGTACCATATTAATTTGCCACACCGAAGATAAATATAAGAGTACTTTTCCATTGTTAGATTGAGCTAATTATAGGTCATGTTGGCCCAATTCATAAGATTGAGATACTTGTCATGTGATCTAACATTATAGGTTTTTATCTTTATGCTTTTATAAGAATTCATTGTGTTCATTGCAATCTATCTAATTCATTTGTATTCATCCAATTTCACTGTATCAATTCAATAGATGCATATCGATCATGCTTTCTTGATCAAACTCTCTCTCTTAACATTGCATAGAACACAATCAAGTTTTTTTCTTGAGTCAAATGTGTTTGGAGTTTTGGTTGGAGGTGAATTCCGATATTTGTGGGGTTAGCTATGAACTCCAACACTCCACCATATGAGCATCATCGTGGCTATAGCGAAAACCTCACATGTGGCCCTCACAATTCACAAGGACCTTCCCATCACCGGTGTCATGGTTGGTCTACCCCACCACATGGTGATCCCTTTACCTCCTAATATGACATCCTTCTACCCGAATTGACATTGAGAAGTTTCCCCACATAGACTTTATCATTTCTCTTATCTATATAAATCTATCTTGATAAAATGAAAAAAGTAAAAATTATACACATTATAAATTGGAAATCCATTTTTGACTACCAAGATCTCTTACATGGTTGAAATATCCCCTAATAAGAATTCACTTCCTTCCTACTCATATAACCCCAACTTAATGATATGTTCATGACTTTTCTTATCCTTTATAATATTAAATATTAAATTTTAAGATTTGATATCATTCTACCTACATTATTACATGAACAATATAAAACTATTCGTTAGTTAAAGAATATGATAATTATGATAGAACTCTCCATTCACTCAAAAGAATAATTGACCAATAATACAAGCTCACCTACATCATTGATGTTTCACATGGTAATGATCTAAACCTAGCATCACATGTTTTTAAATCCCTTATCAGCAGAAAACAATACTTATTCTGCGTTAGCGGATTGAATTGAAAGCAATGAAAGAAGTGAAGCAGCTGAATCACGCCATATCTAACATTCAACTTAAAAACACTTGAAAGTCATGAACACCCAAGACTTTTATGTAAAGCACACTCCAACTGGTCCAACAGTCCACGCAAACAACTAAGAGCCAGGCAGAACATGATCATTGCAGACGCGTGTGAAACCATAAGCATGTAGCTATTAACGGATGCGTGTTAAGCATACTAATTATAATTAATTAACAATGGATTCCAATAATCCAGGTCCAGATAATGATGCAGTGCACAATACAACAATTAGTGAAGGATACAGGGACTTAATTTGGGTGGGTAGTTGCTATCATGATTTGTATGGTTCTTTTTATTTTTTTAATGTTTAAAATGAATGAGGATTTAGATTATCAATTATAAAATATGTTATACATATTGAATGGATGAATATAAAATCATATTTAGAGTTTTTGTATTAGATAAAATTTGAAGTATAAAATATAGATTTAAATAAGAAAAGGGTATAGTAGAGGAAAACATCTTTATCATTCAGTTTTTTCATCAACATTATTTGAGGTTTGAAAATGTATCTAATGACTAGATTTGAGTACGATTTATGCATGGTTCTTTATCTTTCTCTCTTTTGTTATATGAATAAGATTCTAGATTATCAATTATAAAAACATGTTACACATTAAAAAATGGTTTGATATAAAATGTCACTCTTAGAGTTCACACGAGATGAAGTATAAAGCATACACATAGAAACAAATGAAAAAGCTTAGATCCTAATGCAATAGTACAATAGAGAAAAAGTGGATCTCGATCATCCAAATTTTCTTATATATCGACAAGTTCGAGGTCCAAATATACATTTAGTGACTAGATTTCGCTAGGTGGCTACTCTCATGACTCATGCATCGATCTTTTTGTCTCTGTTGTTGTTTAAATGAACAAGGGTCTAGACTATCAATTATAAAATAATATTACACATAATAAAAAAATGAAGTTCATGTAAAATCATTTTAAGAATTCATATCAATTAAGTCAAAATTATTAAAACATAGAAACAATTGGAAAAACTTAAATGCTAATACAATAGTGTAATAAACAAAAAAAGAATTCGATCATTTAACTTTTCTTATATATCAATTGATTCCGAGATCCGAAAATACATCTAATGACTAAATTTGGATGGATAGCTCTTATCACGACTCATACACGATTATCTGTAATAACTAGATTTAGATGGATATTTCTAGTAACTAGATTCAAATGGGTATGAGTGATTTAGATGGATACCTCTAATCACTAGATTTAGATGGGTATGAGTGATTTAGAAGGGTCTAAGTGATTTAGATGAATATCTCTAATTACAAGATTTAGATGAGTACGAATGATTTAAATAGATATTTCTAATGACTAGATTTAAATGAATATAAGTGATTTCTAGATTAATCTAAGTGATTTAGGTGGATATCTCTAATCACTAGATTTAGATGGATATAAGTGATTTAGGTAGATATAGTGATTTAGATGGATATAAGTTAAGTGATTTAGATGATATCTTGAATGACTAGATTTAGATGGATATAAACAATATCCACTAGATTTAGATGGATATAAGTGATTTCGATGATATCTTGAATGACTAGATTTAGATTTAGATGAGGATGAGTGATTTAGAACCATATGGTTTTCTCTAACGACTAAATTTGAATAGGTGACTCTTATCATGACTCATGCATGGCTGGATTTCTCTGTCTTTGTCTTCTTTTAGACTTCTATCACTTTATATCCTTAGGCTGTCTAGTTAAGAATCCTGTCACCATAAACATCAGAATCTGCTGATGGTTTATCTAACACAAAAAACGTGTCATGGCCTGCGTGCAGTCCACGGAAGTGCATGTTTTTGTGCGGACATAGCTAAATCTGTGAAATTGGATAACATGTATTAAATACAAGGTTGGGATTTGTCAGCACATGGAGAATATATTATACAGACGCGTACACGCCTGTCTTTGCACCGGATTCCTTCTATCTAACTAAAGTGGGTACTTGCATCGTCATTTCATGTGAAAGAATCTGTGGCAGGAAAAGTTGTACTACCTACGCCAAAATCAAATTTTTTGATGAGGAGAATCAAACTACTGTTCATTATCATGGAGTTTTCATATGTTTGGTGTGTACAGTGGTGTTAAAGATGTTGAAAAGTTGTGATGGATTTGGTCCAAAGCATATGTTCTTATAATTTCATTTAAAAAAAATAAAATTGGATACATAGTTGATAAGATGTGATTTGAAAGGAAATTTTGATCTTAAAAAATCTTGTATAGTGTTTTTCTTAATACATTTTTTAATAGAAAGATAATATAAAATATATGGTTCTTTTTTTTTTGCAAGAGGTTGTTTATATACGAGGTTAAAGTATTGTTCATTATCATGGAGTTGAAATATATTTAGAAGTTGTTTATATGTGAGGTTAAAGTATTGTTCATTATCATGGAGTTGAAATATATTTGGTGTGAATGGAGTTGAAATATATTTGGTGTGAATAGTGGTGTTAGTATGTTGAAAAGTTGTGATGGATTTGGTCTCAAGGATATATTCTCATAATTGATATCTAACTTTATTTGATAGATAATTGATAAGATGCAATCTTTGCAAGGGAAATTTGACCAAAAAAATTATATTTTATTCCATTTTAAAATGTCATTTTAATATGAGGACAATGAAAAACATGTACGATATTCATTTTATTATAAAGGTTGTTTACATATGATGTTATACTTAGGTGTTGTGAGAAGTCATTCTCTTTGTCTATGTTAAATATATATTGTATAGATATTTTTTAACTTTTAGTAGTCATTTTATTATTTTTGGTATCACAGATGATTTTAATTCAAAATGTAACATTTTGATGTAGAACGTCCCTTAGTTTAGAACCTCATTATTCTAGTTCATAGGCCTTTCTTCTCGCTTGACTAGTTGCAATCGTGATCTTGTTCTCTATAGTAAATTGTGGATTTGATCTAGTCCCCACTTTTAGAGTTCAAAATTCCTTCTTTCCAAGGTTGATGATCCCATAATATGATCATTACTCATTATCATGTGCATCAAAAGTTCTCGCAATTGTGTCTCTATGTTTGTATATTTAAGGACATCATTAAAAGACATTGCTAATCATCAAAGGATGACATGATCACACAAAAAAAATCACTTCAAATGCAATATAAAAATCAATCACTCTAAATATCACACAAACTACTCTCGTCTAGCTTCATAAATCATTTAATACGAGTGAATTAATTATAACTTTTGAACCTATTGTCTAAAGGATCCTTAGAAACTAATTATCATACTCAGCTTACTTCAAACTCAAGCTTGTATTTGAATAAACTTTTGGCATACTCATCTTCTATTGGACATCAACTAATTGACATTCATGACCTATATCTCTCCTTTGATATTGTCAAATCGAGTTAGAGGTCTAACTATGCCATCAAGGAAAATTTATTATCTATTTATGCATCTAGATGGATCATAATAGTTCTCTTTAGCACTATAGCGTTTTCCACACATATATTGATGCAGGAGCATCCTGGGTGTAAGGGCAATCTTGCATCACCCAAAAATATGTGTTTTTCTATTCAATAAGGGCTATTTTGTACAAAGCGGCTATTTTTGGAAACTTACTATTTTTAGTAAGTTGGTCGTTTGAACTCAGAATGTTCTAATTTTTCAGGTGAAGGTTCATCTTAGTCATATAAGAATGTCAGTTAAATTTCATTGCCATATCATCTATATTGGTGAAGTTATTAAGGATTTACTGTTGAGATTTTAGGGTGCAAAATCTTTGAGCTCAATTTTCAAGACCTTAGAGGCTCCGGATTGAGGTCAAACCCCCGATTGACTAGCACTTTGCTAGTCAAGCGTTGTAGATCGTGATCTCCCCTTTCCGGAAAGTGGTTATAATAGCCAAACGGAGCTACGGTTCAAAAGTTATGGCTTCCGGAAGTTGGGCTACCTAATCTCATGTTTTGTAAATATTTAAAGCCGACCC
>MU226261.1:2987125-3001994 GCA_018584345.1 Thuja plicata | reverse complement strand
CTTTTGTAATAAAAGTGAAAAATAATTAAATGCTAAGGGTAGTCGGCCTTAATGGCTAGATTTCTGGAACCTTCTCGGGCGGTGGAAATTGCCTATATAAAGAAGGCCCGTAGTGTTGTCTATGGCAGTTCTGGGAAGTTCTGGGTAATAATTCGAGGCTTTGTCCTACAGAATATTGTAAGGGGAATGCCCATGTGGCTTTGCATATTGTAATTCTGAAAGTTTGTAATTCCACATTTGTGGAGATAATAAGAAGCCCATTTTCTGTTCTTGCAAATTGTTGTTGCTTCTCTGTTTCTGTTATGTGTTTGTGGCATTAAGGGGAGCACCCTTCATCATATATACACCAAAGTGAACATTAGTACAATTATAAAAAAAATTCTCTCTATATATATTAGATAAAATCACACGATATTGACCAAATTATGGCATGATTGTGTCTTGGAATCTAGATTATCTTTCCTAAGCATTTGGTCCTAGATTTATTTCCAAATTTTAAATATCAACTCTATCACTTTGTCTCAACAATGAAAGTCAACATGGCATCAATACACTTTCCAAGTAAGACCTAATTTTGTTTCAATATTTTAGCTATCTAATTAATGTCATATTACACAATTTTTCAATTTACATTATCTCAACACATTAAATTAATATAGATTTTAATTGATTTCTATGAATTAGACAATCTAAATTAATCATTGGGTCGAGCTTATTTTTGTATATTTTGAAGAATCTATAACTTTCATGACTAAAACGACGGAGTTTTGTTTGTATTTATTTCTTAATCTTATACCTAATCATGTTGAACCCACATCATTTTTATATTAGATTTGTCATTGAGGATATAGTGGTTTATCTAAGGTTTGAAACTGTACCATCCTAAAAATTTAGCACCCGTTATTGGATGTCTTTTAGGACCTATTAGACCCCATTTTAGTGATTTCAAGATCCAATGTCTTTATGCTTAATTTCCCACATCTTTCATGTTCTTTCCCCTAGACATTGCACATTGCCCCAGCCCTGGATCTGCTTTGGAATTAACCCTTCTGGGACTAGGTCGACCTAAGTCGGTCTTACCTTTGTCAGGCCGATCAAATTCGGTCTTGTGCTAGACAAAGTCGACCCAATTTGACCTTCTCCTTGATGGTTGATTTTAAGTGGGCTATAGGCCCAATGTCAAGGTGTTTTATTTCCCGATGTCAATTTTGGTCGACCTTATAATTCTAAATCCTGAAATGAGTATTAAAGGGGGTCTTATCCTCTCATTTTGACATCCATTACTATCCATATCATTCATAAGAAAAATATCTTTCAATTGCAAGAAACCACGCATTCAGGTTGTTCAATTAAGGTGGTGGATTCAAGATTTGAATGCAAACATCCCATTGAGGATCTCCAAGTCTTCTTCCATTCAAACAAAGGCAATTGTTTCTCCTTGATATGCGTTTCTCTCCCATGGTGGCCTAGTGGAGGAATTTTCAAACAAGCAAGAAGATTGCTAGCGAACAGATTTGTCTTTCTACAAAAACTCTTTTAAGTTTTACTCTATCACCCTTAAAAGACAAACTATCTCTAACAGTTGGGTAAGTATCTTTTATGATCACTTCCCTCTGAATTTTGTTACAGGTACAGCTCCCTAATATGATTTTCAATGAAATTTGATAACAGTTCAAGCAATTAGCTTTTAACCCGAAAGCTTATAAAGGATGCAATATCATTCTTTGATGATATGTTATTAAACAATTGTAAAGGAAATAAAACCGAATAATGAGCGGGAAGAAAAACACAGTTACTTCCGCGATTGCATTTCATGAAACATAAACAACTTCTCACCTAAAGATAATAAAAGATAGATAAAATCCATAATTTAGATATTATGAATCAACAAACATATACATAACAGGATAAACATGATGTCAACATAGGAAACTTCGCTTTTGGTTTTCAAATAACACAGATTCAATAAACTTCACTGTAATATATTTCAGAAATTACTGCACAAGCAATTGCATGAAATCTGTTCTTTCCATAACATTCAAATATCACTATCTATTCCTTTAACCTTCAAAAAGCAAAAACTATTACTATCAAAATCTATTATCTATCAGCAATGAGTTTTTTTCTGAAACATTTAAAAGTTTCAGTAGCCAAATAAATAGTATCAAAGCACCGAGAGGTCTCCCAAAAAACATGACCTTTCGGGCAATTAGTTATATAACTAAACCAATAGAAAAAGGACACATGTCCTTAAGAGTTTGCATGTTAACCAAGTAAAGACTAAATAACCAAATCTGGTTCCTTGTCGACAGCATGATCCTCGCTCCCCGCTGGACTCCCTTCTTCTTCGGTAACCGATTGGGTAGGTTTCCATTCTTTATATGCCTAGACCAGCTCCTTCGCAAACAACAGATGCAGGATCCTAGAATTTACTATCTGAGCCATAGAGGCGTCTTTACTCCACCTCAATTTCTTCACCTTTTCAATGACATTGGGCAACTGATCCACACACAGATATAGCATAGATTCAATCCTTGCCATCTGAGTTAAGTCAGAGGCTTTAGGATTAATCTTTTCTCTAATAGTCTTTATTTCCGCATCAAAATCCTCCAGAGCGTCCTTCAATTCTTGCTCACCATAAACTGACGGATAGGTATAAGTGAAATTGATCACTTTCAACTCGTTCAGGGCAGCCTTTTGAATCTACTTAGCTTTCGACTCATAATCTTTGTTTTCTGTAATGGTGCTCCTTATTAGAGTGATGCGCCAACTGATGTTCTTCCTGAGAATGAAGAAAGTGGATTCTTTAGCACCTTTTAGGGACTTTTTTGTGCAAAATTTGTTGAAACCATGCCTCTCTATCTCCATAAACTTTGTCATCACCGACACCCATTTTTGTTCCTCTCCATCCCAGACCTGACGTTGGGCTTGCAATTCTACCATTACGACCTCTGTGTCACGAATAAATAAGTGCAAATCCTTGATGTATTATCTGCCATTGTTAAGCACTTGGGACATCCACTCATCAACTGAGGAGACTAGTGTTCGACCCCTCTGAACTTGATTCAGCAGTGTTTTACTTTCCGTCGAGTTTGGGTCAAATACCTATGATGATTGAGTCAGTGGGGTGGCGTCAAAGTTGCAGAAAGTATTTATGAACTAAGAGAGTGAGACTATGGTTTGCTTCAGTTCCTTCTTTTCCTTACTATCCTGCCATGATGTTATCAACATCTGCTTGGCTGTCTCTTTGAAAAGGTGATTCTTTCCCGCTCTGTCCATAGTCCCTAATTCAATTTTAGTGACTTCAAAATCTTCGACTGCAACATCCTGTTTCTCTTCCTTCGGTCTGTAGGTGGCTACTTTGGCTGTCTACTTCCCAGTTTTAGTATCAGCAAACATTTGTGCTGTACTCTTAACTTTCTTGGCCTTGGGAGTCTTTTGAGAATATTTACTGACTATATCTTGCACTGGAATGGATACCAGAATCAAGCTCCATTTCTTACTCACTAAAGATGTTAACCATCTTGGTGTATCATTTGTTTCTTTTGATTGGGCACCAATCTTAGCTGGGGTATCCATTAAATCCAGAGTCACATCATCAAGATCGAAGAGATCTTTTCCGATTTGCTCATCTTTCCCAATTTGGCAATTTAAATCCCCAAATTTGTCATCCTCCAAATTGACTGTTTCTGTATTCTCTTGAGTCATCTTCCCCTTTTTCTGTGATTGGGATCTCGATCTGGTAATGCACTGAGGTGAGACCACAGGGGAAAGTTCTGCAACAGATTTCTTCCTGGGATCCTTTTTTCGCTGCTTATTTGAAGAACCTGCATTACCAGATGGTTTAGGAGGATTAGAAATAGAGGGGGAGGAAAATAAAATTGAATTTTTAACTCCAATTGTTTTAGGACTAGACTGTTCTCTTTTTATCTGCAGCCATTCTTCTGTTAATTTGAGTACATGTTGTGTCCTGCACTTAATGTTGTCTTCCTCCTTTATTGACAGTCAATATCTAACTCTTCATTATCCAGGAGTCTTTTGAAACTGGGTTCAACTAAGTCAGAACCATCATCTGTCACCCCTTCTATGTTGAACTGCAATCTCATGGATAGGATTTGAGATATGCAGAGTCTAGTATGACCTCTCTTCATAACTTGGGACTCATTTGCAAAGTCTTCCCAGAAATCATCTAGATGGGGAACTGGAAACATGTGAGATCTAAGGCCAAGATTCCCAATAGAAATTTTTTTATTATCAAAGCCTGTTCTCTCCGTGTAATACTTGAAACCCAAATGACTAAGGTCACTCCCAATACTTATTGCATCTTCAACAGTTAAGCATGCAAATTTACCTAGTTGTAATGGAAAACTTTCTCCCATCCTTCTTCGGGAAGAAAATGTTTAAGCACAGTAGGAAGCTTCCTATAGACCTCTGCAAGGATAAAACAATCAAAGGTTATCAAATCCTGTTCTCTCCATGTAATACTTGAAACCAAAATGACTAAGGTCACTCCCAATACTTATTGCATCTTCAACAATTAAGCATGCAAATTTACCTAGTTGTAATGGAAAACTTTCTCCCATCCTTCTTCGGGAAGAAAATGTTTAAGCATAGTAGCAAGCTACCTATAGACCTCTACAAGGATAAAACAATCAAAGGCATGCCTAGGTAATTTTGTAGGGGAATCTTCAAAACCACCAAATCTAATATAAGAGAACCTAGGGAACTGAATGTAAAAACTCCCAAATCTTGTCATAAATTGCTGAGATTCTGAACTCATTCTTCTGGTTGAATCTCCAGTCATCTCAAAAAAAAGTTTACCCATAAAAGTATTATGTACCCTCTTGTAGTTCTAAATTACATTGTCTTTATGAAGAATGGGAAAATACTCAAAAACACACATTCCATCTATCCAAGGCTCATGAATCATCCCATCCCATTTCCTGCTATAGGCTAGATAGTACATTAGATAAGAAGACATGAAAAAGCTACATCCAGTGAGTTTAGAATTGTTCAATTGCTCTCTCATAGAGTCTGCAATTAATTCGGCCCAATCCAATTTCTGTTTCCCTTTTAAAACAATCTGAACATAACAGAACAACCAATCTGAAAAGAAGAACGCCTCAGGTGACCCTCTGACTCTATGCAACATCACCATAACATCACTAATATATGGGTGCACATGACTTCTGTTGAGATTTTTGGGTAAACGAGAACCTCCCCTTTAGGCATTTAATAACCAATGCTTGGCTATTGAGGTACGATTTGCATCTGTATTTGGTTTGAACTTGACAAGGGACTGTGCAGGAGAGAAAGCGAAAAAAGTTTGCTGTTGAATTTGGAAAGCTGAAGCAACAATTCCTCTATTTACAGCCATCAATACCTCACCATTTATCTTGAGAATTGATTCGGTTTTCTGGTCATAGTTGCGGATGCACTCATGGACAAGTTCAGGATAGACTACTGCAGGAGGAAAACAAGAAGCTATGCACAACCCACTACTCAAAATTTCAAAAGAAGGGACATTCTCTTTTGCAGACCCAGTGAGACTATCAGCAATTCCTTCTACATCATATCCTTGTAAATCTGTGTCTGTCACAATGAGATTTTCACATACCAGACTGGACACACTTCCAAACAAATGGAATGCAGACTTCATACTTGCAAGAACAGACTGATAATTGTCACATAAAATTCCGTAAATTTCACAAGCTCTTAAATTTAAACATTGTAGGAATTGCAGCCTGACTTACCTTAATCACTGTAGAAAATTCTGCAACTGGAGCTCCAAAAATCCTTACCTTCAATCTTCACGCATATAGACAGCGACAACATTTCAAAAATAATGAATGCTAAGAAGGGTTTTAAATAAGAAATACCACGGATTTGACAATTAATTGTCCATCATTAAGGCAATAAAAGCTCAAAGAATTAAGTGACCGTTCACGCACACAATCATTTAATGCCATTTGCGCAAAATTTTATGCCGCACGAATTCCTCATAAATTTGACAGCTCAGACATGCTTAACCGCCGCCACTACCTTTCTTCATTAAAAGCCTTTTCTAGGTAGGGCCCACAACTGAGTGACGACGGTAGTCCTTTTATTTTTCCATGTGTCACTTTTAAAAATCATTGAACCCTCTTGAACATGGATGAACTAAGTTCAAGGGTGTTCTTATGTGTTCACCACTATTCAAGTCTGTTCCTATTTTAATCTCCCGCCTTCATACTTAAATTGAATATCTCATGCTTAGTCGCTGATTCCCAACTTTGATCAATCAAAATTCTGCACACCGCGATCATGAGACCCCCTTTTTTAGTGATGACTTTATTCACCTGCCATCCCTTCATAAAAATTATGAATGAGCTTGAACACTCTTGAACACTCATGAACTAAGTTCAAGGTTGTTCAAGCATGTTCAAACCTGTTCAAACCTATTCAAGAAACATGTTAGAAAATGATTTTTCTAATTCCACAAACACAGATGAACCACAGGGTTGACACTTTTGCTAAGAATTCAAACATGAGGACTTAAGCATCTTTGAGATTCACAAAAATAACATGGCGACTCTAGAAATCAAATACAAGGACAAGGACTAAAACTTAACAAAGATTCATTCCTCTTCCCCATTCATGATATCAAGCATACACTTATTGAAAATATAGGATTGCAAGTGTATACCCATTGCATTTGTGAAGGCATCCTTGATTCTACAACATCTTCCAAACATACAAGTATCCTTGTGGTGTTGACTGATTTCTACATCCATCCACGAGGGTTTCTTATGCAAGGTAAATCTAACATTTATCTTGTTTACATTACTTTTCTATTTCATTTCAAGGTTGATTCCTATACAAGGGATTAACTAAGACAAGCCCCTTTCCACAACCCTTTTCCCTTCTTCTTATGTGTAGGAATAGGTTTTTAGGAGTTTTGGATCTAAAATTTCATAGTTGCAGAACTAATGACTAAAAGGCTACAGATTTCATCAGTTTTTAAGTCTATAGGACAAGGCCTTGTTGGAATTAATGGAAGTAGTACTGAGAGGGGAGGGGTGAATCAGTACCTCTAAAAATTTTAACACTTTTCACCATTCATCATTAGTAATCATTTGTTACTGTATTACCGACCATTACTGTTGTTCTTTCTTATGCATGCATTGTTTTATTCATAATCTTTACTAGTTTGAAAAATTCATAGAAACATTCATGAAAGTAATAAACACATAACACAAGATATGATATCGCAAAAAACTCCTGTTAGGAAGTAAAAACTATGGTGGGGATGGCACCCACAAAACTTCACTATCTGCAAAATGGAAGGGAGCTGGTAAAGGCTTACAATTGATAACTTATGATGATCTACCCTATTAGGAGTATTAAGGTGGAGACCAGTTAAGATCTACTCTATTAAGAGCTTTAGTAACACTGATTTAAGTGTGCACTCGGTTAAGAGATTTACAATAAGACTGTTAAGTCCACCTTTCTTGAAAGGATTTCTTATGCATACTACACTTGTTAGAATGAGTACAAATGATTGATCTGACTGTATGAAATCTACAATTGTTGATCACAGATCCATTAAAGCTCACAGAATATAAATATCACCTCTAGTGATTAATTAATACCTTTCTCTGCTCATCGGTAGCCTGTGTTCTTGTTCTTGAAAGTGATTTGATCCGTTTCTGTTCTTGTGCATGAAATCTCTGTCTAGTCTCTAGATGCTCTCAGTGGCTACAATCATCATCGAACAACAACATGTTCATAATAGATTGAAAATCTATTTATAGAGTGTTTGACCTATTCTAGAATCACGCTTTACAATGTTAACTCTAAATCCAAGGTTTGCAACTTGACCTTGATCTTTAGTTTGCATGTTTTAAAACAATAAAGTTGATTAAAACAATATTAAATACATTGCTTCCTCTGCACATAATGGATTAAAAACAAATCAAGAAGCTATATATACAACTTCATTGATTTATCTAATGTGGAAAGTCAAATCCACTTTTTGTGGGATGTAACTGACTGTCGGTTCTTGGTCGTCAGGTTGAACTGAAAGTCTATCGACGTTCCTTCCTTGAACTGTATTCGGGTTCCCTTTATCTATCAGGTTCCTCTCTTTGATGTTTCATTAGGTTGCACTCTTGTTACTCGTCGAGTTCCTTTAACCTTTTTGTCATCGGGTAACACTAAATAGTGTTTGTCAGGATGCTTTGTACTTGGCTATATCAGGTAACCTTGGCATCGGGTAGTGCTATGCCCTTTCTGTCAGTGTAGTGAAAACCGATGGTGTAGATCATGTTTTTCCTTGTGTATACTAATGGAAAAATATAATGCCTTCAATCTCCCCCTTTAACATTAGTATCAAAAACTGATATGTGCATAATACTAAATTGTTTAGTATGTACACCATGTCTATATCCTTGTCATCATACATGACTCCCCCTAACTATATGCATCGGTATAGTATAGGTATATGTACATGTATATTATACATTCTTTGTTCTTTGCTCTGTATGTACATATTGTTTCCTCCTTTTATTTTCCCTTTCTTTTACTATAAATATCATTTCCTCCTTTTAACTGAGGTGAGTGAACATATCAATTTCCCCTTTCTTTGATACTCATACAAAAAATGTACAACTTATAAAATGCCAAAATTTTGACAAAAATGTGTAACTTACAAAGTGTTAATAACATGGGAATGGGTTGTCTTGATATCCTCTAGCAATTTCACCCATTTTTCTTGTAGTAGTTCTAGTGCCATGTGCTCTAGCTCTAGTCATGCATGCATATTATAAATGTTGTCTAGGACAAACATTTCCGGGGTGGCAATTAGTGCATTTGCCTATGTCACATGTTATTGCAGTAGTGAAAGTGTCGGTAAGAGTTGTGCTTGCATCTCATTTACCTCATCTTTGCAATTTGTATGTCTTGTCTCAATTTCTGAGCCTATTTGAGTTGCTCATTGTGCAATTTTATTGCCTCTTCATTATTTGTGAGACTTTGTGCACTTGTTTTAAGATCAACATCTATTTGTGTTATCTTGTCAGTATACTCCTATGTGAGTTGATCAAGTGTACACAATTTCTGTATCAAAGTAATAGCTTATGAGATTATTGGATCAATTGTGCTTATCAATTGAGAAAGCTTTACCTTCTTCAATGCCACTTCTTGGCTTATCTTTTTGGCTAGCTTGTTCAAGTCTTTCTTCTATGACCTTCTCAGCATCAATGTTATGAAATGTTATTGCATCAGTGAGTACCACCGATTGATCGAGTATGGAGGTGGTCTAATCAATATCTACATCAGGTACTATTTGTTGAAGTATTCCTCTTGCTACTTCCAGTACCTTAGCCTCTTTTGTTTCTTTCCTTACTTTATCTTGCATGGTCTGTTGACGGGACTTTGTGACCGGGTCCGCCAATAGATGTAAGTTTTCACCGGGTACCGGGGTATTGGCCAACTTCACCTGTAAAGGTTTTCCGAGGAAATGAGATTCCCCAGGCCTCCAAGCACGTGAGAGTTGGGTCTCGATAGTGCAGGGCTCAGTTGGGAAATGTGACTGTTTGTTCGGGGGGATAGTTGGTTATCTTGACTCATCTTCTCCAGGGATTTAAGTGAGTGGGGTTCTTGCAAGAGTTTGTTAACTTAACCAAATAAATTTTGAAAGATATTGCAGAGTTAGAAGTAATCCATCTACCTATAGTTATACTAAACATTCAAAACATCAACAATGCTCTAACACGCTACACTAAATACTGAAGAGATATAGAACAAGTAGTTCATATTTAATCAATAGTAAAGGAAAGGAGGTCGTTAATCTACTTTAAAGTATCAAAGCAAATGACATAAGAATATAAAGCATAAAATATCGTTAATCCAGAGATCAGGATGCAAATAACTTCATTGAGAGAACCCTTACTTCTTCGTTAACATCTCTCCAGCAAGCACTGGTGCGTGTTACAATGGTGGCTCCAGGGGAGCATCTAACTACTAAAAGCTTAAAGACTAAGGAGCATTGAGCTCTGCAACTAAGAACTAAGAAAACCAAATTGCTATTAGCTACGGACTGTAAAATCAACAATTTTGCCGACCTTTGGAATGAGGTCAGGCTTATTATTTATACACAAGTCTTAACCTAAAACTTCCCTAATTTACTTTACACTCAACAATATAATACAATGTCTGGTGGCCGGTACTACCTGTGCCACGCTACAAAAGACCTCGAGACGGAGAAGGTCTGACATGTCAGAAGAATAAGACAAGAAAGGAGGAGTGGAAGAATCAGCTTCGAGAAGAGAGCGAGGAGGAGAAAGGAAGAAATTCAATCCCCCAGGGATCAAGGCTACATGCCTCATAAATGGGGGAGTGGCTCACTATCTTCGATGCACCAGGTATTACGTTGAAGCGGCACCTTGGGAAGACCATCTATCAGATTTTCCTTGTTGAGTGGATGTGCCTTGTTGTGGTTACCCACCTTCTGACAATTTCATTAACTTCTTTGAAAGTGACCAGTCGGCCTTGGGGACTAGGACACGGGTCACTTAAAGAATACAAAATTGACTGGATCTGGAATCCTAGGATTCGGGAGCTTGCATTCTCAAAGAACAAAGAATACAAAAATATCTTGTGAAATTTTTCCCCGGTGCCCGGAGAATCTTTATTGTTGTTTGTTGTTGTTGAAGGTCTGGAGGAGATAAGAGATCCTATCCTCATCAATATCTTTGAGGTCGGCCCTGCAGTACTTGGCCACCTCAATCTGGTCACCTAGGTCCAGAATATTTGCCTTAAACCCTTCAGCCAGTTTTGTTGCATCATGACCTCTGAGCACCATGTGAGTTATTCACGTCATCTTTGCTCCGTCTATCCCCTCCAGGGATTGATACCTTGATTCCATTAATTCATCAAATTTCCCCAAAATATATTCCTCCAGGGTGCATGTGTCGATGCTGAACAGATCAACTCCGAAGACCTTCGAAACAAAATATTTGTACAAATTGAAAGAATACTGGACCGCATTGACCTTATCACGCAAAGTCCCTACCAGTTGCTTGATAACCCCTAATGTGAGGTCAAGTCTAGAGTGCTGGGTCTTTACAAAATCAAAGGAATCCTCTCCCAATATTTTGGACTCAGGGATAATCTCCTCTTTGATGCCGAGGAGTTCTTCCAATTCAACTTTCCAGGCCTCATAGTTTTCAATATCTCCCTCCCAGATGGAGATGGTAGTTTTGGCCTGGTGTAATACATGGCGGGCCACATATAGGTATGACAGTATGGACACTAAGAAATGTCGGGTGTTTCCCAACTATAAGGTGACCAATTCATCAACCGCCTATGCCTTTCTTTTCATTTCCCATAGTGAGTTTATGTCACTTTGAGGAAGTGTCACACCAGATGTGGAGGCACCCAGGGGAATGACGCTAATGGGCTGCATCAGCTCTATTAGCAGCCCCATAAGATTTGAATTTTCCTCCTTTTTTGCCCTGAACTTCTGGACCTCTTTCTCATAGCGAGCCTCTACTACCTTGGCCACCTCTTTTAACAGGTCTAGTTCACCCTGTTTTCCTCTCTTCCCTAGTGATAATTCTATAATATTGTAGTCTCTAGCCTTAGCCATTGCTTCGTCTGTGTCTGGGGAAGGCATTGCAATAGTTGCAACTATGTCTCCTGTCGGTCCAGTCCAGAGGGCATGGACTGTTCACGCCCTTTTAGGCTTCTTAACCTCCATACTTCTAGCCATCATTTTGGCCAAAGAGAGTGGGGCCTCTGTAGCCATCACCGGGGCTTTCCTCTTTCTTGATTTGAATAGCCATGAAGGCGGCTAGGGTGGATTTGTAGTTGTAACCTAAGTATCTGGACCCTCTTCGGATCTCGGTGGTGTAGTCCCAAAATGTACATTAGCTTCGGGCTCTATTTCCTCCTCTTGTTCTCGTTCTTTTTCTTGTTCTTGTTCCTATTCCCTGGAACCTTCAATATTTTCTATCATGCTGGCATCTTCTATTGTATTATCCAAAATGTTTTCTCCGATCTCAATATTGCCTGTATTTTCAAGGACTTCCTCGTCCCTCCCGACATCAGTTGATTCTACATTTTCATCATCCAAGGCTTCCTGATCGCCTTGTTACTGTTTCTCTTGAGCCTCATCGGCCTCATCTATCAGAACATTCCCCTCTATTGGGGTGTCTTCTAGGAGTGGGTGAGGGCACTGGCCAAAGTTTAACAATGTGGCTACCATCACTACCTCACCAAATGATACTTTTGTAGGTGGCATCTGGAACACGACAGTTGGGATCACGATTGTTCCCATGGGTCTTGTTTCCCCAACTGAAGTCATCGGTTCATCCTGAGTCTACCCACCTTCCAAGACCTCTTCAACCTGTATCTCCGGGGCTTCAGGAATCTTCACTAATTCTTTCCCCTTGTATTCTTCTGCTCGAGCTTCTTGCTCTCGTGCAGGTTCTTTCTCCAGGACTTCTTATTCTTTAGCGATCTCTTCTTGTTCAGTGATCTCTTCCGCTGACCGGGCATTCTTTTCCATGGGAACCTCTTCCTGATCTTGGGTTTTGATTTATTCCATGGCTTGGTGAATATTACCATGTAAATTCAAGAGTTCATCCTCCCCGAACACATCATCAAAATCATTACGCGGGGGAGGGCTATTGGGGATCCCCTCAAATTTAGGGGAGTCCGAGCTTACCTCGACTGGAGTCATTTCTGGCATACTAGGGGTAATGGCTATGCTTGGGGTGGGAGAAACCTTCTTCTTCTTCTTCCTCAATAAGGAACTCCCAGCCTCCAAAATACTAGCAGACTCTACCTCGACAAAATTCTATTTGCTCATCATTGCTGCCAACAACAGGGATCCCGTTGGGCGAGCAGATGCCATTGGGGTAATAGGGAGGCCGGAGGACATCTGTGTGCTCAGCTGCTGGGAAGTCATCCTTGCCGACTCCATTTGTTGTTGCAATTGTACCATTAAGGGAGTTGGTCCCTGTGGGCGTGCCTTAGCTAGGGCAACTTCTGGTTCTTTTCCTTTGCTTTAACTGGGCCCAGCGCCGGAAGAAGGTGGGGCTATCTTCTGACCAATCGGCTTCTTTCGGGTGCTCTTGGGACACACCTAGGTGAAATATTAGTGGATGGATTCTAAAATAGGGTGGCATACTCCCTCAGTTGTCAATTCCTCTAGGGTGGCCCAATCCACCAGAGGGAGATCCAACTTGTCTAGCCCTTATTCTTTGTAGGTCGGGTCTTCTAACAGCCCGTCATCTGAAAAGCCCTTCAGAAAAGTCTGAAGGTTGAGCGCCTTCATAAGCCCCTTAGACATCCTTGAATGTTGTCGAGCTCAGAGGTCAAAACTATCCTACAATCCGCCCAGAAATCTTCAATGTCTTCTTCATGCGGAGGGGATACCCAGGGGAGTGTTGTGACAATCTTGCCCAGAGGATCATAATTTTTCCTGGTGTGGTGGAATGGCACCAATCCCAGGTTCTTCAATTCATTATCTGCCTCTTTGGCTGCGGTGAGAGTGCATGTATAATTCCCGCACAAGAATAGGAATGTGACGTTGATTACCTTCTTCAAGATGAAGAGGGCGTGCAGCTCCAATATCTGCAAAAAAACTCCAAGAGAATAATCTTGTCCCCGCGATATCGGGGAAGGAGAAGGGGATTTTTGGAGAAGCCGGTCACCTGAATGTATGTGTGGTGTTGAAATTGAATAAAATAACGGCCATAAGTACTGACCAAGTTCATTGCCTCCGGTGACAACCTGTATCCAGAGTCCCGGGTAAGTGTTAGGATGTTATGATAAATAAAAGCATCATTTACCTGGTAGAAGTTTAGGAAACTAAGTTCCCATTGTAGTTGAGGATAATGATCCCATGGTGCCATCTGACCTAACCCATTTCCAAGTTCTCTAATAGTGCCCAATGCTAGAAAATCTAGTCTTTGTTGTGCTAGGTGTGTGTGTGTAAATGGGTACCTGATGAAAAAGACACAAACACTCAATAAGTCATTGCATTAGCTTGAAAGGTTAGATAAAATATGAAAAACCACTAATATTGACCTATTGCCTGCTAACTAGAAAGAGTGTGATTAGTTGCATATTTAGCCCTCAGAATATGCTACAAATCAGTGACCAATACTATTATGGCATGAAGGATTTGATCCAAATTTAAGCTAAAAATATGAAAAAGCATGTAATCTAGCTTTAAAAGATGGATTTAAAACAATAAACTAGCATGAGATAATAGATGAAATATAAATCTAGGATGAATCTAACAACATAACAATGCATTTTTAATCTAAGGTGAAGGCTTATTTGCTCTCAAAACAGGCTTCTATTTTTAGAAGAATGGGAGAGAGAGAGGGGGGACAAGGTTCATTTATGAATTAGGAGACTCATAAATGAATATGTAAGAGCCATTAATGCCCAAGGCATTAATAAGGCATGGGAGAGACATAGGTTTAAGGTCTTCATATTAATGAAGGCATTAATGAAGGCCTTAAAGAGGTAAGGGAGGATGTAAGAGAGTGGCTTGAGAAAATGGACTTTAAGAAAGTCCAGCTTGAGAAAGTGGACTTTCTCAAGTGGGTTGAGTTGTTAAGCATTCCTTAATGGAATGTGACAACATTAGGAGGTGGGTTAGACTAGAATTTAGGATTAGGATTAGATTAGCATGGGTGAATGGGTTGTGAAGGGTTAGAACCCAGGGTAAAAGTGGTTGAGATGGGTTAGGTTGGGGTTTGAGGGAATATTAATAAATGAAATAAACTTATTTAATTCATTTAAAAACATAGGAATTAATTATTTAAACAATGAAATTGCTTTTTAATAATTAGGGGACTATAGCCATTTT
>MU226261.1:2976202-2986886 GCA_018584345.1 Thuja plicata | reverse complement strand
AAATAGGGTCCATAGTTGGAATAGACCAAATTTAGGTGGTTACATTTGCCCCTCTTTGAATTGATGTGTGAGCAGCGCATTGATTCAAAGAAAGTTTTTGATTTTGACTTCAAAAAGATTGAGAATTCCATTCTTGGTTGTCGAACGAAATGTTGATGAGATCAGTCTCGCTCTTGATTGAACAAAACTAATAGAATTGATTTTGAACTTGGTTGTCGTCCAAAGATCAACAAAAGATTTTTAAAATACCAATTTTGAACTTGGTTGTCGTCCGAAAATTGATAATACTGATTCTGAACTTGGTTGTCATCCAAAAGCCAGTATGAAGCTGCTAGGAGCTTTAAAAATCTTCTAAAATGAGGAAACATAAGATATCCATCTTATGAGAACCAAATCTTTCTATCCAACAATTCTGACTTTAGTCAAGAAACTGTTATGCCCCTAGTTTGTTTGATAACGAAGTAATTTTTAATGCAGTTTTGAGCAAAAAATTAATTGATGATAGTAGACAGTGTGATCATGCCCCCTCAGGAATGAAATTGAAGGAAAATAAACAAATCCCTAAGTTGAATAGAACAGGACACTTGCAGGAAGCGATAAGGCTAGAAAGAGTGAAGTAGAAGAAGGTGTGTTTAAAAATAAACACACGATTATCAAGTTAATGATGTGAAAATATGAGTGAGAATGATGTTTAGATCAAGATGTATGATGAAATGTGCAATATTTACCAATGTAGTAAAAAAAAACACAAATTTTGAAACTGTCGCAAAAGGACACTGTGCTGCTGAAAATGTCGTAGGCACCTTCGATTTGGTTCCCGATTAAGGAAAAAGAGAACACAAATGATTTGGTAGTTGTCTGGGAGGAGTTCTAGAAACCCTAAATGTCCCAAAAGACCCATATAAGCCTCTAAATTGACCATTGCACTATTCATTTTGACATTCAACTATAGCCAGTTAGAGAGCTCTGCAGAGAAAATGGTGGTCCCCGTGAGGAAACATCGATTCGAGATGAGTCGGCGACACCAGCGACCAGCTGACTACCCACCGCTGGTAAGTGCTCGATAAACTACCCCGTAAATTTTGCATTTTTAAATTTCAAGCATTTTTGTGCATGTTATAGCTAGTCAAAGGTAGGATCGCATCCGGGATTCTGGATCGCATCCTGCAAAATGTGCATCGCATCTAGTTTTTCCTGGATCGTATCTGATTTTCCCCGGATTCTGCGTCACATCTGGGTTTTCCTAGATCACATCCAGTCCTTTAGGTTTAGTTATGTTTTTAGCTAGATTCCATCAGTGAATCGCATCCCAGATTTTGGGGATCGTACACCGCATTTAGGATCGCATCCTATTTTTCTAGGATCGCATCCTGTATTTCCAGGATCGCATCTGGTAAAAGATTTAGGTTTTCAAATTGTTTTGATATATTTGTGTTTTGCGAACTAGAAATGATTTAGTAGAGTAGGAATATGCCCTTTGGTGTAGATAGAATGCTAATACTTTACTATTTTTTTCAAAAATCAGGCCCAATTTGAGGTAGTCACCTTTCGAGGCACTTATCCTGCACAAGTTCTAACATTGTCTGGCTGATTATCAGACGATGAGTAGACTATCATGATCTGATGTGGATTGCGGTCATTGATAGGTTTACCTGAGATCAGGGTAAATTGGGGGTTGTTGACTGCTCTGGCTAAGAGATGGCATTCAAAGTACAACACCTTCCACCTACCGACTGGTGAGATTACTATGACACCAGAGGATGTTTGGAGGATCTTGCATGTGCCCATGGTGGGACATGAGGTTTTATTTTGAGTCTAGAGCTGGCATGGCGATTGGGATTGCGTGGAGGTTCTTTCAGGATGACAGCATAGATCACAGATACCTGTTCTAGGACTACATGGTCGATTACTATGATCGACTAGCAGTATATTTAGCTGGTTTGGTAGGTGGCATCCTGATGTCAGACAGAGGTTTGCATGGTTTCTTGGTGGGCTGGGTCAGCATGGTAGAGTAGATGATCGTCCACCGCCGACGATTTGCTTGGGGGAGCTGCATATTAGCTCATATATACCAAGAGCTGCATGAGATTGTTTACCATCATACTCGTAGCATGACTGTGGGTATATTGATTCTTCAGGTATAGGCCTGGGAGCACATCCCTGTGACATGGCTGATTGGTGACAGGAAGAGGGCACCAGAGCAGCCCTATGTATATATGTACGCAGGTCTATTATAGCAGCCCCACCTGGGCAAGGTTGAGTACTGGCATAGTTTATTCGATGATATGACAGAGGTCATGTGGCGACCATACCTAGACTGTGAGGTATGGACATTTGATGCTCGGTAGGTTCCCTTTTTGTGTTAGAGTAGATATCTGATAGGCCGGACCAGGTACATCATTGAGCACTTTTTGATCACCAGGGTTTTGAGATAGTATGGCCGACGATAGGGTCATACTGAGGATGTGGCAGTATATACATAGATTAGGGATGAGGTAGCTAATTGGGGAGCCCAGCTGACTTATGATACTACCGCACAGGACATCCATGACATGGTAGCGATAGACTGGGACCCTCACCCTGATGTGGAGGATGCTGGTGTATCAGATGGATATGTTGCAGAGATGCTTCAGCATCCATTCCCATGATTCACAGTGCCAGAGGAGATGATTCCTCGTATAGAGGAGCCATTGGATTATGATCCTGAGGACCGACCTGTCAGGGGGAGAGGCGGCAAAGATAGAGCACCAGGAAGACATGGGGGCTGTGATGGCAGTAGAGATGGTGGTAGAGGCGATAGGCATCCTCCCCCATATGATAGACATGATGGTGATGACTGGGGGGGAGCTGGAGAGGCAGTGGATACTGGCAGTCTGAGTGGCAGTGGTTAGAGATGGCCGAGATACCGGTTTGTGGCCCCATAGAGAGATCCGAGCCCTTTACTTACTCCTGAGCAGCAGAGACAATGAAGACATAGAGTGTAGGAGCAGGATCCTGGCAGATATGAGGACCCTTTGTCGAGGTGTGAGCAGGAGAGAGAGGAGCTTAGAGCTCAGATCACAGCCTTGGAGGCTAGGGTTACCACTGTAGAGGCATTGTTAGCAGATAGGGACAGACAGCTTGAGCGGCTGAGAGCTGAGAGAGATACATAGGCCTGAACAATAGTCCATCAGGGATAGAGGGTGACTTATTATTACGCCCTGTATCACACAACAGTTCTGGAGGGTCAGAGGGCACCCACATTTTCACACATAGCTTAGCAGTCTGAGGGGGCCATGCCACCTCCAGCAGTGCCATTCATGCCACCTCCTCCTCCTCCTCCTCCTCCTCCTGATCAGGGAGAGGGGGCGGGCCAGATTTGATATTGTGCACCATGTCATTTTTGAGATTTATACATGTATATCTGGATCCTGCTAAGATCCCCTTTTTGTACATTACATTGATATATATATCTGATTCGTGCTTTTTGGTATACGGATTCTCTTTATGTGCACTGAAACTCTGTGTACTATCTGATACACTTGATGCTATGATACTCTTTATGCTCACTAATACTCTTTATGCTTTGATTCTTGTTGTGCTCACTGATAATCTTTATGCTTTGATGTGTATCATGTTTGTAGTTTCTGAATTCTGACATGTTTCCTGTGGTAAATGTATCTTTTGCACATGTGATGATATCTTGATCTCGTGATGAGTTAGTTCATAGATGATAACATCATTTCATAATGTGGATGTGATGAGTATATTACTGATAGGAAAAAATGATATCTATGTGAAAATGCAAATGTATGTTTTCTTTGTTTTTCCAGTTATGCAAAAATATATGTATGGATGCACTTAGGATGTAAAAGTAAAAATGCAACACATGGATGTTTTGTTTTTGTATTTTTCAGTTTCACATTTCCAAAATGTATGCAAAAGGTATGCTATGGATGATATCAATAATATAAATGATGTAATTAACTTGATATTTGTAGAAGAAGATAGAAACCATGTTTTGAGCTTAAATGTCCTTATGCTGTTAATACTGTTGACAAAATGCATCAGGTAATCTTTAAATGCAGCTATATGAAGACTCTTAGGACTTTGTCACTGATTTAGCAAATATTGCAACATTTTTATCATCATTGGGTGATTTTTGAAATGGATACCATCGAATAGTATAATCATCACTAATACCCACTGATATTATGATAATATGAATACTATGTTTTATTAAAATGTCAGAAATAGACTTAGGCATCAAGGCATAGAAGCCAAGATAACAAAACAGTCACCTTCCTTTTAATATACCAGTTTCTGATTAAGGCAAAATATTGAACCCGCAATGACCTTGAAAATTCATATCCTTGGGTACATTTATGATTCGTATACCTTAGTGAGAATCTGGATCAGAAAATAGACAAGGAAATTGCATCAAACTCACCGTAGTTTACACACAACAAAGATCGAGATATATGTGGCTATCCACCCATAGTGGAAGCTCTTACCATAAACATCCTAGTCAAGTGAAATTTATAGGATCATGTGAAAAAATCACCATACGCAAAAAATCAAGAACACATTATGCCCCCAATCCTTGCGACTCTTTGTCTTTGTGCAGACGTCATTGAGTAACTAAGAAGACATAATAAATTAGCAATTTTGAATCAATCCAATAAAATTTATAATTACTTAGATGCCCCTAGTTGAAAACATCATCACGACACTAAATAATCATAATCAAACCAATAGCAAACTATGTGTTTAAGTAGTACTTGTTCATTCATCTTGTCAAACACAGTAAAGATTCAGCAATAAGTAAATCAAAATATAAGCAATATAGTGTTCCATGTATGTGCCTTGATAGGATAATTCATTCATGTTTGAGACCTAGAATAGCCTTGTAGGAATGTGTATAAAGGTAAATGTCATGTCCCATGTTGTCAAAAGACACCTTTGTTTTGAGTGAGTGACATTGTTTTGCAGGTATTGAGAAACATCGTGTCTGTGAGCCAAACCATCCTAGAGAAACCTAGCAACTGCAACTAACTATGCTAACAAAGATGCCCCCAGTGCAGAATGACCTATTCCTAAGACGTAAAGGTAGACAAATCCCAATCGAGGATAAGATAGTCATGTAGGAAGAATGAAGTCAGCATATGAGCACAAGAAAAATTATGAAGGCCTAGTATCAGTAGTGCATTGATAGATGGAGTGTAGATCACAAGTGACGCCTAATTGCCAGGTTTTCACCACTTGGCAAGAGTCTTTTCTTTCTTTTTTCTACCGAGATGCCTGTTTTACCAGGTGCTCATCAAGGCACTTTTTTCTTTTTCATTTTTTTTTTTTTTGCTATTTTTGCTTTTTTGAATGTTTTTGTAGTATCAAGGCGCCTGTTTACCAGGTTTTCACCATAGATACCCATTTTGTAGGACCTTTTCCACTATTTTTGGATTTCTTCAGGATCAATTTTCTGAATGTTTTTGGTTTTTTGCAAGAACTTTTTGCTGTACAGGCTCTGCTAGCTGAACATTAAGCATAGAACCGCTTCAAATGTAGAGTATTGATAGGATCGGGAAGAACATCTCCCTTAGGTGTAGTTAACTGATAAGCTCCAGTCCCAAAATTAGCAGTGATAAAATAAGGCCCCAGCCAGTTAGGTTCAAACTTTCCCTTTTGCTCTTTGTTAGGCTGGTTCTTAGGATTCTCTTTTAGGACAAGGTCCCCTACTTCAAACTTGTGTGGTTTAACCTTCTTGTTGTAACCTTTGGACATTCTTTCTTGGTACACATTGAGGTGATTGAACGCCTGTTGTTTGTACTCGTCTAATAGGTCCAGAGAATTTATCCAATCAATGCAGTACTATTCATCAGTAACTAGTCCTTGTAGAGAGATTCGCAAAGATGGGATTTCAACCTCAATAGGTAGTACTGCCTCAGCACCATAGACTAGAAAAAATGGTGTGGCTCCAGTTGGTGTTCTTATACTTGTTCTGTAGGCCCATAGAGCCAGATTTAGTTGTAAATTCCAGTCTCTGCCAAACTTGATCACAGTTCTGTGTAGAATCTTGAGAATGTTTTTGTTTGATGCCTCAGCCTGTCCATTACCTTGAGGATAATAGATTGAAGAGCAATGTTGAGTAATGTGAAACTGTTCACAGAGGTCATCAATGTCTTGGTTTTTAAATTGGCCCCCATTGTCTGTCACAATTAAAGAGGGTATCCCATATCTACAAATAATGTAGTTTAAAATGAACATAGCCACCTGTTTTCCAGTGGCTTTGATTAGTGGCATGACCTCGACCCACTTTGTGAAATACTCAGTGGCTGTAATGATGAACTTGTGTCCTGTTGCCCCACTTTTCATCCTATACCCATGCTGCAATAGTGGAGGATTTAGAAGTCATAGTTTGGTCATGTCATGTTGGTCTGGTCAGTCTGATGTCTAGGTCTAAGTCTTCCCTAAGATAGGAAGTCTTTGCCGGGTTCCCCTTCCTTTTCCATCTTGTTTTAGCCGGGTGGGTTGTGATCAGAGTTTCATTGCTTTGGGTAGGTCGTAGATCCTAACTCGGCAAAGATTTGTGCTCCAATTGATGTTCTTTCTCAGGAAGAGATCAAAGACTGGCATAGATCGATTCTACAGGTCTCAACGTTCCTAATGCAACAAACGCCGAGCAATTTGGTTAAGAAATGAGCGAGAATGAGCTCGGCGGGATTTCAGAAATCATCTTCTCCATAGCGAAATTCTACCTTAGATGGTAATTTTCCGCAAAGACAGAAAAGAAGAAAGAGCGCTGTGGTGGACCCCACAACGGGTTTTCACATATTGTGGGTTTTGCACCTCCCAGGCAATTTTCCGCAAAGAAGAACTTTGCACTGTGTGGGTTTCACACCTCTCTGGTGATTTCTGCAAGCTTAAGTTATAATGAGGTGGACCCCACAACAGGTTTCCGAAGCACTTTTTCCATTTTCCAAGTAAGAGAGAAATGTTTAAATATTGACTCGGAGATTAAAATAGAGTATTTGCGGAGAATTGAAAATTGCCTTCTCCATGACGGAGTTCTCACTCATAGAGAGATTTTCCGCAAGCAAAGAAACGCACCCTGTTTCTGATTTTTCGCAAGTCCACAGAAAATGGAAAAGTAAGTGGAATGATGAAAATGGCTTGATTGAAGCAGCAGGGTTTCCAGTGGCTGTCCAAGCTCCGGAATTGATATACAAATGTATCAACCATTACAGCCCAGACACCAGACAGATGATACTACCAGATGACACAGTGCTTCTATCTATTGGTCGTCAGACAGTGGTGAATTGCTTCCAGGTACCTGAGCAGGATGAATTCTCCAACTTAACAGTATCGCCCGCGGACTCTGAGTTTTCTACGAAGAAAATGGTGTGGAAGAGAGAAATTATGCACTCATGGTGGCTTTCTTGGTTTAAATCCTGTGCCTTGCCGTGGAAAAGAAGCCAAAATTCCTTTGAAGTTATGTCTTAGTCTAATCACTCTGTCGCGTTGGTCTTTCTGAAGTGTTTTAAAGTTGCGCGAGTGGGCGATGAGTTGTCTGTGAAAGAGAATCATGCAATCACGATCTGTTCATGTCAAGTTATCATCTGTGTGCGAGTGAGCAAGTTCTATGTTTTAAGTCCTAGATCGCGCAGTCGTGAGGCCTTATGAAAGTCAGGTTATAATTTAGCGAGTCAGCGACGAGTTGAAAGTATGAATGTCGCACGGTCGCTCTAAATTTATATTATCTATCTCATGCTCTGCAACCGAGTGAGTCCTGTTTAATTTTGAAGCCGTCGCATACTCGCGAGTCAAACTTTTATGGTAAAAGAAGGTCAGCAACTATGAGACGAGCTTATGTCCTGAAGGTCGCCCACTCGCGCATGTTTCAACTCAATTGTATTTTGCACTGTGAGTGCGCGGCGAAAGCATGAAATGTTAATGTGAAGACTTATCGCTCAGTCGCGGAAGCATCTATCAAGGTTCATAAAAGTCTGCGACCGAGCAACTAAAGGAGCCATTCAATGCCTCGCTCACTCGCTGATGTTTTGAGGTGACCAGAAAATAGCTCACGAGTATGCGATGAGTCAAAGGAGAAAAGCATCGCTCAGTCGCCAATCAACAAGGATGACAGGAAAAGAGCTCGCGAGTAGGCGACAAAAGAAAGAAGAGTCGAAGAACTGCAGAAGCTGAGTGGACACATACATGCGGCCATGGAAGAGCTGCCAAAGCATATCAGACAAAGATGGAAAAGGGAAAAGAGGCAAAATGATTTAACTTCCCCTTTCCTTTTCTGTTTCTTTTCCCTTGTAATGAGTTTGTTCCAGAGGTGGTTTCTTGCCATCTGTCATTTAGAGGGAGATGAATCGATTAAACTTCCTTTTTATTGGTCATCCCCTGGCTCTATATGTATGGAACTGAAAGATTAATGAAAGGTCGACAAATTTTTGGTGTGGAATACTTGATGTTGCGGAGACAATTGAAAGTGTTTGATGTCAATTATTTTCTGTTCCAGTTAGTTAGATAGTTCTTTCTTTAAATCTAAGTTACATTAAGAAGGGAAGGAGGTTCCATTTTTTTGTGGCGAGGATGTGAATAAACCTCAGTAGGATGTGCTGTGGGATATTTGGAGAAGGACTCATTAGAAATTTCATCATTGCATTTATCTCTTTGTTAGCAGTAGCTGTAGATTAGTTAATACTGAGTGTATGAATTCATAGGATGTGTGAGTTCTACAGCTTGGTTCATAGATTAGAAAGCTCTCCTTGCCTAGATTAAGTTCTGTTTAGGCTTAATTCAGTTTGCCTCTTCTGCTCTTGGGTTAAGAGCATACCCTGTGTTAGTTTTAGGACTAAGACATAATTCATTGCATATCATTCCAAAAGGGAGCTGTACCTACCAATTCAGAGAAAAGCCAGTAATCAGAGAATGACTTTTCAACTGTTGTAATCAGTTATTGTTCATAATTTGAGCACTAAGAGTCATATTCCTAAGAAATAAGAAAGGACAAATCTGTTTACCAACATATTTTTGGCGACTCTGCTGGGGAGTTGGAAAAGAAGATCAGTGCTAGAGATTGTTTTCTTAGTTTTATTATTATTATCTCTGCTAGAGATTGGCGACTCTGTGTTTAAAGAACCCCATTTACAAGTCAAGAAACTGAATAGTCGCTGGATCAATACATCGCATCATGAGGAAAAATGGTACTCCCTCATGAGAATATCTTTCCAGTGCTCCAACCAAACCTTGGTTTTCAAGACGACCAAGAAGACATAATCTCGTCTCTCAATACATTTGTTTGGAGATATAGGAGGAACGCTGAGCATTACCAAAATGCGAGCCAGGTATTAGAAGAAGAAGAAAGAAGGGCAGAAGGTTTAGAAAGAGATGTTCAAAGGAGGAGTATCCAGAGAGCAGGAAGACAAGCACAAAGAGAAGCCCAACAGTAAACTCTTCTTAGCACCCTGGAATGCACAAAGTTCCTCAGGAGTACCAGAAAATAGGCTGGGCGTGATCCTACGTTTGACAAGCTAGAAGAGCTTGGTTTTTCCATCCTAGAGGTTCCTAAAAGAAGAGGAGAAAAGAAGAGTTGGAGCAGGCCGGCCTCCCGTGTTAGGAATCAAATTAATTCACAAAGCACTTGCCAGGTATTGACTCTTCACGGTATCAATACTCCCCCGGTTGTTAATTTTCCACCATATAGTGCAAGGGCTATCATGGCTGCTCCATGGGCTGCAGCAGTTGGACCTTTAGTGTTAGCAGCCTACCATCTTCTTCCTTCTGGGTCGAGGAAGAGCTTTCCTAAGTTTTTGGGTGACAGAACGGTCACTCCCGATGAGCATATCAAGGCATTCTTTGCAGCTACTCACATTTTAGGAGTGGCACATGAGGACGTTGCGGTAAGATTGTTTGTTGAGACCCTGAAAGAGAGTGCCGCAGACTAGTTCTATCATTTGGATGATGGCTCTATCACTAACTGGAATACAATGAGAACAACGTTCGAAGCCTGATTTAAGACTGCAGAAGATGAGCATGCTCTGTTAACGCAACTGGCGTCCATCAAGAAGCAACCTCACATGAGTATGAGGGATTTTGTAGCTAGTTTCAACAAGATTACCAGTAGAATCCCTGCTACTGCTAGGCCTACTGCTGGTAATCTCAAAACGTTCTTCATAAGCACTATGCCCCCGGATGTAAATTATGACTTAAGATGGGCATGCCCTGCCGATTTAGCAGATGCACAAAGAAGAGCTATTGAATGCGAAGATGACTTGATCTCCGTGGGAAAGTGGAAAAGGGAGATTCAAACCAAGGGAAGCTCTAGCAATACTACGTCATCTGATGAGATGCTTCAGAAGTTGTCAAATGAGTTGGTCGCGATAAAGAAGCAATTACTGGGTTTCAACAACTCTTATCAGCGGAATTTTTAGAATGTGCCGGGAAGAGGTGCAGACAATAAGTCCCTGCAGCTTACAGGCCCCCAACCTAGGTTGCAGATTGAGGCAGCACCCAAGAAAGGGAACATGTGCGTGTTTCATTTGACTATGGATCATGACAGTGAGAACTGCCCAGAGACCATCTGTATGATGCAGTTGTTAGCCACCAATGAGCTGACTGTAGTAGCTCCTTGTGCAGATTTGGATACATACTCCAATGGCGACTCTAGAAATTTATTTGTGGAGTATAAATATGACTC
>MU226261.1:2947955-2975957 GCA_018584345.1 Thuja plicata | reverse complement strand
ATTTGTTTCATCAAGAAGAATGTACTGTGTTAGCAACTTCTCCTGGTCAGAAACCTGACCCCTTCTATGTTTCATTGTATATTAACGGTTGTAAACTAAGTAACTGCATAATAGACTCTGGAGCGTCCGACAATTTCATGCCCCATTCAGTGGCCAAAGCCTTAGGTCTTAGTCTCATAGAGGTGCATGGGAGATGTTACTTAATGGATGCTAAACAGGTCCCCTTGCTAGGACAAATTAAAGATGCCCAGGTTGCTTTGGCCTCTCACCCTGAAAAGAAGCTCTTATTGACTATCCTAGTGGCAGACATCCCAACAAGCTATGGTCTCGTCCTAAGTAGAAGTTTCTATAGAGACTTAGGAGGGGAGATAAATTTACATTGGTCTCAAGCTATGATATCGATTGGGAACAAGAAAGTTAAGTTAGAGCCTGAAGAAAAAGCTAAATTCACCGTCCTGAAATCTGATGATCCCAAAGTTCAGATACTCTACCAAGAGTTAGAATTCGACAATTACATGTTGTTCACTGAAGAATCCCTGAGTGAGGAAAGAAGTGAAAGCCCAGATGAGAGAGCTTCATGTGAAGAAAGCAACCTTACTGGCGTATGGATCATGGAATTTGATGGAAGTTGTTCTTCAGCAGGATCCGGTGCAGGCGTCGTGTTAATCCCTCCTCAGGGTGAACCTGAGCCTATGGCCTTTAAATTGGAGTTTGGAAACACCAACAACACCGTGGAATACGAGGCTTTGTTACTTGGAATTATAGCAGCAAAATAAAAAGGAGTAAAATTTCTGAAGGCTAGAGGCGACGCAGAACTCATTGTGAAATAGGTTAGAAAACAATACTCTGTCAAGAATCATAGATTGAAGAATTATAGAAACAGGGTCTGGGATGAAATAGAAAGTCTAGATGCCTTCTCCATTGAAGCGGTACCGAGAGAGTTGAACACCAAGGTTGACTCCCTGGCAGTTTCGGCTTCTTTATTATTGCCTCATCCAGAGTTTAAAGATAAGAAGTATCAGATCGAGATTGTTTATAGAGATTCTGTTCCAAACAATATGGATTTGTGGCAGGTCTTTGAAGATGACAAGAGCCTGCAGTTGTTCTTGGAAAGTGACAAGACTACTTTTGAATACCATATGAATGAAGGAGATAAAGAGGATTCCAACCACAAATTGCAAGAAAAGCAAGATGAAGCAATTCAGCTACAAGGTAATATAATGCCGCCTTATTTCGTGTCTTTGGAAAAGCTGTTTAATAGACATGATGCTTATATAAAGCAGAAGAGGATGAAAAAAGGACCCACTACTGGTGAGTATGAGGGGGTGAACATCGGTGATCCAAATGACCCCAAGATGATCAACATTGGCAAATGTTGTTCATCTGAAGAGAAGGAAGCTGCCAAGCAACTCTTTCTAGAGTATAAGGATGTTTTTGCCTGGAGCTACGAAGACTTGAAAAGTTATAGAGGCGGGGAAGTGAAACATCAGATTCCTCTAAAGCTAGACACCGTCCCTTTTTGCCAGAAGTAGAGGAATTATAATCCAAAGATAGCAGACACCATATTCTGAGAGGTGGACAAAATGTTGTAGGCTCGGATTATTTACCCAATTCATCACTCTACTTGGGTAGCCAATATAGTGCCTGTTCGGAAAAAGAACGGAGAAATTAGGATTTGCGTTGATTTTCATAATTTGAATCAGGCATCCCTTAAAGATAATTTCACCCTTCCCAACATGGATCATTTACTGCAGATGGTGGCTGGGTCTGAGATGATGTCCATGCTCAATGGATTCTCGGGCTATAATCAGATTGAAGTGGAGGAGAAAGATCAGCACAAGATGGCATTCAAAACCCCCTGGGGTATGTTCGCATACCACAGGATGCCTTTTGGTCTGATAAACATAGGTGCTACTTTTCAAAGATGCATGAGCAAAAAAATTTCTGATCTGAAGGATCGGATCGTAGGGATATACCTGGATGATCTCACCGCGTTTTCAAAGAAAAGAGAGGACCACATAGAAGATTTGAGGAAGGTCTTGCAAAGATGCTGAGATCATGGAATCTCCCTCAACCTGAAGAAATATGTGTTCTGTGTAACAGAAGGAAATATCCTCGGTCACATAGTCTCTCAAGAAGGGATCAGGATCGACCCAGAGTGAGTCGAGGCTATTCGAAGGTTGAGTTTGCCATTGAACAGAACAGGAGTGAAGTCATTTTTTGGGCAAGTCAACTTTCTCAGGATATTTGTGCCAGATTTTGCAGAGATAACCCAATGCATTGTAGATATGATGAAAGGCAATGCAAATTTTAAATGGAGCAAACCAGGGAAACAAGCTTTCCAGAACATCAAGGATGCTATTGCTAATGCTCCGGTGTTGAGTCATCCAAATTATGAGCGGGATTTCATCATCTACTGTTATGCTTCTGAACACACTCTATCAGCTATACTTATGCAAAGTAATGATGAATGGGTTCAGGCCCCTATAGCTTTCATGAGCGTTCCCTTAAAGAATCATGAATTAAGATACTCTCAGATCGAGAAACATGCTTTTGCGATAGTTAAAGCATTGAAAAACTTCCGGTTCTACATCTTGCATTCGCATTCTGTGGTGTATGTCCTAGATGTAGCAGTGAAAAGTGTGTTGACACAACAAGAAGTGGGTTGCAATGCTCGAGGAGCTTGGATAGCCAAGACATAGGAATACGACATCAAGACTAAGCCCACCAAGCTGGTAAGGGGAAATGCCTTATGCAGAGCAATCGCGGAAAACAAGATTGTGGAAGAGACAGGGGAATCTTAAGAAAAGCAGTTGGTCTTGGCTGTGGGACTCCAAGATACATGGTTTGAAGATATTGTTTACTTCCTCACATACGGAGAATGCCCGGAGGGCCTAACAGCGAAACAAAGAAGAGAACTGAGATTGAAGGCTTCTAAGTTTGTAATTTGGGATGGTAAATTGTTTAAGAAGGTGATTGATGGTACCTTCCTCAGCTGTGTCAATAAACAACAACAAGAGAGGCTGCTGAAAACTTTCCACGATGAAGCCTGTGGAGGACATTTCTCATCCTCAGTTACAGCTTTCAAAATCTTAAGACAATGTTACTACTGGCCTAGAATGTTCAAGGACGCCTATTCCTGGGTAGAAAAATGTGAGAAATGCAAGATGTTTTCAGGGAATCCTCAATTAGCTGCTCTCCCGTTGAAGCCTGTGGTGATAGAGGAGCCTTTCCAAAAATGGGGTCTTGATTTCATCGGCCCAATTAATCTAGCTACCAGCGCTGGTCACCAGTACATAATAACTGCCACCGATTATTTCACCAAGTGGGTGGAAGCTAAGGCAACGAAGAAAACAACTTCAGAAGTGGTATGTGAATTTCTTAAAGAGAATATACTAGTCAGGTTTGGCGTCCCGAATTAGTTAGTAATGGACAATGCAACTTATTTCTCTTCAGTTGAGATTACTAGTTTTTGCTTCGAATATGGAATTACTGTTAGCCATTCTTCATATTACTTCCCACAGGGAAACGGCCAGGCCAAATCCAGAAATAAAAATTTGGTGAATATTATTAAGAAGCTGGTGGAAGATAATCAAAGAAACTGGCATAAAAAGCTGCATGAAGCGTTATGGGCGGACAGGGTGACACCAAAGAGGGCAATTGGTGTATCGCCTTTTGAGTTGGTTTCTGGCACTGAAGCGAGCCTTCCATTACCTCTGGAATTGGCTACCAACAAGCTCAGAAAGGTGATTGAAGATGGTACATTCAGAGATGGATTAGAGAAGAGGATCTTGTATCTGACAAAACTAGAAGAGGAGAGAGCGGAGATAGTAGATCACATCACTCAGCATCAACTGCGAGTGAAGAAGCTATTTGACAGAAAGGCAAGACCACGAAAATTCTTGGTGGGCGATAGTGTATTATTGTGGGATAAGCAAAGTGCTCCCAAAGGGATGCATAAGAAGTTTGATTCCCTGTGGAAAGGCCCATTCATAATCAACCAGGCATTTGATAACAATTCTTTCAAACTGGCGTATCAAGATGGTGAAGTGTTACCACTGACCTTCAATGGTAAGGATTTGAAGCTTTATCAAATTGCAGATTGAAAATAGGTAACCCCTATATTGTACCATAGTTTTGTTCTGTTGTTTTGTGTTCCTTAGGTTAGTTTCTTTTCCCTTGCTTTTGTCCCTTTCCTATTTTGCTTGCCTTTGTTGGTGTTCCTACGTTTCCACCTTTTGTTATTCCTTGCGAAACCAGAGATACTGAGTCTCTCACTTGGGTATAATCTACCCAAGTCCCCAGTCAGAGCCAGCTATTGCCCCACTTTTCATCTTGTACCCATGCTGCAATAGTGGAGGATTTAGAAGTCATAGTTTGGTCATGTCATGTTGGTTTGGTCAGTCTGATCTCTAGGTCTAAGTCTTCCCTAAGATAGGAAGTCTTTTCCGAGTTCCCCTTCCTTTGCCATCTTGTTTTAGCCAGGTGGGTTGTGATCAGAGTTTCATTGCTTTGGGTAGATCGTAGATCCTAACTCGGCAAAGATTTGTGCTCCAATTGATGTTCTTTCTCAGGCAGAGATCGAAGACTGGCATGGATCGATTCTACAGGTCTCAACGGTCCTAATGCAACAAATGCCAAGCAATTTGGTTAAGAAATGAGCGAGAACGAGCTCGGCGGGATTTCAGAAATCATCTTCTCCATAGCGGAATTCTACCTTAGATGGTAATTTTCCGCAAAGACAGAAAAGAAGAAAGAGCGCTGTGGTGGACCCCACAATGGGTTTTCACATATTGCGGGTTTCGCACCTCCCAGGCGATTTTACGCAAAGAAGAACTTTGCACTGTGCGGGTTTCGCACCTCTCTGGTGATTTTCCGCAAGCTTAAGTTATAATGAGGTGGACCCCACAACGGGTTTTCGAAGCACTTTCTCCATTTTCCAAGTAAGAGAGAAATTTTTAAATATTTACTCGGAGATTAAAATAGAGTATTTGTGGAGAATTGAAAATTGCCTTCTCCACGGCGGAGTTCTCACTCATAGAGAGATTTTCTGCAAGCAAAGAAATGCACCCTGTTTCTGATTTTCCGCAAGTCCACAGAAAATGGAAAAGTAAGTGGAATGATGAAAATGGCTTGATTGAAGCAGCAGAGTTTCCAGTGGCCATCCAAGCTCTGGGATTGATATATGAATGTATCAACCATTACAGCCCGGACACCAGACAAATTATACTACCAGATGACACAGTGCTTCTATCTATTGGTCGTCAGACAGTGGTGAATTGCTTCCGGGTACCTGAGCAAGATGAATTCTCCAACTTAACAGTATTGCCCACGGACTCTGATTTTTCTGCGAAGAAAATGGTGTGGAAGAGAGAAATTATGCACTCATGGTGGCTTTCTTGGTTTAAATCCTGTGCCTTGCCGTGGAAAAGAAGCCAAAATTCCTTTGAAGTTATGTCTTAGTCTAATCACTCTGTCTCGTTGGTCTTTTTGAAGTGTTTTAAAGTTGCGCGAGTGGGCGACGAGCTGTCTATGAAAGAGAATCGTGCAATCATGATCTGTTCATGTCAATTTATCATCTATGTGCGAGTGAGCGAGTTCTATGTTTTAAGTCCTAGATCGCGCAGTTGCGAGGCCTTATGAAATTTGGGTTATAATTTAGCGAGTCAGCGATGAGTTGAAAGTATGTATGTTGCGCGGTCACTCTAAATTTATATTATCTATCTCATGCTCCACGACTGAGCGAGTCCTGTTTAATTTTGAAGCCGTCGCATACTCGCGAGTCAAACTTTTATGGTAAAAGAAGGTCAGCGACTACGCGACGAGCTTATGTTCTGAAGGTCGCCCACTCGCACATGTTTTAACTCAGTTGTATTTTGCACTGTGAGTGCGCGGTGAAAGCATGAAATGCTAATGTGAAGACTTATCACTCAGTCACGGAAGCATCTGTCAAGGTTCATAAAATTCTGCGACCGAGTGACTAAAGGAGCCATTCAACGCCTCGCTCACTCGCTGATGTTTTGAGGTGACCAGAAAATAGCTTGCGAGTATGCGATGAGTCAAAGGAGAAAAGCATCGATCAGTCACCAATCAACAAGGATGACAGGAAAAGAGCTCGCGAGTAGGCAACTAAAGAAAGAAGAGTCGAAGAACTGCAGAAGCTGAGCAGACACATACACGCGGCCATGGAAGAGCTGCCAAAGCATATCAGACAAAGATGGAAAAGGGAGCCAAATGATTTAACTTCCCCTTTCCTTTTCTGTTTCTTTTCCCTTGTAATGAGTTTGTTCCAGAGGTGGTTTCTTGCCATCTGTCATTTAGAGGGAGATGAATCGATTAAACTTCCTTTGTAACGGTCATCCCCTGGCTCTATATGTATGGAACTGAAAGATTAATGAAAGGTCGGCAAATATTTGGTGTGGAATACTTGATGTTGCGGAGACAATTGAAAGTGTTTGATGTCAATTATTTTCTATTCCAGTTAGTTAGATAGTTGTTTCTTTAAATCTAAGTTACATTAAGAAGGGAAGGAGGTTTCATTCTTTTGTGGCAAGGATGTGAATAAACCTCAGTAGGATGTGCTGTGGGATATTTGGAGAAGGACTCATTAGACGTTTCATCATTGCATTTATCTCGTTGTTAGCGGTAGCTGTAGATTAGTTAGTACTGAGTGTATGAATTCATAGGATGTGTGAGTTCTACAGCTTGGTTCATAGATTAGAAAGCTCTCCTTACCTGGATTAAGTTCTGTTTAGGCTTAATTCGGTTTGCCTCTTCTGCTCTCGGGTTAAGAGCATACCTTGTGTTAGTTTTAGGACCAAGACATAATTCATTGCATATCATTCCAAAAGGGAGCTGTACCTACCAATTCAGAGAAAAGCCAGTAATTAGAGAACGACTTTTCAACTGTTGTAATCAAATATTGTTCATAATTTGAGCACTAAGAGTCATATTCCTAAGAAGTAAGAAAGGACAAATCTATTTACCAACATGTCCATTTGAAGAGTTGGGATATATCTATCCAACCAAGTCAAAGGCCCATTGCTGGAATGGCCAATGTGTTATGAAAGGTATTAGTTCTCTAGCAGGAGCATGGATGAGGTTTCCATGTGTTTGGCATTTAAGACATGCTTTGGAAAATTGAATAGCATCCTTCTCCATGGCAGGCCAATAATAGCCTACTCTGAGCAGATTTTTAGCTAATGAAAAGCCATTTGAGTGTGATCCACATACACCTTCATGGACATCTTTTAAAGCTAGATCAGACTCTTCTAGTTCTAAACACCGAAGAAGTGTACCGTCGAGACTACGTCGATATAGGTTGTTATTTATGAGGACGTAACACGATGCTGTCCTAATCAGGGATCATTTCTTGTTTCTAGATAGATTGGCGGGAATGGTTTGGTCTGAAAGATAGGCAGTAATACTGGCATATCAGGATTGAACGGGAGTATTTAAGGCACAGATTACCTGGTATTTTGGATTGGCAAAGGCGGGATAGGATATTTCTTCCACCAAGAAGTCATAGCAGAATTGATGTTCCTCCAGTTGTAACATGGATGCCAAGGTAGCCATAGCATCTACTGCTTTATCCTCTGATCTTGGTATCTGTTGGAAGGTGACAAAGACAAAGTATTTCTTCAAATCGTCCACTAGTTGTTTGTAGGGCATCAGTTTTTCATCTCTTGTTTGATATTCCCCATTGAGTTGATTGATAACTAGTTGGGAGTCACCATATATGTGTAGCTCAATGATCTTCCATTCTATGGCGAGTTTGAGGCCATTGACCAACGCTTCATATTCTGAGATATTGTTGGTGTATGGAAACATTAATTTGTAAGATTTGGGAATTTTATATCCTTGTGGAGTAATGAAGAGAACCCCGGCTCCAGATCCTTGTTGAGTAAATGACCCATCAAAGTACATCTTCCTTGAATATTCAGTGAGATGCATGATTGTTTCATCAGGAAATTCAATTCGCAATGGGGTATCATCCTGGAGTGGTGAATCGGCCAGTTGATCTGCAAGCACTTGTCCTTTGATAGCCCTCCATTCAACATACTCAATGTCAAACTCACTTAGAATGAGGACCCATTTTGCCAAACGACCTGTTAATGTTGTTCTGCTTAAAAGATACTTTAGAGGATCGATCTTAGCTATGAGCTTGACTATGTGTGAAAGCATGTAGTGTCTTAATTTATGTGATGCAAAGACAACTGCTAAGCATGCTTTCTCAATAAGGCTATAATTAAGCTCATAAGCGACTAGAGTTCTACTAATGTAGTAGATAGCTCACTCTTTCTTTGATTCATCCTCCTATGCCAGTAATACTCCTAGTGATGTAGCTGTGGCTAAAATTTATAGGAGCAAAGGTTTTCCATGAATAGGTGCCATAAGAATAGGTGCCATAAGAATAGGTGGTGAAGCTAGGTACGCCTTTAATTCTCTGAAGTTGGTTTCACAATTGTCATCCCAGTTGAATGTAACCCCTTTATGTAGTAGTTTAGTAAAGGGTTGTGCCTTATCGGCAAGTTGGGACATAAACCTCTTGATAGAATGGAGTCTCCCTTGTAGTGTCCTCATTTGATTGATATTATGAGGAGGAGTCATTTCCAGAATAGATTTTACTTTTGCTGGATCTACCTCGATTCCCTTAGCTTACACAATGAATCCTAGGAGCTTACCTGATTGAACCCCAAAGGAACATTTCTTTGGATTGAGCCTGAGTTGGAATTGTTCCATTCGATGTAATATTTTTCCTAAATCTGCAATATGAGTACCTCTTTCTTTTGATTTAGCCAGTGTGTCATCAACATAGTCTTCCATGTTTTTGTGCATCATGTCATGGAATATGGTTATCATAGCTCTTTGATATGTCACTCCGGCATTCTTTAGCCCAAATGGCATGACGTTCTAGCAAAATGTGCCCCATGCACATGTGAATGAAGTTTTCTCTTGATCCTCAAGGGCGATCTTGATTTGATTATAACCTGAGAATCCATCCATTAAGTAATACATCTAGTAGCCAGCTGTAAGGTCTATAATCATGTCAATATTTGGTAAAGGGAAATCATCCTTTGGACATGCTTTGTTGAGGTCTCTGAAGTCTGTGCAGATCCTAATAGATTCATCAGTTTTAGAAACAGGGACCACATTAGAGATCCAAGCTGCATAGGCAATGACCCAAATGAATCCAGCTTTTAACAACTTTTCTAATTCTGCTTTTACCAGTAATGCAACATGAGGATGCATTTTTCTAAGTTTTTGTTTCATAGGCTTGATCCCGGGAGTTATAGATAAGTGATGCATAATGAGATTGGGATCTAGCCCTGGCATATCAGTGTAGGACCAGGCAAAGTTGATCTTTTTCTCCTTCAGGAATTCTCTGAACTGTACCTTTTCTTCTTCTGATAGGGATTGTGCTAGATGAACTATCTGAGGATCTTCAAAAGTGCCCAAGTTCACTGGCTGTGTTGGTTCAATTAATACCGAAGATCTTTCCTGAAAGTGTTCAGGTAGGATATCAAGAGTCTCATCCTTTGGCGCCTCTGAGAGGTTTTCACCATCGAATACATCATTTTTCTTTACTATTTTGGGATCTGATACTGCCACAGAGTGGTTTTCACCATTAGTCCACTTTTTCTTTTTCTTTTTCAGTTTGTGACTAAGAAAATTGATATCCTCTTGTGACATATTCTCGCTCCTTGCATTGGTGGAAGAAGGGTGAGGTTCACAAGCATTAAGGTAACAAGCCAGGGAGTGGTCTTTGGAAAAGTTGAGAATAGGTGTAGGATCTATTTCAGTCCAATCGATGAGGTCTGGAAGTACCAATTTTAGGGAGTTAGATTCTGAGAAGGACAACATTGTGTTAGCATCAAAACTGTTAACCGACATGACACATTCTGTTAAGTTAATATCTTCAATGTTTAGGTCTATAAGAGTGAGATCATTGTTAAAAGGGTCATTGTCAGGCATATATGGATCAAACTCTAGTGACTCATTAGTAGATAACTCATCATCATCTCTTTGTAAAAGGAGGCTTCTTGCTTGTAGCCTATGAAATTCTCGTAGAGTTATGTATTCACTAGTGTCTCCGTCAATGATCGCAGGAAGGAACTCTTCTTCTACTTCAGGAGGATCAGTGTTATTGAAAGGGATGTTAGGTTGACTACTAGGAGCTGTGGGAGATGTAAACATGTGAATTGTGTCTATCCCAATTTCTTTAGAAGCAATAGATAACCGATCATACTCATAGTCATGAGAGTCTGTGACATCATCATCTGATCTATTCAAGTATTCATCAATGTTTACTTGATGGACTCGGTTGGCTGCGTGTAGATCAAAGTGAGGTAGATCTAGGACATGTTTAATAGTGACCAATTGCCCCCAGTTAGGATGTAAATTCTGTGGTTAGGGTTCCTCTTGAGTGATTGTAGCTATAGTGTCTCCTACCTCTTGAATGGGCGGTTGTTCTAGCAAAGGAGTATGAAGATCCTGTGGTACCTCAAAACTAGGTACATAGCATTCTCCTTGATATTCAGGATTCTCTATACCAATATGTAGAAATCTCTCATAAAGCCATGGGTCTGATACTATTTCATCTGTTTTATCACTCTCTGCTTCAAAAGGTGGACTTTTCTTGGAAGGAGGTTTGTTGGTTTGAGTTTTAAAGCCCAATCCTATTTTATCTCTGTTGAGATGGAACTCCATGAGTATAGGTTCAATGATCCCTCATCCCATGTTATTCAGAGGTCCTTTTCCTTTGTATCCCATTTGTTTGAGTAAATCATATCCCTTTCCATACTATTCTGGGGATATCTTTACATTTTTGACCTCAGAGTCCACTGGTTCTTCTTTGTAAAGCCAATTTAAGACTGCCTACTCTTCTGTGTTATTTGAAGAAGACGTGGATGCCTTTATCATACCAGTAGCCTTGTGTACTTCTAGTTCCTGTACTGTGAGAGGTGTGACTATTGATGATGGTTTTCCGTAGGATCTTGGTGATACTGGAAGTTGTGTCAGGGAGGGATTCAGGTCCAACTTGTATTCTCCCATGCCTGTTTCTTGAAGTTTCAATGTTTTGCTAAAGCCCTTCATGACCATGTATTTGGTAGTTTCAGGAGTAACTGCATCCATAGCCTCCTTGTTGTGGGGGATCATGCTACCTTCTTTAATATTGTTGCAAGCATAGTTGGCATTTGTAGGAATTGTCACCTCTATTCCATTATGAGGGAATTTGATGCATTGATGATAGGTGGATGGTATAGCTTGCATCTCATGGATCCATGGTCTCCCTAGTAGAATATTGTAGGCTAGCGGTAGATCCAGAACTTGACATATAACATCTCTTTTAATCAGTCCCACTCTAATGTGTAGACAAATAATACCTCGGGAGGATCTTTCTTCCTCATCATATGCTTTGATAGTTATTTTATTTCTAGAGTCAATTGTTTTCTCTGAGAGGCCTAGCCTCCTGACTAAATCCAGTGTACAGATATTCAATCTAGTACCTCCATCTATCAATACACGTCTAACACAGGATCGATGAATGAGGACTTTGATACAGAGGGGTTGATTGTGTGGATGGGTCAATGACTTGTCATCTTCTTTAGAGAAGGAGAGATAGTGTGGCATTGAGATATGATTGACCATCGCTTGGAATTTGTCTATATCTATATCCTTTGGAACATTAGCAGCATGCAGAGCTTGCTCTAGAATTTCTCTATGCACAGTGGATATTTTGAGCAATTCAAAGATGGAAATTTTTGCAGTAGTTCTTTGTAATTGATCCACCAAGTCATATTTCACTCCAGGGATAGTGACCACATGTTTTTCTCCTGGTTTAGGTATAGTGATAATAGGAACCTTGGGTCTAGATGTCTATTTTGGAGGTCCCTTGATTGTAACCTGTGCTTGGCTTCGGGTTACAACATTTGTGGAGGACGAGGCTCCTTTGATGGTGACCATGTTGATAGATTCATTTTTAATGTTGAGCATATTGATCACATTGTCATTGTTGGAATAGGTGTAATTTACCTCATTACCTTTCCCTTTGGATGTTTCTCCTTGATTGTAATTGTGGAATGGTTTATTAAATGTTGTGTGATCTTCATTTGTAGTGTGTCCATCTACTTTGATCTTTCCCCCTTCAATGAGGTCCTGGATAACATGTTTGAGCTTGAGACAATTATTTGTCTTGTGTCCCTTGTTTTTGTGGAAGACACAGCAAGAGTTGTCATCCCACCATCTAGGTTTGACCTTTGGTTCCCAAGGTTTAGAATTAGGGATCGTAAGGACTTTGTTATCTCCCAATGTTTTCAAGATGGTCTCAAGAGGTTCTCCCAAAGGCGTGAATGTTCTTTGGGGTTTTGAATTTCATGTTTGTCCCTTGTCATTATCATTGTTGGCTTTGGGAATGGAAGGTGTTATTTTAGCCTCCTTACTTGCTTGCATACCATTGGTAAGATTAAATGCTTCAGTTTTAGAATTAATGTTGGATGCATCAACCACTCCGTCATTAACAACATTTTTGTTTTGCTTCCACCATTTAGGTTTGGAGTTGGAGCTACCGCCTTTGTTTTTATTTTGAAGGGTGATCTCCCCATTTTTGACCATGAATTCTTCGATACAGAGAGTATTCTTAATCATCCTATCGAAGCTAGGAGAATCTTGCACTTCTAGAGCATAACTCAATTCAGGCATGGGATTATTAACAAAGATCTCCATCTTTTCTGTCTCAGGGATGACTCTTGAATATCGTGCAAAGATCTTCCTCCATCTTTGTAGGAAGTGTGTAAAGGATTCTCCCATTTTCTTCTTGGTATTACATAGATCCATCATGGTGACATCATGCTGGATGTTGTAGGAGTAATGTTGAATGAACCGTTGCATCAATTCTTCAAATGTTTTGACTTTGGGATTTAATTTTGAAAACCACTCCATGGCGTTTCTTCCTAGACTTCCTGGAAATAGTCGCATGAGGTAAGTGGGTTCATGCATATACTCAATGCTAAGAGCACAAAATTCTCTCACATGGTCATGTGGATCAGTTTCCCCTATGTATTTGTCATATTTTGGTCTTGCCACATTAGGAGGAAATGGAACCATTGTGATACTCTTATCGAAAGGAAATGGACAAATGGCATCCAAAGAGTATTTTGTTTTAGGTTTGTCCTTCTCTTGCTTGAGGTTTGTGAGCTCGGTCTACATTTGATTGAGTTGTTTGGTAAGGATAGATATGGGGTTTGGTACCTCCTTTTCTTTGAGATCATTCACATCGTAATCCTGGGGTAATTTAACACCTGTGGATGCTAAATTGAGGAAGTATTTTTCTTTGTCATCTCCAATTATCCATTCCAACAGTTTGTGGACTCTTTTACTTTGTTTTAGCTTCTCGTATTTTTCTTCAGGGATTTCTTCATCACTATCTGACCCAAACAGATTACATTCAAACCTAGGTCTTTCTTCTTCTTCCGTGCCTACGGATTGTGCTTGTTTTCCATCGTCATAACCCTTAAAGGCCTTACTCCAATCGTTAGTGTTGCTACCCATTTGAGGTGAATCAAGATCGAATAGGGAATTGCGAGAAGTTTCTCCTTGAAAGTGTGATGTTTTAGGAGGTACTTTGGATCCTTCAGTTGTGTACTTGTTGTGTCTCATGTTAACCATGAAGTTTGTTTCTTAACTTTATGAATGTTTCCCAATAGTACTAGCAAGGATTCCAGATCGTTCAAGTGGGTGTGTCTAGGTAGAAGTCACTATTTGTTTGTTTGGTAGATGTAAATGATTCTAATGTCAGAGGGTTAGAATTCCCTGATAGTGAGCTGGGAACCAAGTTGTTGATAGAGAATGGGTAGACCACACGTATTGAACTGAATGTGAAAGATTGACTGAGCATGCAAGGTAGAAATTTTGAAAGTTTTGAAAATAATAGTAGGGAGACCAGAATAGACAATAGGGACTAGCCAAAGAGTAAAAAGGGTACCTAAAACAACTGAGACTTCCTAGGAAAATCTGCTAGAAATGCCCACTGTCCAGGATGCGAGCTCCCATATACAATCCTCTGACAGAACCAGATGCGATCCTAAACTCTGGATACGAATCTAGAAAACTAGATACGACTATATTCTTGACTAAATGTGATCTAATGCACCAGATACGATCCTAAATACAAAATACAACTCAGGAAATCTCGAATGCGATTTTATGATGGACTTGCTAGTTTTAGTCTATTTTGAAAAATTTGTGTTTTGAGGAACGTGAATCTGTTTCTCCAAATTGCATCAAGAGGTATTTGTCAGACGTGAAAGACACTTGTACTCCAGGGTATGAAATTTATTGTTTATTTGTGAGGAGCTTTATCTTTTTAATGATCTTTCTGACACGTCAAACAATTTTGCATTGTTAAAGGGGTGGATCAAACACACATCTTTCTCCTATTCTCTAGGTGGAGGATGAAAATTATTTGCTCGTGACTTAGGCACACACTTAAATGCTAATTAGAATACAACCATCACCAAGCACGAAATGGCTCTAGTCATGATGCTGTATTAGCCGACTCCAAATGCAAGTGAGGGCACGATATGATGAGTGTCTTGGGGCAATTAATTTTTGCCTTGCACAAATATTATCACCCTTTCGGGGATGAATCAGGAATTCTTTCAGTTGAATGTGTTGTAGATTATTGGGAAATCCATTCGAAACTGTCCCCCATAGAATTTCACAAGGCAAAATTGAGGCATATAGCCCTATGAGTACCTGAATATATATAGTCTCACAAGCAAGATTGAAGCAGCTCTGCTCTATATATACCCTGATATATTCAAGAAATGATGTCAAAATTCCAAGAACAAAACCAGTTCTGTCTTCTGAGGCTTTGGCCTACAAGGAAGCAACTATTTATAGTGAGTTGGAAGGGTCAGCATAAGACCTGTCCTCACTTGGGTTGTTCCCGGGAGATTTTTTCCTCAACCGGCAGGCCCTCTACTGTTAAAAGAATGGTAACCAGGATTGGCGAGCTTAGGATTTCTAGATTTTTGATTCTTCAAAAGAAGAAGAGCATACTCTCCTATTCCATGCCGTTTTCTCCTCAAACACTTTAAAACAACATTCTTTTCCTCCAAGCTATGTTGAGCTTGTTTTTATGATTCCTATTTTAAAGAAAATAGAAAGGGAAAGTTTGTCTTGTTCAATTGACCACAATGATTTAATGCTTTGTTTTTTTCAATTACTGATTGCCAAAAGTAATTATATGATGTGTTTGTTCATTTAGTCCACATATTTAGTGCTTTGTGTTTGTTCAATTACTTTTCCTAATTGAATTAAACGATGTGTTTGTTATTCATATACCCCCAATTTTGTTACAAATGATAAGACAACGTCCGATTGTCTTAGCAAATTTGAGAAATGGTTTTTAAGTTGTTGAAAACAGGGAAATAGAAGTCAAGACAGAAGGGGTTTGGTAACCTATAAAAACCACATTAGTATTTGTCTAGTCCAACTCCATGAAACCTGTCAAAAAGTACCTAAAAATACTTGTTAGACTGCAAAACATAGAAAGCACAATTTGTCAAATTTGTTAGGATTAGATAAATCAAGTGGACAAGCTTCAAAACCAGATACAATCCCAATTTCCTACCAGTAGTGATGCAGTATTCAGGATGTGATCCTATTCTCTAGATATGATCCCTTGCTGACCAAATGCGATCAAAAACTAGATACGATCTGGGAAATCTTGGATGCGATCCAAAAATTACGCGGTGCGATGGCGTATCCGGGATGCGAGCCTACAATATTATATATGATTCTATGTCTGATTCCTGAGTCTGCAAATTGCCAAAAAAGTGTTAGAAGACAAGGCTAAAATAAAAATTGAGCCCCACGGTGGGCGCCAGAAATGTGTGTGTGTAAATGGGTACCTGATGAAAAAGACACAAACACTCAATAAGTCATTGCATTAACTTGAAAGGTTAGATAAAACATGCAAAACCACTAATATCAACCTATTACCTGCTAACTAGAAAGAGTGTGATTAGTTTCATATTTAGCCCTTAGAATATGCTACAAATCAGTGACCAATACTATTCTAGCATGAAGGATTTGATCCAAATTTAAGCTAAAAATATGAAAAAGCATGTAATCTAGCTTTAAAAGATGGATTTAAAACAATGAACTAGCATGAGATAATAGATGAAATATAAATCTAGGATGAATCTAACAGCATAACAATGTATTTTTAATCTAAGGTGAAGGCTTATTTTCTCTCAAAATAGGATTCTATTTATAGAAGAATGTGAGAGAGAGAGGGGGGACAAGGTTCATTTATGAATTAGGAGACTCATAAATGAATATGTAAGAGCCATTAATGCCCAAGGCATTAATAAGGCATGGGAGAGACATAGGCTTAAGGTCTTCATATTAATGAAGGCATTAATGAAGGCCTTAAAGAGGTAAGGGAGGATGTAAAAGAGTGGCTTGAGAAAATGGACTTTAAGAAAGTCCAGCTTGAGAGAGTGGACTTTCTCAAGTGGGTTGAGTTGTTAAGCATTCCTTAATGGAATGTGACAATATTAGGAGGTGGGTTAGAGTAGAATTTAGGATTAGGATTAGATTAGCATGGGTGAATGGGTTGAGAAGGGTTAGAACCCAAGGTAGAAGTGGTTGAGATGGGTTAGGTTGAGGTTTGAGGAAATATTAATAAATGAAATAAAATTATTTAATTCATTTAAAAACATAGGAATTAATTATTTAAACAATGAAATTGCTTTTTAATAATTAGGGGACTATAGCCATTTTAATTAAATTAAATAGGGTAGGGGAATGGGTTAATTGCAAGTGGGTATTTGATTTAGGGATTTATTTAATTCCTTTATAATTAAATATTATATCCATATTTGATCTTGGTTTAATTTGATTGGTCAAAATTGATTTGAATTACATGGCTATAATAGTTAATATAAATCAGTGATAAAAATCACCTAGGACATTATATTGATTTGAAGAATTATGCCAAGCAGTAACAGGGTCATTTGGACATAATCGAGGGTATGATCACACTTAGGGCAAATAGGGTCCATAGTTGGAACAGACCAAATTTAGGTGGTTACACTAGGGACCACAACACATATGATATCATATAAAATTAGGAGGTCTGGACGATGGCCCTCATCTGTGTGTCCACATGGTTGGCTATGATAGCTGCCCAGTTGAAGGTCCTGTTGTGGGTGGTGATGTAGTATAGAAACTAATACATCCACATCAAGAATTATCGGGCGTGGGGCAATCCAAAAACCCTGCATAAAAATATGATGCCTGCTTGAATGGGCTCCTTGAAATCCCCGCGGGAAATTTCCAACTTCATTCTCTTATGGTCCCTCTTCGGGGACTTCAACCAATGAGTCTTGAGGTACTATCGAGAAAGGGCCTTGGCCTCCTGGAACTCCTTTAATGAGTTGACCCGGGTGACGATAGTATATCTTTTGAAATTTGCAATTCCCAACCTGGACACAAATTTTGCAGCATCCAAGGTAACAATCATTGCTAAATAGTGTAGCGTTCAGGGATTGGCGAGCAGAATAGTGCGAGTAGGTGCGTTGTAGAGTACTGCCAGTTGCTTTATTAACTCTAGTGACTGCACCATGCAGGGGAAGTTCATGGCCTTTATAATGCCGGAGGTGGCCAAATGAGTGGCCAGACTATCTCTGGTGTTCTTCAAATTGTAAATGGTTTAGATTAGGCCCTACAACTTGACAAAAGGCCCAAGATCCATGTCTATGATTTCCTGGACTTTGGAGTCCACCTTGGACCCCACAAGACTTCCCTCCTTTAGATACTTGGAGGTTAGGAGCAGCTTTACTAACATTCTTTTGATCTTGGTCTTTGTAGCCACCCGGGTGGAAGTGCTGGGTAGCTCCGGACTATCAGGAGGTGTGAGTACTTCAGACATCCTTTTCAGTTATGCGCAACCTGCAAGATCGGAGAACCGTCAGAACACATATATATATATAAACATGTTAGAAACTTTGGGAGATTCCTCACCGACCCACACCTATCAAACAAACATTAGTATATATATATCTAAAAGTTCTGGAGTATCTGGAATGAACGTGACTTAGCATTTTGAGGTGTTTCAACAAGATGGTAGGAGAAAATGGAAGACAAGATATTACTAGAGGTCTAGAGTTCGGACAAAGTAGCCATTGCTAATGCGACTGGAAACAAGCCATACTTGGTCGATGTGGGTTGGCATGTGGAGAATTAAATGCCAGATGGGACAATGGTCTGAATGCCCACTCATGGGAAATTAATCCCGCCATTAAGGTGATGAGACAGAGGAGAGAGAAAGCCACCATGGCTCGAACCAGCGAGGTGCCAAGTTTGAATCATGGTGACTCTATCTCGACAAGCTCAGCATCATGAAGGATAACGCATGATAGAGCATGAGGAGCTCATGAACTTGAAAGGATATATATGCCATATACATAAAGAATATAGAGGGTCGAAGGCTGAAACATATATACATCAAAAATACATCATTTACAAGCCTTTACAAATTTACACAACAAACACAACTAAACCTAAAGCAAAATATAGAATATACACTAATCTACAATTGCGCAGAGGGTGGACAACCCTTTGGAAGAGCCAACCCACCAACGGGAGGCAAAACCAGCAACCAAAACATGAACAACGAAAACCACTAAAATAGAGAAAACAAAAAAAAACAAAAGCAGAAAGAAACAAAACGGAAACTAGAGAACCTACCTAGAAATCCAAAGAACAGTGGGGAAGAAGTACACCAGAAGCATGCTCACAATGAGTTTCACCTTAAAAAACCATGATCAGTCACCTTTAACCAACTGGTAGTTATCCACTAAGCTCAGAGTAATTCACAACTTAAACACACTTCAAATTGCCAAGGAATCGCTCTGAAAGCTCTAAGTGTTTTTAATCGCGGTAACTGTGAAAGTGACATGTAATTTCTATTTATACCCAAGGTAAAAAGCAAGTTACCCTTCCCCCCACAAAATTTGGAATAGGAAAAACCTCTGGACTCTGGGCCTGGGGATTTCATGCAACCATACCTCTTTGCGAGGAAGAGACATCATGACGGAGAATCCTAGAGTCCAGAATCTGGCTCTGGAAAGAACAACCAACTCCGGGATCGGGTCCCGGAGACACGAAAGAAAAAAACAAAAGAAAACAAAACCTCATGAGAAGGAAAACCTGGAGAAGAAAACAACAAAAAAAAGAAGACAAAGAACAAAGCAAGAGCCAAAAAGTGAAAAGAGGGGACCTAACATTTTGAACACAAAATGTAGGGACGGGTATGCGGGGCATAACAAATGGTGACTATCTGGGATGAATGCCTTAGCGCATTCAAGAACTACAGAATCTCTAGTTAACAAAACCAAAACCAATCTTTACTTGGAGCATCTTAATTGTAAGGTGTGAAGCATCTGAGAAAATCCAGCTCATACATGATTCAATCCTTGGTCTTTCGTCAGTTGTGAAGTGTGTGCTTTGGAAAGAAACCAAGCCGATGACTGCTGGGAGAAGCAGAGAAGAAGCACTAAATATATCAAACCAAAGTCATCAAATTTTCTCATTTCTCCTGGATACCAAATTTCCCTTCACTCTTTAGTTCTTTTCTTTTAATTTATTCTTTTCCAGATGGGAAGGCGGTACTTCTTTCACCGTCAAGCCTAAGCTTAGCTAGTTTTAGCATCGGTACTTTTTTCACCTTTCCATCCACTTTGAATTGCCAAATAGGGAAGAAAATTCTAGACCCAGAGAGAATTTGAATGGTTTTAGACTTGGATCAACGAATCAATGCAATCGGTCTATCCTCAGTGTGTCCGATTACTTGTTTCTTTGAATTTTGGTTTTAACTGTTTTCCAATCTTCCGGGAGATGAACCCGATGAAGATTACCCATAACTTGTTACCATACTCACAAAATAACTCTGGAGTGCAGACCAATTCCACCATGCTAACAATAGATTCCAAGTTCACCATAATGCAAAAGGGTACCATCCCAAAGAATAGATGTTATGCGAAGCATACCAGTCTACAAGAGGGGTGACAAAACACTGGGAACCCAGAAAAAACCAAAATGGAAACAAAGACAAACGAAAAAAGAAAAAGAGGTGATCCTGGAGGACGGCCAAAAAAACTATTTACAAGGCAAGGCACCCTGAATGGGGTACCAGGAAGAGATATTTACAAGCAATAAATTCACATAAAATACAACATGGACAAATTACCTCATTCAAAATAATGCTTGAGAAACTGTCCATTGACGGGCAATAAAATGGCTTCTCCGGTCATGGTACTAAGGTGATAAGTGTTTGCCCCATAGATCTCGGATATCAAATATGGTCTGAGCCAGAGCCATTGAAATTTGGTGTGCTTGCCTTTCTTTTCCTAGGCCTTGTCCCATAAAAGGACCAAGTCTAAAACATGAAAGGCCTTATATTGGGCTCTTTGGTCAAACCATCATTTCACTATAGCTTGATGATGCACAAAGTGTTTGAGGGCTGCATCTCTTTGTTCTTCTAGATTCAAAAGCTGGACCTCCATGATGTTGTCTCATTTGTTGAGTTCCTGCATGAACTGTAAAATCAGGATCTGTAAGTTAATAGGGAACACTGGATTCTGGCTGTAAACCAGCTGGAATGGGGATGTCCCAAGGGCTTCTTTTATTCGGATATGATCTGCCCAGAGGGTGAACCTCAACTTTTGGTGCCAATCCTGGAAATTCTTTTCTAACAAGTGTTTGATCACTTCAAGTAGATTTTTGTTGGTTGATTCAGCAACACCATTCCCCTAGGGGTAACAGTTGCTAGAGAACTTCAAAGTGATCTTTCTGTCATAGGTCCATTCAAGTAACTATGTTGAAGAAAATGCTGGACCATTGTCACATACGATAGCAAAAGGCATTCCAAATCTTGTGACGATGTTTTCTTCTAGGAATTTTATATCTACATCTGCCGTGTTGTTTTTACAAGGTATGGCTTCAAACCACCGGGTGCAATAACAAGTAGCAGTCAAGATGTATTGGTGGTTGGCAGATGAGTTGGGGTTGATTTCCCCAATAAAGTCAAGTGCCCATTGGGAAAAGGGTCTAGCTTTGAAGACCGGCTGCAAAGGCATAGTTGGGTTTTGCTTGCGGTGTGTCACTATTTGGCAAGTGTGGCATCTCTTAACGTAAGTGTAGACATCCTTAAAGATACAAGGCCAATAATATCCAGCCTGAAGGATCTGATGGGTGGTGGCATCGGCTGAACCATGCCCGGTTCCAAACTACCCATGGAATTCTTCAATCATCTTTGCAGCTTGAAACCTATCAATGCATAGGAGTTACACCACTTCATAGTTTTGGTGGAAAAGCATGTCATTTTTTATCATGAAATGTGCACTTTTTAGCCACAAGGCACGACATTTGTTTGGAGGTAACCCCTTTGGGCATTTGTTGTTTAGCAACAAGTACACCAGGTCGGTGTACCATGGATCCTGAGTGATAGACTCCACTGTATATGTCTAACATTCGATGTGTGGATTCTCTTCTACCATTTCCTTACATAGTCCCTAGCCTCAGACTATCTTCATGGGTTGCATTTCTAAGTCATACTCCTGGAAGATGGCCATCCATTTCCCCCATCTTTCACCCAATTCACTCTGCATTAGTAGAGATTTCACTACCTGGTCCAAGATGATGGCATGTACTTTTCTCCAGAGAATATAATGCCAAAATTTCTTCACAGCATGAACAAGAGCAAAGGCATGCTTTTCCAATGGTGAATACCAGACTTCAGCGTTCTTGAAGGGCGAGCTCATGAAAGCTATTGGTCATTCTTCCCCTTTGAATTTCTAGGTTAAAACTGACGTGATAGAATGTGGCAAAGCAAAGGAATAGATATAAAAGGGGAGGGAATAGTTTGGACTAGCCAGGACTGGTGCCTCTGTTATCGTTTGTTTAATCTGGGAAAATGCCCTCTTTGCTTCTAGAATCCACTCAATTTTTGTGCCTTTATTCATCATTTCATTGAGTGGCTTTACAATCTTGGCGAATCCTATGATGAATCACTAGACAAAGTTAATCTTCCCAAAGAAAGATCTCATTTCCTTCTTGCTGCCGGTCATTTGCAAGTTTAGCAGCGCTTCAACTCTCTTAGGTTCGATGGATATACCCTTCTTGGAGATAATATGCCTGAGCAACTTCCCTTTAGTGACCCTGAATATGCATTTCTTGGGGTTGAGGGATATTCCAAACCGGTGACACCTCTCACAAATTTGGGCGAGGTGGGCGGAGTGATCACGCCTGTCCTGGGAAAAGATAGTCAAATCATCCATGTAGATGATTATGCATCAATTTACTAAGCCTTCGAACTTGATGTCCATGGCCTTCTGAAATGTGGCCCCTACATTGATCAGGCCAAAGGACATCCTCCAGTATACAAACATCCCCTACTTGGTGGTGAACATCATTTTATCTCTATCTTCATACTTAACCATGACCTGGTTATACCCGGAGTATCCGTCTAAGAAAGACATCATTTGTGATCCATTCATGATTTGTAGCACCTCATCCAATGAGGGGAGAGGGTGATTGTCTTTCTTCAATGCCTTATTCAAATTGAAAAAATCCACACAAAGGTGAATCTCGCCGCTTTTCTTCCTCACAGGGACAAGATTGGCAACCCATGTAGTATGCCGGATTGGAAAGATTATTCAGGATGATAGCAGTTTTTGAACCTCTTGATAAATCAAGGGCTTGATCAATGGGTTAACAAGTCATTGCTTTTGTCAGAGGGGCTTAGCATCAGGTTTAAGTGGGATTGTATGAGTCATGATAGATGTGTCATAGGTTTTCAAATCTTCATACCCCCATGTGGTCACATCAATATATTCTCAGAGAACCGCGAGAATCTTCTCCTTCTCCTTTGGGGAGCAGGAGGTGCCTATGTGTATCATCTTTTCTTCACCGGGCTTGCCGATGTTAACTTTTTCAAATTTTCCTCCCGCAGAGGAGGATGATATCTTTTCTCAGCCTCGAGGGTCTGAGTCAAAGATTCGTTCAAGTGTGACCATCCCCTTGGGGTTGGTGTTGGTTGGTAGATCCATGATCCTGTCATCTTCATCACCTTGCCTAGTGTCATCGTGGTCTCATTCCTCCACTATCTGATCTTCAAAGATGCCAACATTGGTCATAAAGGCCAGGATATGATGGTCATCTTCAAAATCTTGAAGGTGGGTGACATTATCTGGTATGGACAGGGTGGGGATTATCTCAACAAAAAATTTCTAGAGTCCAGAGCCAGCCATAGGCTTGAGTGTGCTAGCGGAAACATCAAGGGCATCTGGGACATAATTACGTCTCCAGGGGACAAGTTCAATGCTGAAGGCATCAAAATATTCAATGAGGCTCCAGGCCCAATTGCGATATGTAGCTAACCTCTTATCATGACAAGTGTATTGACACCAGACTTGCTTAACAACCAACTCTGAATAACCCAGGGCTCGGAGGTGGGTGATTCCTTTCCTTAGTGCAAATAGGAGTCCAAGGACCAAGGCCTCGTACTCTTTGACATTGTTTTTGCAGTTTAACTGCAGCCTATAAGATGCAAGGAAGGATTTGCCTCATGGGTTGATCAATTCCACTCCGGCCTTGCAGCCTTGTTTAGACCATGACCCATCAAACTTTAGGGTCCATAAGTCATTGTTCGTTGTCTAGGGATGGGAAAGCAGAGTGGCCTTTAGATTATTTTGGGGATGTTTGGGAGGAGCTTCCTTCGACTTTGATGGCACGAGAGTTCTTTATTTCTTTATGGAGGTATGTGATTGGGATGCTAGGGCTGGCGGCACCACGGGGATACTGCTAGGAGACTTACTAGGCCTAGGCTTACTTGCTTTGTGTTCTTTCTCTTGGAGGGCATTGATGTGTCGGGTTGCAATAGTAAGGCAAGGCTCACACTCTAATTCTGAATGTTTCTGGTAGTGAACCCGACACCAAGTGCCGGATAAGAGTGTGGCGGGGGTTGTCGTGCTTCCCTGTGAACTAACTTCACGCCTTAGTTTTTCATCCAGGTCCTAGGTTCTCTGGGAAATTATGGGATCTTCCCCAGGGGTGAAATCAAATGTCAAGATTTATAGGGGTCGGTACACCCCGAGAGAAGTCTCAAAGAAGAGGACTTCATTTACCCTCCTGACTTTGGTGAGGGCATGTTTCATTCAGGGCTCACTTTCTACCTGAATCTGATTGGATTCTCCCTCCCATGGGAGCCACAAGTGGGAGAAGTATGTGGAGAAATACCCATTAAGGGATATAGACCAATTGCAACTTAATAACATCATATAAGTCTCAAGGATGTCTACCACTTGGATGTCAATCACGCTTGCTATCCTAGGATCTTGGATGAGTTGAATCCAGAAGTTATTCAACTCACTTATCATTTTAACAACATTTTTATCTAGCTAGATTATTGCGCCATTGGAAGGGGTAGGACAAAATCTGAGCTTCTAGAATATGGAAAAAGGCATGATGTTGCTAGAAGCTCCAAAATCTACCAAGAAATTATAGATATTCTTCTCCTGTATAATCAATCCAAGCAAGAAGGGGGGATCTTCATTATTACCCTGGAAGACAGCCACGTTTGCCTTTGAAAAGGAGACAGTCTTGGGTGGGCGACTGACAGCTTCTGGGTTTACCAAGAGCTTCAGAAGAGACTTCTTGTGCTCAGGATAGTTCAACAAAACCTCCATCAAGGTCATGGAGGTGGTGGTTCATTCTAACACCTTGGTGATATCAAATCTTCCCCTTGAAAATGTGTTTCCCTTGGTGGGGTCCTTAGCTTGGTTAGATCCAGAGACTTTTGGAGGGATGGGATTAAGTCATGTTATCTCCGGGAGGAGTGCCTTTGGGAGGCGTAGGCATGTAAATCAGTCCTTTACCAGCCTGACTCTGAGTGTTGTAGGGAGCCTATGGGTTGGTGAAGGTGTTGGCCTCAAAGGCTGGAATAGATTCATCAAAGAACCCCTGTAGATTGGGTTCTTCTTCATCTTCTCTGTCTGTCCCAAAGAAGACGATCTCACAGGAAAAGGCACTGTAAGTGTGCTCTTCCACAAGAGGCTCTGGAGGATTAGGATCCAAAGTTTGTTGTCTATCAAGCTGGGAAATCATGATGACTTTCTCAAGCATGGAGTAGTTTACTTCATTATGAGAGCCTGTGTCATGCAATCTACACTAGTTAGTCATGTGCTAGAAATTTGCAATAGGCGCGAAATAGGAAGGTCTAGCACCACTTTGATTGGTGTTTTGGTTCGAAGGAGGACCTCTGATACTGGCGTTGTTGTTTAATTGCTATTGATTGTGTTGGGGCCCATTGTTGAAATTCCTTCCTCTGACATTGTTATTTCATTGGCCAGAGAAAATATTCCCTCTCTAGGAATTGGTGTTGTGGGGTGCAAAGGACCCTGCCTTTAGTTGACCCATCTCCATAGTCAGGGTAGAAAACATTCGCTGGAGAGATTCAACCTCGACAGTCAACTGGGTTTTTGTGTCACAATGTGATGGTTGTTGTTGTTGATTTCTAGGGAAAGCGACAGCATTCACCAGAGTCAAGGGTAGAAATCCTCTAGCTGCTTGCGACTGAAAGAAAGGCACTCCAGGAGGTTGTGTCTGTGGTTGTTGTATTGGTTGCGGCTGATTCCAGGGAAAAGATTCTAGACCTGGTGTTGTCTAGACTTGCAATGGATATACGTACCGGGCTTGCTGGTCTATCGGCGGCGGTGGGGGATTCATGGCCATTGTGGGGGCACCCATTGCCTAATTGGGGTTATATCCTCAGTCACAGAAATTTCCACCGGGTATCATGTTCAAGGGCATGCTTTGCCCAATCCCACCCGGGGATTTGTTGAGGCCGTGAGACAACTCCAAGGCTAGGTTGTAAACCTTTGCCAAAGTATCCCGATCTCCTGGCGCGGTAGTTCTCTAGAGGAGAGTGGCAACAAAGGGGTCCATCACTTTGAGATAGGCCTGGATAGTTACTACTGCGGATGGGATGAAGGGACCCGTGCACCGCTTCAAGGTGCATTGGAACGAGTGGTTAAATGCCACAAGGGGCTCATTTGGTTCCTTTCTGATGGGAATGAACTGTCTGTGGGACCACGCTGGGTCCACATGTATGTGAAAGGCTGCTAGGAAGGCATCCTCCATGATGCAGGTGCATCATAAAAGTTTGACAATATGGAAATATATAGGGTTATACTTTATTGTTATACGGCTTGGTAAGCCATTTGATGTAATTGAGCATAAGACTCAAATATGGTTAATTGTTAGTAGTCTAAATGTCGTAGACTAATAATGGAAAAGATTGTATAATCATGAAGTTGACAACTTTGTTGTCAACTCCACGATACATTAACGGTTTAGTTAGTATAACATTCGGTGACAAATCAATGACTTTGAGTCGGTTAAAGTAAGTAAGGGAAGTTAGAAATAAGTTTTATGAGTTAGTTATAGGTAGTTATCGGGTTGTGAGATCTTTATCTTGGCAATGTATTGGAGAACCCAAAAAGAGTAGAAGAGGGGCGGAGTAGTAGTAGAGAGTAGCGTAGGAAAGGAGATTGGGAATCGATGAACAAAAGAGAAGATCAATGTAATATGAAACAAGATGAATGAAATATTATTCTGTAATTGCATTTGATTGTCTCTGTGACTATTTGATTTCTCCCGAATGTTTTATTTATTTTTATTGTTTGTAACTGTTGCTGTCTGATCTTCTAAACTTCAAAGTTGTTTTGGATTTTTATTCGTAAGTAAATCAAGATCTGTTATTTAGTGATTATAAAGATCATACTTTGTGTTGTGATCAAATTGCGTTGTAAGAAACCCGCACTACAGGTTTGAGGAAGGAATCAGAAGTGAATGCAGGGTGTGTGTACCCACGAGGGAACTATGTTTCCACTACCATTTTTCTAGAGGCCCAAGAGCTTTAAATGTAGGGTTATGTGGTTTTATAGCCGTCGAGTGATATGAGTTGTCACTTGCCAAAGTGACCAACAAAGATCATCGTAAATGGATGGCATGGCTCTTGAAGAGTGTGAGAAGGGGACGAATGAATGCACATGGCAGTACATATTGTGTCTTGATTCTGCGTGATATACAGGAAATGCAGATATGCGCTATTGCTGAAGGGAGACCGAATACGTTAAGGGTTATTCATGATTGAACTCGGCCTTGTGAGGATAGAAGAACCTGTCTGGTATTGTGATCACCAAATGCATCCGTGATCACTGTGGTTACATCAAGAGTGATTGTAATGCTAGCAGAGATCTTTTATTTTGTGATTCGGATGTCGGGAATCCTTAAGTGTGCAATCGACATTTGAAGATTGAAAGGTGGTGATGAATGTGACAGAGAATGAATGTTCATTCTAATATTTCATGATTCATTTGGATATAGGTTAATTCATATTGTCAAGTTACATTGGAGAGGTTTATATGTTATTGTAATTGGCTTTGTGAAAGTCTGTTATCAGGACTGGTTAGAAATTTTATTCAAACTTTGAGAAGAATCGAGAAGTATATTCTCGCCATCATTTTGAAAGAGGCCTGCAGTCGTAATTGAAGGTGGCCGAATTAGAAACACTGGTAGAACCATTTAGAATGGTCTTCCAACAACAGTTTGTCTTTATTAGCAATTGGAGATAGGAAGGGGATTAATATATTTGTGAGTGTTCGAATTGGAACAATGAAACAAAGGCATGCATCGACAGTTAGTTGAAAGAACACTGATATTATTCATAGAGTTACCCAAGGTTTTTTGTTCGGCATTTGAATGGGAGGGGTCTCAGTCCCGAGCCTCGATAGACCGGAAAGGTGTGAAGGAATATTGAATACAAAGTGGATGTTGGGAAAAGATGCTACCCAACTTGCAGGAATTTCTAAATGTTGCTGTCAAGTATAACAAGGTTGTGAAATGAATTAAGTTCATTGCTTGAAA
>MU226261.1:2930740-2947855 GCA_018584345.1 Thuja plicata | reverse complement strand
CTAGAATGGCTTGCGGATGAGGTAGACTTGTGGGATAAGTTTGTTGCTATAGTTGAAGAATGGGAAGGACATGGAGGTAGAGATGAGGGCCATGAAGAGGCTCAAATGATGACAAATTTTTCTCCACGTATGGAGATATAAAAACTAGAAGAAGATCAGATTATGGATCAATCTATTTGGTATTTATATATTGGTGATATGATGATTATGTTTAAAGTATTTATTCCGGGATTCATAGGTGCACATACCATGATGGGTATTCACCATGGAGATTGGAACCAGCACATTGTGTGGAGCAGCACCAACTCAGTCATTCTTGTGATACCATTATTTCCTTTATACAATTGGAAGATTCGGAAGAAGACCATAGCAATTCAATGGGACTTGAATTTTTGTGTCCCTGGGAGTATGATGCAGGTGCATCATAAAAGTTTGACAATATGGAAATATATAGGGTTATACTTTATTGTTATACAGCTTGGTAAGCCATTTGATGTAATTAAGCATAAGACTCAAATATGGTTAATTGTTAGTAGTCTAAATGTCATAGACTAATAATGGAAAAGATTGTATAATCATGAAGTTGACAACTTTGTTGTCAACTCCATGATACATTAACAGTTTAGTTAGTATAACATCCGGTGACAAATCAATGACTTTGAGTTGGTTAAAGTAAGTAAGGGAAGTTAGAAATAAGTTTTATGAGTTAGTTATAGGTAGTTATCGGGTTGTGAGATCTTTATCTTGGCAATGTATTGGAGAACCCAAAAAGAGTAGAAGAGCGGCGGAGTAGTAGTAGAGAGTAGCGTAGGAAAGGAGATTGGGAATCGATGAACAAAAGAGAAGATCAATGTAATATGAAACAAGATGAATGAAATATTATTCTGTAATTGCATTTGATTGTCTCTATGACTATTTGATTTCTCCCGAATGTTTTATTTATTTTTATTGTTTGTAATTGTTGCTGTCCGATCTTCTAAACTTCAAAGTTGTTTTGGATTTTTATTCGTAAGTAAATCAAGATCTGTTATTTAGTGATTATAAAGATCATACTTTGTGTTGTGATCGAATTGCATTGTAAGAAACCCGCACTACGGGTTTGAGGAAGGAATCGGAATTGAATGCAGGGTGTGTGTACCCGCGAGGGAACTGTGTTTCCACTACCATTTTTCTAGAGACCCGAGAGCTTTAAATGTAGGGTTATGTGGTTTTATAGCCGCCGAGTGATATGAGTTGTCACTTGCCAAAGTGACCAACAAAGATCATTGTAAATGGATGGCATGGCTCTTGAAGAGTGTGAGAAGGGGACGAATGAATGCACATGGCAGTACATATTGTGTCTTGATTCCGCGTGATATACAGGAAATGCAGATATGTGCTGTTGCTGAAGGGAGACCGAATACGTTCGGGGTTATTCATGATTGAACTCGGCCTTGTGAGGATAGAAGAACCTGTCTGGTATCATGATCACCAAATGCATTCATGATCACTGTGGTTACAGCAAGAGTGATTGTAATGCTAGCAGAGATCTTTTATTTTTTGATTCGGATGTCGGGAATCCTTAAGTGTGCAATCGACATTTGAAGATTGAAAGGTGGTGATGAATGTGACAGAGAATGAATGTTCATTCTAATGTTTCATGATTCGTTTGGATATAGGTTAATTCCTATTGTCAAGTTACATTGGAGAGGTTTATTTGTTATTGTAATCGGCTTTGTGACAGTCTGTTATCGGGACTGGTTAGAAATTTTGTTCAAACTTTGAGAAGAACCGAGAAGTATATTCTCGCCATCATTTTGAAAGAGGCCTGTAGTTGTAATTGAACATGGTTGAATTAGAAACACTGGTAGAACCATTTAGAATGGTCTTCCAACAATAGTTTGTCTTTATCGGCAGTTGGAGATAGGAAGGGGATTAATATATTTGTGAGTGTTCGAATTGGAACAATGAAACAGAGGCATGCATCGACAGTTAGTTGAAAGAACAATGATGTTATTCATAGAGTTACCCAAGGTTTTGTGTTCGGAATTTGAGTAGGAGGGGTCTCAGTCCTGAGCCTTGATAGACCGGCAAGGTGTGAAGGAATATTGAATACAAAGTGGATGTTGGGAAAAGATGCTACCCAACTTGCAGGAATTTCTAAATGTTGCTGTCAAGTATAACAAGGTTGTGAAATGAATTAAGTTCATTGCTTGAAAGTTCATAGGAAGTAATAGATTTATTGGCATTGTTTGGGTTTAGTCAAGCTTCTTTTGCCGAGCTTTGCATCACTCCATGTCCTACCAACTATTGATGGAGTTGGTGGGAAGGTTAAGGTACCAGTTTAGTTCATTCTATCCCAGGGATAGAGGGAACATCTAGGTCACAACATATTCACGTTGGATCCAATGTCAGTTCATGGAATCTTTGTATTCCTGTAGATCCTGTTCTGTGGTTCATGAGCCTAAGTGCTCATATCAGGGACAAATCATTTCTAGGTGCGAAGGTAAATCGTTGGCTATACCCAGAAAAGTTCCCATCGAGGACCTAGTATTTCCAAAATATGTAGCCATCGGGGGTGTTGGGTTCTGAATAGATTGAGAGTTACCTCCTGAGGTAGTTTGGTGGATATGGGTGTTCTGAGATGTGCTAGATCCCTAGACAAGGGTGGCTGGGTATTTAGCTTTTGGGGTCCTTTTATTTCGAGCGAGAGGCTCAAGTTCAACAAACCTTCTGGGGTTAGGGGTTGATGTAAGGATTCATTCAAATCTTGCTAGTGAAAATGATCCAATCCCGTTGAAGGTCCAGTTCCTAAAACTATGACTTGGGGAACCCTCAAGTGGTGTAAAATCTAAATCCTCAGAGGGGGACGAGTTCATGCCCTCCTTCTAGCGGCAGTTTCTGTTGACGGGACTTTGTGACCAGGTCTGCCAATAGATGTAAGTTGTCATCGAGTACCAGGGTATCAGCCAACTTTGCCTGTAAAGGTTGTCTGGGGAAATGAGATTCCCTAGGCCTCCAAGCACACGAGAGTCAGGTCTCGACAGTGCGGGGCTCTGTTGGGAAATGTGACTATTTGTTCAGGGGGATAGCTGGTTATCTTGACTCATCTTCTCCAGGGATTTAAGTGAGTGGGGTTCCTGCAAGAATTTGTTAACTTAACCAAACAAATTTCAAAAGATATTATAGAGTTAGAAGTATTCCATCTACCTATAGTTATACTAAACATTGAAAACATCAAAAATGCTCTAACATGCTACACTAAATACTTAAGAAACACAAAACCAATAGTTCATATTTAATCAATAGAAAAGGAAAGGAGGTCATTAATATACTTTAAAGTATCAGAGCAAAGGACATAAGAACATAAAGCATAAAATACCATTAACCCAGAGATCAGGATGCAAACAACTTCATTGAGAGAACCCTTCCTTCTTCGTTAACATCTCTCCAGCAAGCACTAGTGTATGTTACAATGGTGGCTCCAAGGGAGCATCTAACTACTGAAAGCTTAAAGACTAAGGAGCATTGAGCTCTTTAACTAAGAATTGAGAAAACCAAATTGCTATTAGCTATGGACTGCAAAATCATCAATTTCGCCAACCTTTGGAATGAGGTCAGGCTTATTATTTATACACAAGTCTTAACCTAAAACTACCCTAATTTTATTTACACTCAAAAATATAATATGATATCCAGTGGTCGGTACTACCTGCGCCATGCTACAAAAGACCTCGAGACGGAGAAGGTCTAACATGTCAGAAGAATAATACAAGAAAGGCAGAGTGGAAGAATCAACTTCAAGAAGAGAGCCGAGAGGAGAAAGGAAGAAATCTGATCCCCCAGGGATCGAGGCTACATGCCTCATAAATAGGGGAGCATCTCACTATCTTTGATGTGCCAGGTGTTACGTTGAAGCGGCGTCTTGGGAAGACCATCTGTCAGATTTTCCTTGCTGAGCCGACGTGCCTTGTTGCGGTTACCCACCTTCTGAAAACTTCATTAACTGCTTTGAAAGTGACCAGTTGGCCTTGGGGACTGAGACATGGGTCAATTAAAGAATACAAAATTGACTGGATCTGAAATCCCAGGATCTGGGAGCTTGCATTTCAAAAAAATAAAGAATACAAAAATCTCTTGTGAAATCTTTCCCCAGCGCCCGGAGAATCTTTATAACATTTGCTGTCATTGAAGGTCTGGAGGACACAAGAGACCCCATCCTCATCAATATCTTTGAGGCCATCCCTGCGGTACTTGGCCAACTCAATCTTCTCACCCAGGTTCAGAATATTTGCCTTAACTCTTCGGCCAGTTTTGTTGCATCATGACCTCTGAGCACCATGTGAGTTATTTGCTTCATCTTTGCTCCATCTATCCCCTTTGCTGATTGATACCTTGATTCCATTAATTTTTCAAATTTCCCTAAAACATATTCCTCTAGGGTGCATGTGTCAGTGCTAAATGGATCAGCTCTGGAGACCTTCAAAACAAAATATTTGTACAAATTGAAAAAATATTAGACTGCATTGACCTGATCTCGTAAAGTCCCTACTAGTTGCTTGATAACCCCCAATGTGAGGTCAAGTCTGGAGTGTTGGGTCTCTACGAAATCAAATGACACCTCTCTCAAAATTCTGGACTCAGAGATAATCTCCTCTCTGATGCCAAGGAGTTCTTCCAATTCAACTTTCCAAGCCTCATAGTTTTCAATATCTCCCTCCCATATGGAGATGGTAGTTTCGGCCTGGTGTAATACATGGCAGGCTACATATAGATCTGAGAGTGTGGACACTAACAAATGCCAAGCGTTTCCCAACTGTAAGGTGACCCACTCATCAACCGCCTAGGCCTTTCTTTTCATTTCCCGTAGTGAGTCTATGTAACTTTGAGGAAGTGGAGCACTGGATGTGGAGGCACCTGCGGGAATGACGCTAATGGGCTGCGTCAGCTCTATTAGTAGCCCCATAAGATTTTCATTTTTCTCCTTTTCTTCCTTGAACTTCTGGGCCTCTTTCTCATAGTGAGCCTCTACTGCCTTGGCTGCTTCTTTTAACAGGTCTAGTTCACCCTATTTTCCTCTCTTCCCAAGCAATATTTCTGTAACATTGTAGTCTCCGGCCTTAGCCGTTGCTTCATCCGCATCTAGGGAAGGTGTTACAATACTTGCATTTATGTCTCTTGTCAGTCCACTCTGGAGGGCATGGACTGTCTGTGCCCTTTTAGGCTTCTTAACCTCCATACTTTTGGCCATCATTTCGGCCAAAGAGAGCGGGGCCTCTGTAGCCACCACCGGGGCTTTCCTCTTTCTTGATTCGACTAGCCATGAAGGAGGTAGGGGTGGATTTATAGTTGTAACTTGAGTATCTAGACCCTCTTCGAATCCTAGTGATGCAGTCCCAAAATGTACATTAGCTTCGGGCTTTGTTTCCTCCTCTTGTTCTCATTCTTTTTCTTGTTCTTGTTCTTGTTCCCTGAAACCTTCAATATTTTCCGCCATGCTGGTGTCTTTCATTGTATTATCTAGAATGTTTTCTTCGGTCTTAATATTGCCTATATTTTCAAGGACTTCCTCATCCCTCCTCACATTAGTTGATTCTACATTTTCATCATTCGAGGCTTCCTGATCGCCTTGTTCCTACTACTCTTGAGCCTCATCAGCCTCATCTGTTAGAACATTTCCCTCTATTAGGGTGTCTTTTGGGAGCAGGTGAGGGTGCTGGCCAAATTTTAGCAATGGGGCTGCCGTCACTACCTCACAAAATGATACTTTTGGAGGTGGCATCTGGAACATGGCAGTTGGGGTCACGATTGTTCCTGTGGGTCTGGTTTCCCCAACTGAAGCCGTCGATTCATCCTGAGTCTGCCTATCTTAAAAGAACTCTTCAACCTATATCTCTGGGGCTTCAAGAATCTTCACCTATTCTTGCCCCTTATATTCTTCTACCTGAGCTTCTTGCTCTCGTGCAGGTTCTTGCTCTGGGACTTCTTGTTCTTCAACAATCTCTTCTTGTTCAGCGATCTCTTTCACTGACCAGGCATTCTTTTCCATGGGAACCTCTTCCTGATCTTTTTCATTTATTTCTTTCATGACTTGGTGAATATCACCATGTAAATTCAAGAGTTCATCCTCCCCAAATACATCATCAAAATCATTACGCGGGGGAGGGCTGTCGGGGATCTCCTCAAATTTAGGGGAGTCTGAGCTTACCTCGACTGGAGGAATTTCTGGCATACCAAGGGTAACAATTGTGCTTGGGGTGGGAGACACCTTCTTCTTATTCTTCCTTAATAAGGAACTCCTGGCCTCCAAAATACTAGCAGACTCTACCTCGACAAAAGTCTGTTTTCTCATCATTGCTGCCAACGACGGGGATCCCACCGGGCGAGCAAATGCCATTGGGGTAATAGGGAGGCCAGAGGACATCTATGTGCTTAGCTTCTAGGAAGTCAGCCTTGCTAACTCCATTTATTCTTGCAATTGTACCATTAAGAGAGTTGGGCCCTGTGGGGGTGCCTTAGCTGGGGCAACTTCTGGTTCTTTTCCTTTGCTTGAACTGGGCCTAACGCCAAAAGAAGGTGGGGCTATCTTCTAGGCAATCAACTTCTTTCAGGCACTCTTGGGACACGCCCAGGTGAAATATCGGTGGCTATCTTCAAAAATCAAGTGGCATACTCCCTCGATTGTTAACTCCTCTAGGGTGGCCCAATCCACCAGAGGGAGATCCAACTTGTCCAGACCTTGTTCTTTGTAGGCCGGGTCTTCTAATGGCCCGTCATCTGAAAATTCCTTTAGAAAATTCTGAAGGTTGAGCACCTTCATAAGCCCCTTAAACATCCTTGAATCTTGTCAGGATCAGAGGTCAAAACTGTCCTGGCAATCCGCCTAGAATTATTCAATGTCTTCTTCATGTGGAGGGGATGCCCAGGGGAGTGTTGTGGTGATCTTGCCCAGAGGATCATAATTTTTCCTAGTGTGGTGGAATGACACCAATCCTAGGTTCTTCACTTCATTATCTACCTCTTTGGTTGCGGCGAGGGTGCATGTATAATTCCCGCACAAGAACGGGAATGGGACATTGATTACCTTCTTCAAGGTGAAGAGGGCGTACAACTCTAATATCTGCCAGCAAAAATCCAAGAGAATAATTTTTCCCCACAATATCAGGGAATGAGAAGGGGATTTCCAGAGAAGCCGGTCACCCAAATGTACGTGTGGTGCTAAAATTGAATAAAATAATGGCCATAGGTTCTGACCAAGTTCATTGCCTTCGGTGATAACCTGTATTCGGAGTCCCTGGTAAGTGTCAGGATGTTATGATAAATAAAAGCATCATTTACCTAGCAGAAGTTTAGGAAACTGAGTTCCCATTGCAGTTGGGGATAATGATCCCATGGTGCCATCTGACCCGGCCTATTTCCAAGTTCTCCAACAGTGCCCAACCCTGGAAAATCCGGTCTTTGTTGTGCTAGGGCTCACAACACATATGATGTCATATAAAATTGGGAGGTCTAGACGACGACCCTCATTTATGTGTCCACATGGTCGGCTATGATAGCAACCCAGTTGAAGGTCCTATTGTGGGTGGTGATGTAGTATATAAAATAATACATCCACGCCAAGAATTCCTAGGCGTGGGGCAATCCAATAACCCTGCATAAAAATATGATAACCGCTTGAATGGGCTCCTTGAAATCCCCACGGGGAATTTCCAACTTCATTCTCTTATGGTCCCTCTTCGGGGACTTAAACCAATGAGTGTTGAGGTAATATTGAGAAAGGGCCTCATCCTCATGGAACTCCTTTAATGAGTCAACCCGGGTGACGATAGCGGATCCTTTGAATTATGCAATTCCCAACCTGGACGTGAAGGTTGCGGCATCCAAGGTAACAATCATTGCTAGATAGTGTAGTGGCTGGGGATCGGTGAGTAGAACGGTGCGAGTAGGTGCATTGTAGAGCACTTCCAGTTGCTTCATTAACTCATGTGAATGCATCATGTAGGGGAAGCTTGTAGACTTTATAATGTCAGAGGCGACCAAATGAGTGGCCAGACTATCTCCTATGTTCTTCAAATTGTAAATGGTTTGGATTAGGCCCTACAACTTGATAAAAGGCTCGGCATCCATGTCTGTGATTTCCTGGACTTTGGAGTCCACCTTGGACCCCACAAGACTTCCCTCCTTTGGATACTTGGAGGTTAGGGGCAGCTTTGCTAACATTATTTTGATCTTGGTCTTTGTAGCTACCCGGGTGGAAGTGCTAGGTAGCTCTGAACTATTAGGAGGTGTGAGTACTTCAGACATCCTTTTTAGTTATGCACAACCTGCAAGAATGGAGAACTGTCAAAACATATATATATATATAAACATGTTAGAAACTATGGGAGATTCCTCACCAATGCGCACCTGTCAAACAAATGTTAGTATATATATATATATATCTAAAAGTTCTAGAGTATCTGGAATGAACATGACTTAGCACTCCAAGGTGTTTCAACAAGATGGTAGGGTAAAATGGAAGACAAGGTATTACTAGAGGTCCAAAGTCTGGATAAACTAGTCATTGCTGATGTGACTGGCAACAAGCCATACTTAGTCGATGTGGGTTGGCATGTGGAGAATTAAATGCCAGATGGGACAATGGTTTGAATGCCCACTCATGGAAAATTAATCCTGCCATTAAGGTGATGAGACAAAGGAGAGAGAAAGCTTCCATGGCTCAAACTAGCAAGGTGCTGAGTTTGAACCGTGGTGACTCCATCTCGACGAGCTCGAAATTATGAAGGAAAATGCATGATAGAGTGCGAGGAGCTCGCAAACTAGAAAGGATATACAAGGCATATACATAAATAATATAGAGGGCCAAAGGCCAAAACATATATACATCAAAAATACATCATTTACAAGCCTTTACAAATTTACATAGCAAACACAACTAAACCTAAAGAAAAATACAAAATATAAACTAATCTACAATTGCACAGTGGGCAGACAACCCTCTGGTAGAGCCAACCCACCAATGGGAGGAAAAACTAGCAACCAAAACATGAATGATGGAAACCACCAAAATAGAGAAAATGAAACAAAACAAAACAAAAGAAGAAAGAAACAAAATGGAAACCAGAGAACCTACCTGGAAATCCAAAGCACAGTGGGGAAGAAGCACACCAGAAGCATGCTCACAATGAGTTTCACCTTCAATGATCATGATCAGTCACCTTTAACCAACTGGTAGTTATCCACTAAGCTCAGAGTAATTTGCAACTTAAATGCACTTCAAATCACCAAGGAATCACTCTAAAAGATCTAAGTGTTTTTAATCGCGATAACTGTGAAAGTGACATGTAATTTATATTTATACCCAAGGTAAAAAGAAAGTTACCCTTCCCCTCGCAAACTTTAGAATAGGCAAAACCTCTAGACTCTGGGCCTGGGGATTCCGTGCAACCATACCTCTTCGCAAGGTAAGACATCGTGGCAGAGAATCCTAGAGTCTGGAATCTGGCTCTGGAAAGAAAAATCAACTCTGGGATCAGGTCCTAAAGACATGAAAGACAAAAAAAAAAGAAAACGTAACCTCACGGGAAGGAAAACCCAGAGAATAAAACAACAAAACAAAGAAGACAGAGAACAAAGCAAGAGCCAAAAAGCAAAAAGAGGAGACCCAACATTTTGCACACAAAATGTAGGGATGGGTATTCAGGGCATAACATGGTCTTCCTCTCACAGAGCTTTGCATACTTGGTCAATTCAGTTGGATCCAATGTTCTCGGATCCAATACTAGCATCTCAATGATTTCATCCAGAGTTATTGGATTCTTATGTTTTCTCTTCTTTCTCTTTGAGACTTGTGGGGAAGAAGATGTATGAACTACCATAGATAGTTCATTTATTTTTTCTGAATTTCTTGGTGAAGGCTTTGTAGAAGATGCTTCTTGTGTCTTGTGCTCTGGGTGCACCTGTCAGTTTGGTGAAGATGTCTCTCCATCAATCTTGGGTGTCTCTATAGATTGTGATTCTGATTTCTTCTCCATCTCATCCTTCTTTTCTTCTTCACTCTTATCTTTTTGCTTGTTCTCCTCTACCTTTTGTGTCTCCTCTTTATTTTGATCAGTAGGCTTATCTGTCTGATTGTCGGTTGCATCTTGTTCTGCTGTTGTATATTTTGTATTATCTATGGTTTCTTTAGCTTCTCCATCACCCTTGTCCTTAGGTGTGCTTGTGTCTTCTGCACTAGATCCATAATTACCCTCCAATATATTAATTACCTTCATTAATATAGGCATATTTCTCTTAGTAGTATCTTGGGTTGTGTCTATAGTGGTGTCCTGCTTGTCAGTTTGATCCTTTTGAGCATTGACATCATCATATTTTTTTATCTTCTCTACAGGTTCTGGTTCTATTAAGTCCATGACTAATGTGTCTTTCCATGTCTCATCAGCAATATTCATATCATTATCATCTGATGTCATCAAATCTGGTTGCCTTCCCTGATCCTTAAGTGATATGAATATCACATCATCATTCTTCTTTAAATATTTTTTCAGAGTCATAATGTGTGATGTCTTGAATGTCAAGACCATCCATTACCTTGTTTAAATCTATTTTCTCCATGTATTATTTATTATCCAAAGAAATGGGCTGAGGACTTACCTTGTCTTTCTCCTCCTCTCTATGAGGTGTGTCAGTGAGAAGTGGCTGCTTCTCACAACTTGTTGACTTTGCTGACAGATCTAGGAGTTGTCTCCACTTTGTTTCAGTCATTATGTCCAGCTCTATGAAGTTATCTTCAAGCACTTTGTAAGACCTTATTTTGGCTAAAGACTTGCTTTATTTCTTCTTCATGATCTCTTTTATTTCTTCCATCTTAGATTTGAGAGGCATTAGTTTCACAAGTACCCTCTCCCTTGCTTCTCTTTTGGTCTGAAGAGGATATGACCATTGTTGAGACAATCTCTTACCTTGCTCTTTAGGTATTTGAATTATGAATTTAGCTGGTACATTTTTGTCTTTGACCATTGACTGTATGATGGCATCTTGTATTTTATTCTGGTCCTTTGGTCGTAGTGTATCCCATTGTCTAATTTTCTTGTCAAACATGGTGCCAGATGCAACAATATGTTCAGAAGCTTCATCAACAGTTTGACTCCTGAAATTTTTATTTGCCACATCAGGCTCATCATCTTTTGAGTCTTCTAAGTTAGCCTTTGTCCTAACCAAACTTTTTCTTTGATTTGGAGGTGTTGTCTTCAGAGTTTGTGGTTATGTTGGCTTTGCTGGCTGCTTCCTCTTGTAGGTCCTTACTTGACCTTTCTTAACATGTGTAGTATCGGTATTGGCAGTTTGAATTCTTGTCCTCTACTTCTTTGTTGGAGGTGGAGGTGTATCAGATTCAGTCTTCTCAGAGTCTAATATATGTTCTTGATTACCTTCACCGATGGTGCCCTGTTCATCAGTTTCCTCTGGTTGATCATGTTCCTCCTCATTGACCGATAAAATCTTTTTAAGATTCTTAACCATCTTTTCCTTTTTATTAATAGTCTTCTTGATTTCTAGGCCTCATTTTATCTTTTATCTGGCCTCTTCATAGGTTCCAAACCTAGGTTGTTTGTTGTCAATGGGCTCATTGATTAATGCATCAATTGCATTTGTAGCCTAATCTATATTGATCTCAAACTCTAATGGTGCTAACCAAGCTTTCCTTGGTACAACTAGTTTTATTTGGGTGAAATCAGTATCCACCATAAAACATATTTCATCTTTATGTTGTTCTATTAGTTGCTCGTGGATCCTTGTCCTTTCCATCATCTTTTCCTTGAATTCAAGGAAGTATGCAGACATAACAGATTCAAAATTTTCCCCTAGTGACTTAATCAGTTCACTAATCTATTGTGTTACTAGTTTGGTAGTGTCTAATTTTACTTTTCCTACTGAAGGAAAGTACTCTTGAAAATATAAAAAGATACACATGATAAGTGATCCAAACTTACATGTGTTGGTCTTTGCAGACCTGATTGTGTGCATGTTCTCATCAAATTGTTTGAGCACATAGATCCATCTGTATGCCTTTGGTTACTATCTTGTAGGTAGTGCTAATTGATGTTGATGATATGTTGTTCAGCCTACTTGCTTGAAAGATTTTGTAACCAATCACACATGCACCAAATTTTAGTTCTTCATCGGTGATGGTGTTTACTTTGAGACCTATGTTGTCCCATTCAACTTCTGTCAGCTTTTCAACCTCTGGCCTTTAAGGATGCTTATGTGCCCTAGGCTTGTCAGTTATTGGATAACTAGTGACAACATGAAGGACATCCTTGGTGATTTGTTTAGGTTGATCCAACCATAATTTCTTGTCGTGCATTCTACTAAGAACCAACCTGATCCAATCGGTTTTGAAGTCCCTTAGGAAATGTAGGACATTGGTTAACCCTTTTACTTCCAAGTGTTTGTGTTCTTCCTTTAGGTTGCCTTAAGCATCATAGAGCTTCTTATAAGCTTCATCCATTTCTAGGTCACCGATTTCTACTATCTTGCAGTGGATATAAGACCTAACGTCTTCTATGAGAAAAACCCTAGGTGGGATTTTAGAAAATGCTCCAGTTTCATCAGGTTACGATGCAATCTCTGGACATATCTTATATTTGGGCTCTACATAGGTGTTGTTCTTAATTAGCTTAACCACATTCATTTTATCATTCTTGATCTTAGCGGTTATGGAGGTGGTTGCCATTATTCTTCAAGTTTTAGGGCTTTCTTGAAATTAACAACAAACTGCTTTTGGTTCCCTCGGTACTTACTTTGATCCGTGAGAATGGCTAATGATCTGGTTGCTGTGTGTTGAATCAAGTTGAGGACGCTTTTTCTTTCTTCTCTTTAATCACTCTATTTTTGCTCTGCCTTCTCTTAAAATTACGGGTGCAAAATGAAGTGCTTTCGTCAACTATTTATAGGCTTTTGCCCTAAGTCAGCAATAAATGCTCAACAACTCATTGGGTCATAAAGATGGAGTTCTTCGGGAAGAATTTTAAAAGAATCATCAATGCTATCAAGGATGCTTGGGGATAGTTGTTTACCAATTTTTCTTTTACCGACGGATATCGGTATTCTATCATGACAACTTATGAACTTTGTTTCCTTACCGACGGGTGTCGGGTTACATTAGCAACTTAGCCATTTTATGTGTTGACCAAAATTTTTTGGTAAGTGTAGACAACTCAACCATTATATTCACCGATGATTTTTGTTATGTATATACTGATGGGGGTGTTTCTCATAATTATAACAAGTAACATACTATGCATCTTTATTCATGCAGATTTTGAATATTCATCAACTGTATAATGGAACTGATGAAAAATATGACTTGTTGTAATGCAGTTCCATACTTACTTGTTCAGCTCAAGTGGGGTTGGTGATGTCACTGGATCCATTGGACAGGGTGTCACCATTTGCATTGCTTGGTCTAGCTTCATCATTGCTTGAAGCTTTTCTCCACATTTTGTCTCTAGCCCTCTGAATATCTGCAATGGTGTTTCAATTGGGATATGTGCTTGTCTCTGTCATTCGGTCTTTGCAATCTTTCTTGAGATGACCAACTTTATGAAAGTATAAGCATGCCATTCTGAGGTTTGACCATCCTCTAGACCTTTTGGTCCATGCCCTCATATAGTTTGCAGCTATGTGACCATATCTACAACATGTTGTATAGTTTGTCCAAGTATTGTTGTCCCATACATATTGATTACCGATTCTCTTTGGTTGATAAGGGATTTCTTGACCTTTAGGCTTCCATGCTTGCCTTTTATTTTTCCAGAATTCTTCAGATGTGTGTCTATTCATTTTGCATGTAGGATAATATTTGTCCATGTAGGTTTCCCTCTTTGGCTGTTCTATCTTAGACTTGCATTCATAAGCTTTATGTCCTTTCTTGTTACATTTATAACAAAATCCTATGAATGGAGATGTAGATTTAGGAATACCTTTCATTTTATCTCTGCATACATTTGATGTGTGGCCTTGCTTTCCATAGTGCTTGCATGTGAGCTTTCTTGGTCTTGGATTTTCATAGACATTCTTTGGATTTTCTTTATTAGATGATTTTCCACTTTCGGTAAAGCCTAGACCATTGTTGTTGTTGACTCTTCGTTGTCCTTCAAGAAAGTCATCCATTCTTTTATTTTTCTCTTCAACCTTTCTGATAACTTCATTATGTTGTTGCTGAATTCTAACCTCATGCTTCAATTTCTCATTTTCTTCTCTTAGTTCACCAATAATCTGTATTCTTTCAATGAGTTCCACATTTATTCTATTTGCTTCTTGACTCATAAGAATAATTTGATTTTTAGGTCATGGTGATGCTCAACATGTCTTTGAATTTCTAATTCCTTTTCTTTTAGTTTTTCTGTAATCTTCCTTATGTCATCAATGGCTAATGTTCTTTCTGTTTCAACTTGTCTAGCAGAACTCATCACATCAATCATTCTTACCATTTGGGTTTCTTGACCAATTTGCAACATCTTCATTTTCTCTGTCAGATGTTGATTGATCTCCTTCAGATTTGTTATGTTCTCTCCTGGTGTATCTGATGTATTACTTGTATTTGATCCTGAGGATTCAAGAAAATCTGGAATCTCTTCTTCTTGATAATCTTTTTCATTACTCTGGGTTTCCATACCTTTCCTCTCATCCAACAACTATCTCATGTTGATTCTTGCTTCTTTATACTGTTCATAGAACATATGTGTCTAAAACTTTTTATTCTCAGTATTCTTCTCAAGTTTGTACTTCTCCATTGTATGATCTTTTCTCTTAATCCTTTAAGCTTTTCCAAGAAGAGACATAGCTCTGGTACCAATTGTTGGAATTAATGGAAGTAGTACTAAGAGGGGAGGGGTGAATTAGTACCTTTAAAACTTTTAACACTTTTCACCATTCATCATTAGTAATCATTCGTTACTGTATTACTGACCATTACTATTGTTCTTTCTTATGCATGCATTTTTTTATTCATAATCTTTAATAGTTTGCAACATTCATAGAAACATTCATGAAAGTAATAAACACATAACACAAGATATGATATCGCAGAAAACTCCTGTTAGGAAGTAAAAACTATGGTGGGGATGGCACCCACAAAACTTCACTATCTGTAGAATGGAAGGGAGCCGATAAAGGCTTACAATTGATCACTTCTGACGATCTACCCCGTTAGGAGTATTAAGGTGGAGACTGGTTAAGATCTACTCTGTTAAGAGCTTTAGCAACACTGATTTAAGTGTGCACTTGGTTAAGAGATTTATAATAAGACTATTAAGTCCACCTGTCTTGAAAGGATTTCTTATGTGTACTACACTTGTTAGAATGAGTACAAATGATTGACCTAACTATATGCAATCTACAATTGCTGATCACAGATCCATTAAAGCTCTCAGAATATAAATATCACCTCTAGTGATTGATTAATACCTTTCTCTGCTCATCGGTAGCCTGTGTTCTTGTTCTTGTAAGTGATTTGATCTGTTTCTGTTCTTATGCATGAAATCTCTATCTGGTCTCTATATGCTCTCAGTGGCTACAATCATCATCGAACAACAACATATTCATAATAGATTGGGCATCTATTTATAGAGTGTTTGACCTATTCTAAAATCATGCTTTATAATGTTAACTCTAGATCCAAGGTTTACAACTTGACCTTGATCTTTAGTTTGCATGTTTTAAAACAATAAAGTTGATTAAAACAATATTAAATACATTGCTTCCTCCGCACATAATGGATTAAAAAAAAATCAAGAAGCTATATATACAACTTTAGTGATTTATCTAATGTGGAAAGTCAGATCCACTTTTTGTAGGATGTAACTGACTGTTGGTTCTTGGTCATCGAGTTGAACTAAAAGTCTATTTGTGTTCCTTCCTTGAACTATTCGTCGGGTTCCCTTCATCTGTCAGGTTCCTCTCTTTTCTATTCTATCAGGTTGCACTATTGTTACTCATCAGATTCCTTTAACCTTTTTGTCTTCGGGTAACACTAAATAGTGTTTGTGGGGATGCTTTGTACTTGGTAGTATCAGGTAACCTTGGCATTGGGTAGTGTTGTGCCCTGTCTGTCGGTGTAGTGAAAACCAATGGTGTAGATCATGTTTTTCCTTGTGTATACTAATGGAAAAATATAATGCCTTCAGGCCTAATTTGTGGGACTAGGTTGACTTGAGTTGGCATTTTCCTTTGGATCTCAAAACTTCACAGCCATAAATTACAGGTCTCAGGGTTCTAGATCCAAAATAGTTTCCTATTCTGACATTTTTGCAATAATAATTTCCAAATTTGAAGTTTTCTCCTCTCCTAGCTTTCAAGGTGAGTTCATTCTTCTTCTTTTCATCTTCCATTTCCTTTTATACATCAAATTTGATAGTGTACTCAGTTAGTTTCATTTATCATAGTTTTCACTCCTTTAATAATCTTGCATATCATTTTACATATCATACACATCTTAAGTACATAAAAGGAATCCATCCCCAAACTCCATCTTCAAGTCTAGATCTAGCATTAGCATCCCTTAATCATTTTGGGCTTTGCTAATCTAGTTTAGGATTGAGGGTGAAGCCTTTTGGGGGTATTCCTAATGTAACATAGGATATCCCTCTCATATCTCCCACATTGTTTTTGGTGAACCTTCTAGCATACCACATTACCCAAGTTGACCATTCCTTATGTTACATTTTGGTGAACCCAACTTAGTTCATTTTCATTATATTTTTGGTGTTAGATTTCCCTTATTTGCATTTAGATCTCTCTATGCATGCTAGTTAGATCATATCTTTTGTTGGTGCTCAAATCAACAGATTGGATTTCCTATGGATTTTCCAATCCAATGCTGGGAAACCCAAGTGATTTGGCCAACTAACAAGTCACAACCAAAGCAAGGTTGGAACTTCTGCAATTATGGCTCTGCAAAACCAAGGCTGGTAGGCCTATACCTTGACTTATCCTTTAAGTTACAAGGCTTTTATAGCAGATAAGAAACACTTCAACCTTCTCTCTCAAGTATGGCAAGGAACTTGAAAGAAATCTAACTGAAAGCAATATATCATGAACTGTAAACTGAAATACTTTAAGTAATTGAAAGAATGT
>MU226261.1:2918612-2930640 GCA_018584345.1 Thuja plicata | reverse complement strand
AAGGTGAAAAGACACAACCCTTATTACAAATTATTTTGAAAAAACAATAAACTAACTAAAAAATAACTACCTAACTTTTGGATTTGTCTTTGGTCAAAAATCCAAAACATATTGTGAAAAGCTAAGATTTATTTTGGAGATAGGAAATTTGATTTCCCAAACTGGGTCATTTTTAGATTTTTAAAATTCAACCATCTTCAACCCCTGTCGGTATCATCTTTGCAGCAAGATGAAATTCCAACATTTTTTTAAACCTTCGCTTACAGAATTTTGATTGTTCCTATCACAGAGCTTCCTTCCTTAATCCATCAAATTTTAATTGAAAATTAATATAATTTTGTATCCCATTTCATGTACTCCATCATATCATCAATTATTGGGCATAGAGTTTAGGATTCCATTTTTTAGAGTTTTATCACTTTATAGGACTCCAAATTTTGCCAAAAATTGAGAGCTCCAACATCTTTCTTTGTATGCAGTTTATTAATCAAAATTTATATTACATCATAATTGCATGCTTAAATTTGATAGTTAAATTTTCATGGAGTGCACATTTGTTTCAAATTGAGTTGCATTTCTCTTCATTTCCTTATGCATGAGATTCATCACTTTGAGTCCAACCTATATAGTATTCTAGTTAGAAAAATCCTTAGACTTATGGGTTCCTTTGATCCCGAATCCTCCTTCTTTCGTAGGAATCTAGATGAGACCAATATGCATCTTAGTGATCCCAATCCTATCATGGAGAATAACTCTTCGCATTCTTCACATGATGAAGAAGAAGCATTAATGGTTCTTTGTACTCAAGTCCAATCACTTTGCCATGAATTTGAGAAGTTTTAACATTGGCTAGGTTAAGAAAACACTAATCTTGAAGCTCTTTTAGTTTTTTAAAGCTTAAGGAAACTTATTCACAATTATGACACTGGTGTTAACCTTTTGTGTAGAATTTCTCATATTATTGATGTCAATATCAAACCCATTAGGGATTGTGCTTAAGAATTAGGCTATACTCCACTTACTACAAGTATTGAGACCTCTTTACATATCTCTACTTCCATCCCTAGTGTCTCAACTTATGATCCACCTATCATAACAACTTCAATTCAAAATTCCAATCCTACACATGTGAGTCTTCCTAATCCTATTGCTCCTTCTATCCCTTCAAGTGTGCCATGTGTTTCATTACCTTATTCCATGCCTACTTAGCATAGTTTTCCCTTTTCATATTCAACCATTTCTTCCATTTCCAATAATGCTCCAAACATTTCTCATGTTTCTCCTCCTACCATCCTTTCTACAAATTCTATGATTAATAGTTTTTCTCAAACCATGTCTTCTTTGCAAAAACAAATTGCTTCCATGACTCAATCCAAGTTCAACATTTTTACTTGTGACATTTCTAGTCCTTTGTCTTTCGATATTATTCATGTTGTTATCCCGCAATATATGGAAACTCCTCATATTGACATTTATAATGGTAAGGGTGATCCTGTGACTCATGTTAAAACTTTCCAAACCTTGTGTAGTGATTTCTATAATGACCATAAGTTCATGGAAAAGTTGTTTACTAGAACCTTTCAAGAAAAATTCTTACAATGGTATTGTTCCTTGCCTCCTTATTAAATTGATTCTTTCCAAGAACTTGCTAATGATTTCATTGAACAATTTTAAAACAACTTTGGTCCTAAAATCTCTCTAACTAATTTAATAAATTGTAAACAAGGTGTTAAAGAAAAGGTTAGTAATTTCATTGGTAGATTTAAGAATTTGTATTCTTAGATTTATTATCATGTGCCTTATATTGATGTGCAACACATTTTTATTGCTAATTTACAAAGTAACATTAGAGATAAGATACTTCTTTCTGAATTCTCTTCATTTCCACAATTGTGTACAATGTTTCATCATTATATATACTGCAAGTGAGTCAGTTTGAGAGCACCACTCCAATGGCTCATGTTCCCATTGATAAGAGTGATGACACGTCCAATTTCAACAAGATTAAAAAATTAAATAACTACATCAAAATCAAAAAATCATCCAACAATATTGATGAACAAGTGGAAACAACATCCAAAGGTGTGGCTCCTTTTGTTGATGAAAATCATTCAATTCTGTATTGTCATTGATGTTAAACATGTATATGCACTTATGTAGTGATTTTACACAAATGTCTACATCCAAACCGAGCATAGTTAGTGTATGCCAAGTGAATCTCAGTGTTTTTCGAGCTCAGTCGGGTATTGAAAAAATTTAGTTCTTACCGAGTTCACTCGAGCATTACAGTGTAGGTCGGGCGTTGAGGAATTTCAGTTTTGACCAAGTTAAACAGGTAGTGTCAACTGACTAACAAATGATTACATTTTATTTTTAATTGGGCATATGAGGTCGACAGATTTGAGTTTTATTATTTAGTTGGAAGGTTATAGAGGCTGACTTGACAAGGTCTATCAAATATATATATATATATAAGGTCAAGTTTGGATTGAAAAGATGTACTAATTTTGAGTTAGTGAATGAACATGATATGAAGAGACGAGGCAAAATCAGATGGGATTCTAATTAAGGATAGATCATCTGGACAGAGCTACAATAGAACATTTGATCAATGAGGATCCAATTTACAACCAGAGCAAGATTTGAATTAGCAAAAATAGTTTTATGTACAATCAGATCAATCCATTTTTACTTTCTAACAATTGTAACAGTGATTCAAATCTCTTAAACAGAGTAGACTTAATAGTTTTTTGTAAATCCTCTCACAAGGTGACATTTCTATATTGAAGTGTTTGAAGACCTCTAACAAGGCCACTCCTTACAGGGTGATTAAATCCTCTAACAGGGCCACACCTAACAGTGTGTTATTGTAACCTTTAACAGGGTTGGCTCCTAACAGGGATCACTTCAGAAGAGTGAAAAATAGTAACTAGTTGCAATTGGTGGTTTTTCCCATATTGGGTTTCCGTGTTAAATCTTGGTTTCATTTGTGTTCATTTATTTTATGCTTTATGTTTCTGCACATAATCTCTAAAAGGATAATTACTTTAAATATCTTAAGATTGATTGGTTCTCCGAGTTACAGCAGAATATCTTAATTGACCGAGTAACAGTGAAATATTGTTTAAGACATCTAAGAGACCTAGATTTATTTTTGTAGTAACTGATTAACCCCTCCCCTCTCAGTTACTCATCTCATTTCTAACACCTTTGTCATCTATTTTTAAACATGCTTGTAATTGTACTCATCTTTCTTAATCTTTTCATAATGTGATGTTGAAGTTAATTTAATGATAATGTGTTAACACTTTCTCCTATCAAACCAATTGATACCTCTAAACCTCAATCCAAATACTTTGATCTAAAAAAAAATTCCAATATCACCGCCAACCTGATCATGATATTGAAAAGTGTTAGGATTGAGTAATACTGAGAGGGGGGTGAATCAGTATTACAACACTTTAAATTAAACTTAAACCAATTCCAAATAAACCATAAGCTTACTAAAATGAAAAGAATGTAAACAAATAACATAGAACTCATAACACCATTATTTTTTGTCAAGGAAACCCTAGTGGGGATGATACCCACAAGCATGTACTAAAGTATAATGTCCCTATTAGGAGACCTAGCCATGTTAAGAGCTGAATATTACATAGTAAAATTCCTTTTTAGAGGAATAAAAACCCTGTTAGAGGTCTACAACACCCTGTCAAGGGCCAACTGAGCTTACAACTCTTACAACAAAAACTTTTGTTACAAAGTGTTCTCAGTAATGAACAAAACAAGCATCTTCAATGCTTAGATAGTTCCAGCCATATCTCTTCAATGATCTCTATCATCCTCTGCTCTTGCATCTTCCATTCACATACATACATATCCTTTCTTACTCACATACATTTCTTCGCTTTACCAAAATTATTCATATATATATATATATATATATATATATTTCCATCAACAAGTCAGCTCTCTTTAATTATTACATATTCGGCTGTTAATACAAAATATAATTAATAATGTAAAGAGAAAATACAAAGTCAACACTCTTACATAACCAAAATATATATTATCCAAAACCATAATCCAACTTAGCTTGCCAGGAGTCCATGACATACTCCTTAAATCATCGCTACTATCCAACTGCTTTGTTACGTTGTTCTACTGACTTCGCATGACTTCAAATCACTCTAACTCATTGTAATCATCGCCAAAACCAAATCAATCTCAAGTGGAGGTCATAAATACTCCATAGTATCTTCCTTTAAGCTCTCTCATCATCAAACATCATACTTGATCTTCGATACCGAAAAAAATATTGTCATACACTTATTTCTGCCTTTGTACTTAGTCATTTTAAAGACTGTATCTCCAAAACTATACTTCAATCCAATTGATCAATATACCAGATATGTTGCCATAAATGAAAACCCATAAGTGTCTCATACCATAAAAAAAATGTCACTTGCCAAAAATCTCTCCCTTTGGCATTGATGGCAACACTTAGAGAAAAATGACTAAGTGTCCCAACAATAACAAAGGTGCATCCAAAATTTTCTCAAAAATGTAGAATTAGTGCTTGCTCACAAGTTTGAGTACATCCTAGAAGGTATCTTCCATGATCTTCACTTCATTATTCCATGAATCAATCAACAACTGAATAATATGAATTATTCCATTCAATGCATAGGATGATGTCTCTATTTCCTTTAACTCTGTGGGCATAGAATGTGCCAATGATTCTGCAGTCTTCTCCATATCAGATAAATGAAATTCAAGAATTGATAGCTTAGGAGTGATTAGAATCTTTAGCAAACCAAATCTTTTCATTACTCTACCTTTCTCAATATCCAAGACATTCACCTTGTCATAGATCCTTAGTACTTCTCTGTCTGTCTCTAATACAAATTGTGAGGTCTCACAACTGTCCATCATATTGTTCAGTGTAGTCATGTCTTCTGCAATAATGTCTTCAATATTCTGAATATGTCTAATAGGATTTATACATTCGCTATATAAAATCCATCCATGTGTGACACAACTTCTGGCCTTTGATTTTTTTGATCTTAGAATTCCCAAGTCCCATGAAATAGATTGGCAAACTTCCTTCAACTTCTTCTCTTGATAACTCTTATCTGCCTTTTCTTCAGCAATCTTCACTAAAGAAAAATTGCTTCCATGACTCAATCCAAGTTCAACATTCTTACTTGTGACATTTCTAGTCCTTTGTCTTTGGATATTATTCATGCTATTATCCCGCAATATATGGATATTCCTCATATTAACAGTTATAATGGTTAGGGTGATCTTGTGACTCATGTTAAAAATTTCCAAACCTTGTGTAGTGATTTCTATAATGACCATAAGTTCATGGAAAATTTGTTTAATAGAACCTTTCAAGACAAAGCCTTATAATGGTATTGTTCCTTGCCTCCTTATTCAATTTATTCTTTCCAAAAACTTGCTAATGATTTCATTGAACAATTTCAAAAAAACTTTGGTCCTAAAATCTCTCTAACTAATTTAATGAATTGTAAACAAGGTGTTAAAGAAAAGGTTAATAATTTCATTGGTAGATTTAAGAATTTTTATTCTTAGATTTATTATCATGTGCCTGATGTTGATGTGCAACACATTTTTATTGCTAATTTATAAAGTAACATTATAGATAAGATACTTCTTTCTGAATTCTCTTCATTTCCACAATTGTGTACAATGTTTCATCATTATATATACTACAAGTGAGTCAATTTGAGAGCACCACTCCAATGGCTCATTTTCCCATTGATAAGAGTGACAACCCATCCAATTTCAACAAGATTCAGAAATTAAATAACTACATCAAAATCAACAAATCATCCAACAATATTGATGAACAAGTGGAAACAACATCCAAAGGTGTAGCTCCTTTGTCATCTATTTTTAAACCTGTTTGTTATTATACTCATGTTTTTAAATCTTTTCATTATGTGGTGTTGAAGTTTATTTAATGATAATGTGTTAACACTTTCTCCTATCAAACCAATTGACACCTCTAAACATCAATCCAAATACTTTGATCCTAAATTGTTTTTCCAATATCACCGCCAACCTGATCATGATACTGAAAAGTGTTTTCGCTTGAAGAGTATTATCAAATTACTTATTGATTCTAAGGCTATATCTGTTGATGGAAATCATGATCAAGGAAAAAAATATGTGGCACCTCCTAACCAAAACTTTCAAATCTACACCAATCCTTTTCCATCTCTTTCAACCAATACCATTGATCAACCTTCTTCTTCCCCATGCATTGACTATGATGACAAAGTTAATGAAGCCAATCATGTTGTTAACTGAGTTCAAAAATTCAAACCAAAACCTCTATCTCAACCTTACATTACCTTTGATCCTACTGAGACAATTAAAGCACCCAATGGTCCTTTCTATATTGTCATAAATTTTAATGGCCTTCCAACCCGTGGTGCCCTTTTTGATCCCACTTGCATGGTGAATGTGATAACTAAAGAACATATTCATAGTAAATAATTGCAAAAAACAATTATGATAACTCTGATGTTAGGATTCAAAATTGCAATTGTTTCCTTTATCCTACCCATGGTTCTATTTTATTCTCTATTGAAGTTGGTGGTAAAACTTTAGATGTTTTTAGGATTAAGTAAGATTGAGAGGGGGGGAGGTGAATCAGTATTACAACACTTTATTATCAAACTTAACATTTTCAAACTTAACCAATAAATTACTAAAATAAGAAGTACATACACATAAATTAAACAACTCATAATACTATGATTTGTTAACGAGGAAACCCTGGCCAAGCGAAAACCCCGGTGGGGATGATACCCACAAATAATGCACTAAGAGTATAGTGTCCATGTTAGGATACCTGGCCCTATTGGGAGCTAAATATTACATTTAGCACAGATCCATGTTAAAGGATAGAAACCCTATTAGGGGTATTACAAGCAGCACAATGCTCTTACAAAACAAAGTTGTCTTTTACAATGATTTATCATAAGTGAACTAAACAACCATATGCAATTCTTAAGTAGTCCCAGTTATAGCTCGCAACATCCTCTGACTGATTCTGACATCACAATGCATCTATAACTCACACCCAACTTCACATTAAAACATCTTCACTTATATACTCAATCCCATAAATTTTTCACTCGACTTCACAAATACATCACAAAATGTGTCCAATACTTAATCAAATAGAAAATACATAGTCAACAATTATACTCCCTTAAACATCACAACCACTTATCTACCCCTTTTCACTGCTGCACTGTCTTCGCACAACTTCAACAAGTTGTAACTCTCTCTAGTCAACTCCAAAATACATGCAACCCTTAAGTGAAGGTCAACTACATTCCATAGTGCATTTCGCTAAGCTCACATGACTTAGTTCATTATGTAGTGTGCTCGCTAAGAAAAACTGTGTAACTGTACACTATCAACTACTTGGACTGGACTTAGTCATTTTTCCAAATAGAATCTCCAAAACTGAAATGTACACCAAGCGACCATGTCAATAAGTAGTGTTTTCATAAATGATAACCTTTATGCTATACTCATCAAGCCACTTTCCAACAATCTCCCCTTTGGAATTGATGACAACACTTAGTGAAAAATGACTAAGTGTCAAATGCCAAACTACCGACTCTACATTTTTTACACTGCACTTATTATTCCCCCTTTAACATCAATGGAAAAGGTATACTAAAAGAATATATCTATATATATATCAAAATTGTAGAGCTTCTCACTAAAACTCATACCATTTGAATTCTATCTTCAAAAGATGTTTCCAAGATCTTTGAATCTACTTTCCATGTCTTCTCCACAGTCATACCTACATGAATAAGACCATTCAAATAAATGGATTATATCTATGTATCCTTTAGTACCGTAGGTATAGCTTCATCAAGGGAATTCTTCACTGTCTCCAAGTCCTTCAGGTGTTTCTCCAAAATTGATAGTTTAGGAGTAAGCTTACTACTCAATATAGAAAATCTCAACAACACTCTTGAGTTCTCAATTTCAAGAACATTGATTTTGTCCACTAACCTGGACACTTCATTATCCATCTCAGAAACAAATTGTGAGGAGGACTCATAATTCTTCGCCAAATCATCCAAAATCTTCTCATCATTATGGATTATGTCCACTACATTCTGTACATGCCTATAAGGGTTTATGCAGTGGCTATACATCTTCTTTCCATGCTCAATGCAAGACCTAATTCCAAAGATAGAGGTACCTAATATACTGATATCCCACTTCAATGACTGCCATATCTCTTCTAACCTCTTTTCCATGTAGTCTCTCTTAACTTTCATATCCGCGGCTTTATCCAAAGAAGTAAAGTGAACATCAAAGTCATCAAGGACTTTTTTCAGATTGTTCACTGTATGATTACTCTAAAAGGTGAAAGGTAAGGGTAGAATGTTGCTTATTTTGTCTACAGTCCTATCCAATACCTTTGTCTTTTTCTTTGTCCTTTGTTCGGATATCTCCTTAGCCTTAGCAAAGGCTATGAATGACAACTTCATCAATTCATCTTCATCCATTCTGTCAACATCAGTGTTCATAGATTTATTATCAATTGCCAACAAAAATGTTGACGAAATATGAATGGATACATTAGTTTCTTGTTTAGCTTCTTCCTTAATCTCATCTTCCTTCTTTACCTCAGCCAAACTCTCTTGAAGTTATTCCTCAGTGTTTAGATATTTTCCTATAGTAGCTCCTTTCATTTCTTCTCTAGTCAATGTGCCAAGATCTAATATATTGACTGTGCTTTGTTCATTATCGCTATCTGCTTAAGTAGCTATATCAATACTCCATTGAAAAGGGTCACCAATATCCTAGGAGGTGTCCAAAGACACATGCACACCAAAAAAAAAAAAGTTTTGTTTCTTAATTATACTGAAGAATTGATTACTATCATCTTCATCCTTAGATGAGTCAATCTGTATTTCTGCAAATTTAGAAGATTCTCCTTTCATAATAGTTTTGGGCTAAGTAGCCTTGGGCTTAGGAGGTGAAATATTTTCTAGTTTAGTTTCCATTAATACCTTATCAATAGCCTTGTGGGTTTCTTCTATTACTTCATCATACTTTCTCCCCATAGTCTTTATCAGTCTTGATTTTACTCTCACTAGGGGCTTAATGGCTTTGAATATTATCTCATGCTCATGAAATGAAAAAATAGGTGGTGTATTTTCTCTAGATTTTATCCTTATCTAATCATCTTCTTTAAGTGATAACTGCTTCCTTACTTCCAATTTATCATATAAGTCCTTAGGAATACTACCTTCCATTTCAAGTAGATTATTTTTAAACATTAGCATGTGATTAATGACAATGTCCTCAATAAAATTTTTGTCATTATCATTGTACCTCTCATAGTATTTAGGTAATTTATTTAAATTTCCTTGATCGACTATCCTCTTTGCCAATATCCTTAGATCTGGTTTCCAAAGTTGTCTCTCATCTAGTTTATCTTCAGTTTTCTCCTTTATTTTCTTCTCTTCAATCTTCTTTTCTTCTTTCTTCTCTTCTTCTTTCTTATCTACACCAGTCCTCTGCCTTTTAGGTGGTGATTTTTGTTTAGAGGACCTTTTCCTTCTCACGAGAATCTCTATTTCCTTCAGTATCTCAGTCATGCTTTTTCTCTACAATGTCCTCTTAGGTGGTGTAGGAGTGGTATCAGGCACATCAATCATAATAGGAGGTGAAACAATAACCTCTAAAACTTTAGGATGTGGAAGGGATACAGGAGAATTTCTCATCAATCAAGAAGCTCCTTCTTCCATCTTCTTCCTAACCTCTTTCATATAATCTCTGTTTATACCTTCCTTCTCTGCAATATTGTCAATCTTTTTCTCAATCTTTATTTTTCTTGCTGCCCTAGTTTGTTCATCTCTAATTTTGTCAGACTTTTCTTCTTAAGTGCCCCATCTCTCTTCTGAAGAATCAATCTCAGAAGATAAAAAATGTTCTACTTGCATGGTAAGAACCTTTTTACTGACATCATAACCCATAGGGTAACTCCATTTATTCCTTGGTTCAACTTCCTCAAAGCATACACTATCAGTTTCAACCATGAAACAAATTGTATCTTGTATTTCTCAAGATTGCCTCAGGGATTCTTACTCTTTCCTTCATTTGTCTTTGAATAATTTTAAACATTGAAAAGAATTCACCATCAACCCATGTACTATTTTTCTGTCTATAACTGTTAGTTACTTGAATACTAGTGGGTTCACTATCTTTCCATGCCCTAGGGTGCATTCTAAGAAACTTATGAACTATGTGAATATAGATATGTATCAGTAGAGATCCAAGATGAAAGAGAAATCCTTGAGAATGGAAGGAATCTCAATGGGGTAAGTGCACCAAGATGGTGAACAAAAAGGGGGGTATGAGTGGCCACTTTTTTCTTAAATCAGGGAAACTTGAACTTCACAAAGATATTTGAGGGTCATGCACTAAAAAATAGGAGTTGTGCAAAGAATAAGAATTGTGGTACTCTGAATCAAGTTTTTAAACTACTAAGTTTTTAAAAAAATGGATAAGATTAAGAGGGTCAAACCTCTCGCACAAGAAAAATTGTTCCTTATTTTTTCAGAAAAACATAACATAGCTATTTTTGTGCGCTTCAAAAAATATATAGTTAGATTTAGTAATTTGAAAAACCCTTTGGTAGGATGATAGGTAAGAGTGAGATCTAGAAGTTGTGTATTTTTATATATTTTTTTGTTGAGTTTTTATTTATTTATTATTTTTTAAGTGGTTGCATCTTGAAAATATAGTACATGTTCTTGCATTGGGCATAACTTGCATCAAAATAATAAAAAATGATTTTTTTTAAAAAAAAAGTGTATAGAATCTAGTGCAGAACAGTAATATGTAATTTTTTTAAAATTTTCTCAAGTAGATAAAAAATTATTAAAAAAATGGTAGACAAATGTCTGTGAGGAATGTCAAGACACTGGTAAAGAAAATTAAAGTTTACTATGTTAATGTTGTCCAAAAATAGAAAAACTTATATGGTCAGAAAGCTGAGAAGACTTGTGACATGATGGTGTTAATTTTACAGATACTCATTTGATCATTTGTAAAGCTGACGATGATGAAGTCGAGAAAGCATGTTGGAAGATGAAAAAACATGTAAAGAGACAAAAAAGGAGGGAAAATGGGCTTGCAAGACTTAGGGTCATTTTCCAACCCTCTTACCAAGATAAAACCTACACGGGTTTTGATGTGCAAAATAAAACACTCGAGTTTTGAAAAGTAAAAAGTACAATGCATAGTTTTACATAACCTGTATTATTTATGTAGCACTAAAACCATAATTTTGAGTTTTCCCTAACCTGTACGGTTATAAAGACATCAAAATCTATGCTTGTAAACTTAGAATTTACTACACATGTATAGACATACATATATATAATATTTTTTTATATATGTATTTATGCATATATATATATATATATATATATATATATATATATATATATATATATATATATAGTAATAACTAAGAGGGGGGGTGAATCAGTGGTCTCAAAAATTTATCCTTCAAACTTAACCACCAATCAGTAAACCTCAGATTATTATGTCCCTACAAGATGCATGCCATGAAATACTTATAATGATTTAATTGCATTTCAGTGTTCTTTGTCAATCCTTATTCTTTATTGATTATCGATAAGTAGTATAAATATTTACCGAAACTCAGTAAATAAGTAGAGTATACCGATCAAACCAGTGTTAACTATGTCAGATACAAAACAATAAAGAAATGAATAATACACACATAACACATGAATTTTTAATGTGAAAACCTTGTTAAGGGAAAAACTACTGGGACCGGTACCCCAAATTTTGACTCTTCTAAAGTGAGCCCTGTTAGGAGCCAACCCTGTTAAAGGTTACAAACACACTGTTAAGTGTGACCTTGTTAGAGGATTTTATACATAGAGGTTGTCACTTAGTATCGGGCATCTATTGCTAC
>MU226261.1:2840250-2898833 GCA_018584345.1 Thuja plicata | reverse complement strand
CTTCCCCCATCATCGTTTCTATCTATTCGGAGCCTTATTTATCCTCTCTCTCTCTCTCTCTCTCTCTCTCCACTTCCTCTTTGGTTCCTAGTTCTACATAACCTAGACGAGTTATAAAAAACTAAGGCCAAAAGTTCTAGTTTTACATAACCCGTATGGGTTATGAAAAATTGTGAACATTGTCATTCAGTTTACATAACCCATATAGGTTAGATAAAATATTCATATTTTATTTTTGGGGAATATAATCATTCCTCAAAACCCATACACATTTTGAGGAATAATTTTTTCCTCGAAACCCATATGGGTTTTGAGGATCATTTTGATTTTTTAATAGTTTTTGCTAAGCTTGGTAAAACCAATCCTAGCACATTTTTGAAATTTTTAGAACATACACGGGTTATGAGTAATTTGTTTTTTTTGTATGTGGCCACTTTTATGTTCACCATCTTGGCACACTTACCCAATGGTCAAGTGATCTTCTATACCATTTTTCAACCAAGTAGTAGTACCGAGCTCCAACATGAAACAAAGAAATATGAAGCCAAGAGACTAGTAGCATTTAAAATCAATCACATCCAAAAGGGAAGCCCTCATAATCCAACAGTTGCATCCAAGGTAATCGCCAACCATTAAAACCACATCCTCATGAAGGGGTTTCCAAATATATTTATATCAACTATCACAAGTTAGTTTGTACTATTTGTGATGTTGCTAGCTCTAGTTACTATAATATATTTCTTGTTAGAGTAATAAAGTGATTCCACTTATTAATTAAATCATCTTGATTTAATTATTAAGTTGCTTATTATTCTCTTTTTCACTTAAGCTAAACTTTAGGCATATAATAATTAATTATTTTATTAATTATTATTATGCAACCTATATTTTTCCCCTTTAGGGTTTCGATCACCTTCATAAGGTTTGATCTCTTTGTATTTTGTATTCCCTCTCTGAATGAATACTTTATCTTTCAGAACTTTTTTGTCTCCAAAATTTACTTTTGTAACATGTTATTTTGCATGTAGATGATCTTGGCTTATGAATTCTTTGAATTCTAACATGGTATCAGAGCCTTGTTGTTGTTGCCCATTCCTGAGTTTTTAAAGTTTCTGGAGCTCCGAGGGTTTCAAGTTTTTTCTCTCAGATTTTAGTGGATTTTGAGAGAATTTATTTTTTGGAGCACTTAGGAAAAAAACTGACATTTGGGTTACATTCAGAATGCCCCAAAACCCCCATTTTCATATAAGGCACATCCTATTTGGACAAAGTTGAAATTTGGACCCTATTTTTGCATGCATGACCCTTAGCAAATTTTACGAGGCAAAAATACGCCTTGATTGACACTGCCTCAATTTTGACACCACTTCAAAATGTGTGCCTGACATTGCATGGAGGAGAGAGAAAATGATTTTGTCCATTTTTGCATGTAAAAAAAAAATTGGGGAAAAACATTTGCCTCAGTTTTCACACTGCCTCAGTTTCTGTGCCTCTAATGTCAGCACTCGCAGGTCTAAGATCTAGTTTAAATTTGACGGCCACTAACCTGTCATACAGCTTTCTCTTTTTTCATTATGAACACCTTGTGGTTTTTTTCTCATAGCTTGAGCCAACATAGGCATTTTTTGCTAAATGAGATATCGACGGAAAGCTAGTTCTGAGGCCGATCTAATTTTTTCAGTTTGGTTATCTATTTTTTCCATCTTACATGATTTTTTTCTGGTCAAAGCTAGGGTTCCATTTTGCACTCCATTCACTATATCTTTCTCATCCAGACTCTATTTTTTGACTTTCGCATGGTGTTGAAAAGTTGGTTATGTCTCCTTTAGTTTTCTATGGGTATCCAACCCCAGAATTTTCTCCATGTATCTTTTATTTAATTTTTTTACTTTATGGCATTCTGGTGGATATCTTGGATGTTTTAGGTCTTGGGATCATTTCCTTTCTAAATATTGTATACATCCTTTTCTGTAGCATCTATTTTTTGCAAATGCACTGAGATAAAGTTTCATCTTGCATGCTTGGGATTCTATTGTACTCACACTACATAATAAAGTGCCATTGGGGGGGCTAATGTTTGCCTTGTTTTCCATTTACCTTTATCAAGTGATTGTTCCTTCTATGAAATTAGCCTCATTATGTGTGTCAAGTGAGTGTTCTTTCCATGACACCATCCTTTATATGTGTTTGTACATTCTTGATCATGCAGTGTTTCTTGGCAGTCTGTTTCAGTGTACCTGTCAAACCTCTCCCTAGTCAACATTATGGGGGGTATCTCCTGTTGGTTCTAATGCTTCCTTGGTTTGATTGATGAGCTCTTCAAGATTATTTTACAGTCTTCTCAACTTGATCATGTTCTATTACAATGGAGGCTCCAACAGTTATTTTTTGATAGTGTTTGTAGCTTCATGCTTCAGAGGTGTTCTACATGTTCTTTCTCTATTCCTATTTTGTAGGACATTCTCTAGTTTGGAGGCTTCTTGAATCCTTCACTAGGCTTCATCTCTTTTTGGAGAGGGGTTTTTCGCACTGGGTTTTCTCCTTTTCTCCTCTTTACAGAGATTTTTGTACTTGGGTACCTGATCAGGCCTTGTTGTTGGGACCCATTTCCTGATTTTAGTGGTTGTTTCTAGGTTTTTTAGCTTCTCCCTAAGTTTATCTTAAGGAGGGTATTGGAATAATAAAGTGATTCTGTTCGAGTAGTCATATTATAGCTAATAATTAATTTATTTAATTATTAGTCTATTATACTCTACGCTTAAGTTAAACTTAGGCATCTTATTATTCTTTAGGGTTTTTCACCTTTAGGGTTTCATGAATCCTTTTATAAGGATTCACCTCTTTATTTTTTATAAGGAGTTTTTCACATCTCATTGAACTTTCTAGAAACATATTGTTAATATATTATTTTCTTGTGCATATGATGTCTCCTCTGGCTTTTTGGCTTCCATAGTTTTTCTCCTGTCTTCTGTACTTTGCTTCTTCCATGTGACAGGTTTGCATGCAGGTGTTCTCGGGAGAATAGGGTTTTTTCTATTCTAACATGGTATCAGAGCCATCTTGCTACTCACTGTTCGTGTTTTATCGAAGTGCTTCAGAAGCTGGAGGTTTTTCTAGTCTTTTAGAAGTTTTTTGTGTGGATTTAGGGGGACCTTTTTTTCTGATCATTTTCAGCTCAAACAAACATTACCGTTACGCTCAGAGTGCCCAAAAACCCTAGAATCCATATAAAATTTATCCATTTTGGACATCTTGCCTCCGAGGCAAAATATTTTTGGCTTCTAGTGCCGTACGGGCACAGAAACTGAGAAAAAAAAAACATATTTTTTAATTTTTTTTAAGCGTTTAAAAATGCTGTTAAAATGGCGCCACCACCGGGCCACTGGCACGCCACTTCCCTCCTCCAGTGCCCCCAACCTACTCTGCAGCCCCCGCAGCTCCGTGCTCCCGGCTCGCTCTGCGGCCCCCGCCGCTATGTCGCGTCGCTCCGCCCGGTGACCTTTTAAAATTGGTGGGTTTTTTAGCCCTTTTTTTGCTGGTCGACAGTCACATGGGTGATCGGGGGCTCCGCCCCAACCCCCTACGCGCACCATGCTCCCAGGGGCTAGCCCTTTTTCAGCCCCAGGGGCTTACAAATTTTTTTGGGGCCCTTTTTGATCCTACCTCACTATTTTCGCTCTATCTGGAGCATACGGGGGTATTTTTCCGACTTCCATATATCATCGGAAAGATCTTTCCAAGAACTTTCTGATGATGGAGGTTGGGGTTTTGGGCTCTACTATTTTGATAGTGTTTTTTTCTGTCAAAGTCTGAGGTCTATTTTCTGCCTTCCGGGAGCCATATCTTGCTCATCCAGACTCTATTTTTGGCAAACCAGACATCATCAAAAAGCTGGTTCAATGAGATTTTCAATTGCAGGGGTCTTTTTTCTAGATTCTGCTCTAGGTTCTCTCTCCTTCAAGTTTTTCTCATTCACACTCTGGCGGATTACTTGGGTTCTACAAGTCCTGGGATCTCTTCTTCTAATCTTCTGGCTCACTCTTCTTTCTGACTTCTGAGCATTATATGCTTCTCTTCTGTAGTATTTTTTTTTAAGTAAATGCAATGAGATAAAGTGCTTGCTTTTGCATATCTGAGATTTCGAACACCTTGTGTATTTTTTATACTCGCACTCAGTTATAAAGTGTCATGGGGGGTTATGATATTTTGCCATTTTGTGCTCATCCACCTTTGTCAAGTGAGCATACCTTGCACGATATTAGCCCATGCTGTGTGTTGGTGACACCACCCTTTATCCTATGATTTTATATCTGTTGCATTGTTGGTGTTCCTGATTCTTCTTTCTACAGATGTTTCTAGCATTGCATTTTAGTGTTCCTGTCACCTCTCTCTGTTCAGCATTATGGGGGGTTCTCTTGTTGGTTCTATTGCTTCCCAGGTTCGATTGATCAACTCTTTAGACTTTGTCTTCTCTACCTGATCATGCACTTTTTCAATGGGGGTTCCTGCAATTACTTCTGACAGTGTTTATAGCTTCATACTTCAAAGATGCTTCTTTCTCTTTCTTATTCCTTTCTTTGGGACTTTCCCTAGATTGAAGGCTTTGTCTCCTTCATCTAGTTTATTTCTTGTACTTGTGTACCTGATCAGGCCTAGTTGCCAGGACCCATAGTTCCTTTCATACATCCTTTAGTCCTTAGTTGTTTAGATTCTCCTAAGTTACACTTAAGGGGGGGTGTTAGAGTAGTCATATTATAGCTAATAATTAATTTATTTAATTATTAGTCTATTATACTCTACACTTAAGTTCAACTTAGGCATCTTATTATTCTTTGGGGTTTTTCACCTTTAGGGTTTCATGATTCCTTTTATAAGGATTCACCTCTTTATTTTTCATAAGGATTTTTTCACATCTCATTGTACTTTCTAGAAACATATTGTTAATATATTATTTTCTTGTGCATATGATGTTTCCTCTGGCTTTTTGGCCTCCATAGTTTTTCTCCTTTCTTCTGTACTTTGCTTCTTCCATGTGACAGGTTTGCATGCAGGTGTTCTTGGGAGAATAGGGTTTTTCCTATTCTAACAGATTCCACTTATTAATTCAATCATCTTGATTTAATTATTAAGTCACTTATTATTCTCTATTTCACTTAAGCTAAACTTTAGACATATAATAATTAATTCTTTTGTTAATTATTATTATGCAACCTAGATTTTTACCCTTTAGGGTTTCTCCTTTTAGGGTTTGATCACCTTCATAAGGTTTGATCTCTTTGTATTTTATATTTCCTCTCTGAATGAATATTTTGTCTTTCAGAACATTTTTATCTTCAAGCTTTGCTTTTGTAACAAGTTATTTTGCATGCAGATGATCTTGGCTTATGAATTCTTTGAATTCTAACATTTCTTACCTTTCATGATATTTTCTCATCTATGAACATCATCCATTGGCTGTAAAAATATTAAATCTTCTTACTTGTAATGATATCTAATGAAGAAAACCAAAATGCTTTCATTATTGATTAACATGCATGTTTTCTCCTTCACATGATGTGATTATACTCAAATTTGATAACTAGCCTTCCTACTAAATTTATGATAGTCATTCCTCTACACTATTAATCTCTCCTACACACACACTCGGTAATTCCTTGCTTCTTGATCACTATAGCTAAAGGAGAACTTAGTGATTCTTACTTCTTTGATGACATATACTTTTATTATGTTTAAAATTTATTATCATTTTTAGAAGAAACTTGTGTTATTCTTACAAATGTTATAATTTTTTATTTTATGTTATATGACATTTTGGATCATTCTATTTATATTAATAATATATTATTAGAGATTAAATATTTATGGATTTAGTGGAGATAAAAATGTTTTCATACATGTTAATTTTTCTCTACATATTATGATTGCACACATGCCATGATGTTTTCCTATTTATTAATATAAAAATATTACTTATATTTTTTTTGCATACATTCATGTACTTGTTTTAGTGCTCATTCCCCTATTGTATTTTGGGCCCATTTTTACTTATTCTATGTCATTCTAGTGATCACAAAAAGATGTGAACTTTGTAGCTCTAGTAGATCATCCCTAGATAGACCAAAATGATTTACATGTACAACTATCAATATCACTAATTTCTAGTTTACTTAACACTAATTCCCAAGCTAATGAAACTGTAAAAACTGTGATGATCATATTTTTCCATTAGTATACAAAGGAAACAAGTTTATGAACCATTGGTAACATTCTCATCGAAAGATATTTTTCAAAGTGTAACCCGACACAATAATCTTGCAGAGGTCATCGAAACTAATCTTCACCGAAAGATAGGGTACAAGGTAAACCAATGACACAACCTAAAGAGTAACCTGATAGAGCAGTTGACAGTGTAAACTGAAAGACAAGTTCACAGAGGAACCTGAAAGAAGTTTATAGTGTAAACCAATAGAGCAGACAACAGAGGAACCTGGCAGACAAGTGTATAGTCTACATCGATAGACAGACTAAAGAGAAACCCGAGCACCAGTCTACCGAGAGACAATTTTATTTTAAGAAATGTGGATCTGACTTACACGTCAGATAAAACACTTAAATTTTATATTTAGCTTTAAAGCACATCTTTAAAACCATTTCTTAAGGGACAAGAAAAGAAAATGTAATTGTTTTAATCAGTCTAACTGATTGTAAACATGCAAACTAGGAGGTCAAGCTCAAGTTGTAAACCTTTGATCATAGAGTTATCTTTGTAAAGCGTGAAACTAAAATAGGTCAATCTAATGTATAAATATGTGTAATCAATCAGAAAAAGATGATGTGATGATGATTTTAGCCAAGGAGCACATATATGGATTAGACTGAGAGTTTTATGAAAAATAACAACAAAAGATGAAATAGGTTATCAAGAACCAGATTCAAGGCTACCGAGTAGAACAAAAGTATTGATGAATCACTATAGGTGATACATTATACATGTAAACTTTAATGGATCTATACTCAGCAATTCTAGATTGTATATACGCAGGTCAATGAGTATTTTTGACTACATTCTAACAAGTGTAGAAAATTGAAGAAATCCTTTGAGAAGGTGGATTTAACAATCCTTTTATAAATCTCTTAACTGAGTGCATACTAAACAATATTACTAAAGCTCTTAAAAGATTAGACCTTAACCAGTCTAAACATGTTACTCCTAACAGGGTAAGATCATCAGAAGTGATCAAACTTGTAAGCCTTAAGCGACCCCTTTCCATTCTACAGATAGTGAAGTTTTGTGGGTATCATCCCCACTACAGTTTTTACCATTTAATAGGGGTTTTCTGCGTTACCAAATCTTGTTTCATGTGTTATTACATTTCATGAATGTTTCTATGAATGTTTTATGCAATTGATTTTATGAATTGATATTACATGCACAAAGATAGAATAACAAATATGGTCAGTAATGCAAGTAATTGATTACTAAAGGTTAAAGGTTAATTGAAAAAAAAATTCAAGGGTACTGATTCACCCCACCCCTCTCAGCACACACCATTCCATTATTCCAACAATTGGTATCAGAGCTAGATCTCTTATTCTAAAAAGATTAAATTACTTGAGAGAAAAGATCATACTGTTGGAAGTACAAATATGGGAAAGGCAAGATGCTAAGAGGGGGGTGAATCAGATCTTAAAACTTAACCACTTAAAACAACTTGATCCACATTCATACATATATGAATTTAACCTAACATTAGATAGCATCCATAACATGAAATATGTAACTCATAACACAAAATTTTGGTAACCCAGAAGCCCAAATAGGTAAAACTAGGGTGGGGATGACACCCACAAAATCTTTAGTACTGCAGTAATAAAGTGTGTCTGTTAGGGCTACAAGAGTTTGATTACAAAATGCAATCTACCTGGTTAAAGGTCCATTCTGTTAAGAAATAAATATCATTACAATCTACCTTGTTAAAGGATTTCAACTTACAGTAAAGTAAGCACTCGGCTAAGAGATTTAAAACAGTCTGCTAGAACCACTCTGTTAAAAGATTTCACCTGATACACCTGTTAGAATGTTACAAGTAGTGATCCTTCATTATGCACTCAAATGCTGATGACAAATCTGCTCTTTCCAATAACTTTTGTGATCTCTCAATCTGATATGTCTGTTCTCTACTTTTCATTGCTCTTCCATTCCGCTTGATCTAAGATTCTTTACTGTTCGTCTCCTATGAACACACAACCCTTCTCTATGTATCTCTTACTCACACACTTCTCTTCTAGGGTTAGAAGCAATCTTATTATATCTTTTCAGATCTATTGGCGAGATCTAGATCAACGATCAAGATCTACAATTTATGTCTCCAATGCATTCTAATTTACTGATTGGCTCCATGCCATGCATAGTATAAAATAATTAAATGCGTAATTAACTCAGTAGACAAATATTAAATGTGTACAAATGTTGGCTCAAATCTCATACAAGTTAGCCTAAGAAGTTTACATCAAAGTTTGAATCAATCCTAACATGTATGCAAAAAATGTTCTGCTCGGAACTAAACATCTCTGTCGCTCAACACTTAATACTCTACTCGGCTTGACATGATGTAACTCGACAACCTATATTCTACTCGGTAATGTTTCTTGGCCTTGAATGTTTAGCTCGGCCACACCGATAACCAACTAAAACTGCCTAAGTAAATGACTAAGTGTTGGTCACTAATCATCAAAAGAACTTAGGGATTAACAATCTCCCCCTTTGATATTAGTGGCAAAAACACACTAATCATTTTCGATGCATTCCATCCAAAATTGTTGCCTAAGTACATATTGTACTCCCCCTAGGAATGTACATCATACTACATACAAAAATTTACATAGTATACATGCCTTAAAAAAAAAATATTTACATGGATACCTGTATTGATCTCCTTATGGTGTACCCTTGTCAGTATCCTTGTCAGATTCCCCCTTGTTTTTGTCACTGATTGCAGGTGGGGTCAAGTTATACTTGTCCAAAAAGTATTTATGTAGTTGCAAGGTGGATGCAAATGCAGAGTCCCAACTGTCCTTGACAAACTTCATAACCTCTATTTTCACTTCTAGCTCGGCAGCTAGACTTACTAAACTTTCTGAAGTGGAGAGATGAGAATCTCTTTTCACCAATTCATTTGCAGATGAAATTTCTTTCTGAATGACCTCCAAATGAGGTATCAGACTTGTCTAAATAGTAATCAATTTGGTCCTAATCCGACCATCTTTAGCCATGAGCTCGGCTATCCTCCTTTGTGCATAAGTCAATTTGTTGAAATGTAAGGAGCTAGTGCTAACATCCATACTCAGTGAATTTCTAGTTGACTTTAAGTCTAAGTGCAATTTTTCTAAAGCCTGTTGATTATCCTTTGTGAAGAATTCAAAATCAGATAACCTTTTATACAAAGAATAAACATTTGTTGCAACTGCCTCCAAAGTTTCTACCAAAGAAGAAAGTTCAACCTGTTTTACTGCAATCTCTTCTGAGATTTTCGCTAGTACTTTGTTCTCAAATTTCCTCTCGGACCATTGCAACAACTTTTCATTGGCCTCAATATTGTCATCATTTACTTTCTGCACAATTTGAACTAACTGTTCAAGAATAGGGGCTTGAGGATTTTCATCCTCCATGTCAAAAGCTTTTACAAATATGTCTTTGATGTCAAGTAACACTTTCTTTTTCTTCTGCTCCCTCTTCAGTTCCTCCTGTCTTTTCTTCCTCTTAAGTAGCTCTTGAAGAGTCTCAATCTGTTCATAAGAAAAAACATTGGGATCCCATGGTGGAATCACAATAACTTCATCTGATGTGACATCAATAATCAGAGACTTCTTCCTCATAACTTTCCTCTTCTTGAATTCAGGTGAACTACTGCTCGGCTTTGTGTCTACAATAATTTTTCCAGTTTCAGTAGTAGTCACCATTGCATCCTTCAGTTCAGTCAAAATTGCCTGCTGATTAGGCATGCCTCCTATCTTAGTTCTAGTGGGAGTTGATGATGCAGAGTGTGGTAGCTCAACCAACACTTGTACCACCTCTTTCTCTTTAGGCTCATTGTTCATATCTTTTATCTCCTCACTACTATCTAGAACTAGTTTTACAACCTCCAAAATAGGTGAATGTGGTAGAATTACCTCTTATTCATTTGTTTTCTCCTTTTCTACTTCTTCTTGAGCATTCTTATCCTTAGATTCCTTTTGAGTTATCTCTTCATCTTCCTCTGTACTCTTCTCTTTTTCAGCCTCAGTTTCCATAATAGTTGATTCAATAGTTGAGTCCCTCGGCTCATCCTGACCCTCGGCATCCATATTGCTAGAGTCATCAATTGTCATATCAATTGGACTATCAATAGTCAGATTAACAGTGTTAACTACCTCTATTTGTTCTTGTGCTTCTGTTCCAGTCTTCTCAGGCTCAGTAACAATGTGAATTATTGATTTTTGTGGTACAGGGGTGGATTCAATGTCTTTATCCTTCAGCTCAGATGTTCCTTCACCAGTCTTCTTATCTTTTGGAACAACTAGTCCAAAGATTTCTTTCCAAATCCTAGTACTCTATTGTACTATACCTTCAATGTCATTCTTCAAAATAGCATAACCTCTTTGTTTAGGTATGAATTTATGCTTATATTCTTCAATGAATTTTTCTCTCTATTTCTGAGTCAGCTCAGGTTTGACTTGAGCTAATGTGTCTTCTCTTATCTGTCTCTCAGTTGTGAGTGAAAATTCCCATTTGCCAGATAGAAACTCATACAACTCACTCAGCACATTGTCTCCTATTGCTGTAGGAGTTAGCTTAAAGTTTCACATCATATCTAATAAAGCTTCCTTAACTTTATGCTTATCTATCTTCAATTTTTCATACTTGATAAACTAGCCCTGTAGAATTTCTCAAGTTTTCACATACCTCATTGATATCCATAGGTCTCTTGAATCGTGTTGTAGGTATGTTTCCAGGCTGATCAGTTTCTATCTTATCTTCATCACTTTCTAGATCTAAATGTAGTTTCCTTCTTGGTCTCTTAACTTGTAGGCTTGACACAGCCTTTGTTGCAAATTATGCCTTCGATCCAGAACTACTTTCTCCAAATTTCTTTATATAGACTTTAGTTTGTTCTACTGGTGATGTGGAAAAATATGCCCTTGTACTTGGATGATTTTCAATTGGAGGGGTAACTCTAGGTTTTGCTTTACTCGGCCTTGTTACCTTGGCTACTGTTGGCCTCTTTCCTTTTTCTTTAATAGTAATCTCTTCTTCAGATGCACTGACTTCTACTTCTTGTTCCTCAGATACATCTTCTCCTTGTCTAGTAGTTAATTCTAGAGGTGCATCCTCTAGCTCCTCATCACTCGGTAAGCCAACCATCTTTTTTAGATTTTTCACAATCTTTTTCCTCTTTCTCTCCATGGTTCCTGCCTTAAGATTAATTGAAATATTTTCCTTTGCTTCATCAAAATTTCCAAATCTTTTTTATTTAGTATCAATCTCCTCTGCTAGGAGTGCTGTGATAGCTACTGGTGCTTCATCAATGTTAACTTCATAGGGAAATGGCTCCAGCCATGATACCCTAGGTGTCACAGCATGAATATAAGTGTAATCTGTATCAACTAAGAAACATATCTCTTCATAGTGCTTCTCCACAAGTGAATTGGGAATTCTGGTCCTCAAACTCATTCTCTTTTTTAATTCCACAAAATAATTTCCCATAATTCTATTGAAATTGTTGCCTAATTGCTGAATACATTCACTAATTTGTAAAGTGATGGGTTTGTCCTTCCAAAAAATATTTCCTAGTGTAGGAAATTACTTCTGAACATAGAAGAATATACACATTAACAAAGAGCCAAACTTACATGATGAGATTTTGGCTTTCCTGATTGATAGTAAGTTCTTGGCTAGTTGTGTCATCTGTAGCTCGGTAAGGTTATAGGTGTGATTATTTTTTACTATCTTCCATGCCTAGTCCATGGCTGTACAGGGAACACTATCTAGTCGGCTCAACTGATAGAACTTGTGTGCAATCACTCTCACTCCAAAGTCAAGTTCTAAGTCCTCAATTGTAGAGGTGGTCATTCCTCTATTGTTGCAGATAGCTCCAGTGTTAGCTACTATTTCTTCTTTACTTTGATCTCTCATTGTTTGCTTTCCACTGATAATAGGATATCCAGTAACTCTCTGAATAATATCTTTTGTGATCTTTACTGGTCCATTGTCCAACCACATATGCATGTTATGAACTCAGCTTAGGACAACCTTGATCCATTCATCCTTGAAGTATGGAAGAAAATCTAGGGCACGAGTTAACCCTTTGTTAGCTAAATGTTTGAATTCATCTTTCAGAACTCCATTTTTGCATAACTTGTCATAGGATTTTCTCAATTCGCTATCACCCACTTCACCAATTTTAACCATGTAACAAGATCTAACATCATGGATCATAAGTACCTTTGGTGGAATTGTTGAGAGGGCTCTGTTCACATCACCAAGAATTGCACTTTCAGGAATGACACAAAAGTTTGGTGGTGCACATGCATCACTCCTTACTAACTTAAATTGTTTCAGCTCCTTCTCCATTCCTTTTACTGGTGCGGAAGAACTTGCAGCCATAATCTCTTAAATTTAGGGTTCGAGAATGATGAACAGAGTACCTCGGCAAGAAATCACTTCGCACTGTTCAACTTAGGGTTGCCGATGGCACGCTGACAAAATTTTTGAAACACACTTCACTAAGATCAATTCTGCAACTTCTTCGATCACTCTGTGAATGCTAAAAATCACAAGGTAAAATGAAAAATAAACTCTTCACCCTTATATAGACTTGAAAGGTTAGGGTAGATAAGCAATAAATATTTTTCCTGTTAGGTTAGTGCAAGCCAGCTATTATTGGCCGACCAACACAACTTGCATACCACTCGGCTTACCATACTCGGCCATCACACAACTTACTCAACCAACCAACTCGGCACCTATAGTGCAGTTAGCTCTTCTCGACACTTGTCACAAACATGTCCCGGTACATCTTAACATATGCAGATATGGAGTTTGGCACATTTACATATTAGGAACTGATGTAAGATTTGAAGTTTAAATGCATTTCCTTACATACCTCTATTGCTCAGTTAGAGATGGTGTGATCACCTGATCCATTGAATTGGGTGACCTCAGCTTTAGTGGATTCACTGCTACTCGACTCTATTTTCTTTACCCATGTCTGGTTCATCTTTGCTCTTATTTCTTCAATAGTAGGAGCAGGAACTCTTGTCCTACATTCTCTCTTAGTGTGACCAATCTTCAAACAACTAAAATAGACTAAGCTTCCATTCATCCAACTCTTAGATTTCCCTCTGATATGTGTCTTTAATAAATCTTCAGGTGCATGTCCATATTCTTCACAGTAATGACAACTCTGCCTCGTATTATAATCCCATTTGTAAGTGTTGCCTTTCGTAGATGCTTTTGTTTGTGTCTTTGATGTCCATTATTGTTTAGCTTTGGATCTACAGTCTTGTGCCTTATGACCATGTTTCTGACACTTGTAACAATAACCATTAAATCTTGGTTTGGGGGGTGCATCATTTGCTTCAGCCCAACATTCATGTGCTTTATGTCCAAATTTCTTGCAATTGAAACAGTAAACATTAAACTTAGGTCTAGGATTGGACTCACCCTTCTTTCTTCAGCAAATATTTTCAGTATGACCTGGTTTTCATAGTGGTGGCAAACAGGCTTGTTGTGCTTTGTCTTTGCATTCCTCCTTTCACCATTCTTAGATGATTCTCCTTTCTTAGTAGATGTCTTTGGTTCAGTGTGGCCTAGTCCAAAAGAGTCCTTTGACCTCCCTGATGCTTCCATCAGATTCTCAAAATGAGTCAAAGCTTCATTAGGCTTATTCAACCTTTCATTAACTTCCTTCTCAGATCTCAAATCATCTTTCAATTGATTGTTCTCAGATATCAGATTTATCATTTCCATATCTTTCCTACTGATCTCCTGATTTGCAAGTAGCATTTGATTTTCCATGTCAACCTAATTAATTGTCATCCTTTACACATCATGTGTTCTTTCATCAAGTCTGACAGTTACCATTCTTTTGTCTTCTTCAACCATTGCTTTGTCATCTTTAGCTTTCTTCTTTTGTTCCACTACTTCACATAGTCTTACTATCTACATTTCTTGTTCTCTTTTCAAGTTTCTGACTTCTTCACACAGTGCATTGTTCTTTTCAAGTAGATATGCAATTGCTGCATCGCTCTCAGTAGAATCTCCATTCTAAAATAGATTTGTAGTGTCATCTTCCTGGTAATGAGTATCATTCATTTGTTTGGCCAAATCCTTCCTAGCTATTAATGATTTCTTCAATTCCTATCTTGCTATCTCAAGCTGATGTAATGCTAGTTGAATCTCGATCTTCTGATTCTCAATGACTTTACCCAACTTGTAAACCTCCATCTCAAGATCTGTACTCATAAGCTGATTAAAATCTTTTTCAGGTGAATTGCGCTCTGATGCCAATTGTTGGAAGTACAAATATGGGAAAGGAAAGATGCTGAGAGGAGGGGGGTGAATCAGATCTTAAAACTTAACCACTTAAAGCAACTTGATCCACATTCATACATATATGAATTTAACCTAACATCAGATAGCATCCATAACATGAAATATGTAACTCATAACACAGAATTTTGGTAACCCAGAAACCCAAATAGGTAAAATTGGGGTGGGTATGACACCCACAAAATCTTCACTACTACAACAATAAAGTGTGACTTTTAGGGCTACAAGAGTTTGATTACAAAATACAATCTACCTGGTTAAAGGTCTGTTCTGTTAAGAACTAAAGATTTAAAATGGTCTGCTAGAACCACTCTATTAAGAGATTTCACCTGATACACCTGTTAGAATGTTCCAAGTAGTGATCCTTTGTTATGCACTCAAATGCTGATGATAGATCTGCTCTTTCCAATAACTTTTGTGATCTCTCAATCTGATATGTTTGTTCTCTGCTTTTCACTTCTCTGCCATTCTGCTTGATCTAAGCTTCTTTACTATTCATCTCCTATGAACACACAACCCTTCTCTGTGTATCTCTTCCTCACACACTTCTCTTCTAGGGTTAGAAGCAATCTTATTATATCTTTTCAGATATGTTGGCGAGATCTAGATCAACGATCAAGATCTACAATTTATGTCTCCAATGCATTCTGATTTACTAATTGGCTCCATGCCATGCATAGTATAAAAAAATTAAATGCGTAATTAACTCAGTAGAAAAATATTAAATGTGTACAAATGTCAGTTCAGATCTCATACAAGTCAACCTAAGAAGTTTACATCAAAGTTTGAATCAATCCTGACATGTATGCAAAAATTGTTCTGCTCGACACTAAACATCTCTGTCACTCGGCACTTAATACTCTACTCAGCTCGGCATGATGTAACTTGGCAACCTGTATTGTGCTTAGCAATTTTTCTCAGCCTTGAATGTTTATCTCGGCCATAGTGATAACCAACTAAAATTGCCTAAGTAAATGACTAAGTGTTGGTCACTAATCATCAAAAGAACTTAGGGATTAACACATACAATGGAAAGGTATAAGCTAGACAAAGGTATTGAGAATCAAAAGTTCGAGATACAGATCTTCTATGAGCAATAAAAAGCAACAATAATCAAGATGAGATAGCTACAGGATGAAAGAAAGGTTATGGTATCTCACTACAATGAAACAGATTATCATGAAGAAGAGATACCTGATTTATTTGAGTCATCAGGATCTACATCTAGCAATTCATCAGACACATATGAAGGAAGCATCACAAGTCTGAATGAAATCAATCAACATCTGGCTGGACAAGTGAAAGCACTACAAATCGGTCAAGAGACACAAATGGTAAGAATGATTGAGGTTATGAATAATGCTAGACAAGATAAGAAAGAATGAACACTAGCTATTGATGACAGGAGGAAGATCACTGAAAAGGTACAAGAGAGAGAATCAGAAATAAAAAGACTTACTGAACATCATCATGAGATCACCAATCAAATAATTCTTATGAGTCATGAGGAAAACTGACTAAACATAGAAATCAATGGAAAATTGGAAGCTATTTGTGAGATAAGGGAAGAAAATGAAAGACTGAAGCATGAAGTGAGAATTCAGCAACAACATAATGATATGATCAAGAAATCTGAAGAAAGCACCAAAAGAATGGATGATTTTCCGGATGGAAAAAGAAGAGTCAACAACAGTACCAGACTAGGGTATACCAAGCATGGAGAATCATCAAATCAATACGATCACAAAGATGTATACACAAATCCAAGACCAAGAAATTTGTCATGCAATCACTGTGGAAAACCAGGCCACACTTCAAATGTTTGCAAGAGAAAAGCTTAAGGTATTCCTAAATCCACATTTACATTCATAGGAAAATGTTATAACTGTAACAAGAAAGGACATAAAGCATATGAATGTAAATCTAAGGTGAAAGAACCAAAGAAGGAGACCTACATGGAAAAGTATTGTCCTACTTGAAAAATGCATGGGCACACATCTCTTGAATGTGAGAAAAAGAAAAGGCAAGCATGGAAACCAAAAGAACAAGATAATGCATATAAAAAAAAAAGAGTCGGTAACTCCTATGTTTGGGATTAAAAAACATGGTAAAATTTCATAGCATGTGGTAGATATGGTCACATAGCTGAAAACTGCATGAGGAAATGGACAAGAAAGTCCAGAAGCTGGACTAGCCCTGGAATGACATCCTTACACTGTCATAGGGTCAGTCATCTAAGAAAGGACTACAAAGACAAGCACTTTTTCCAATGGAAATACCATTGAAGACATCAGGAAGATGAGAAAAAAAATGTGGAGGAAAGCTACAAACACAGATGATGCTGGAACAAGCAATGTAATTGGTGACACCTTATCCAATGGATCTGGTGATATCACCACCCCCACCTAAGTAGAAAAAGTATGCAACTCCACTATACCAAGCTATATTTTACATCATTTTCATTATACATTGATAAATTTCCAAACTAGCATGAATAAAGATGCACTATGGTACTACTTGTTATGAATTTGTGAATCCAATCTCGTCAGTCAATGCTTACTGAGAATCGTCAGTGAACATACAAAAGCTAAGTTTCTAGTGTAAACCAAGATCCATCGGTAATAATGTAAAAAGACATTGAAGTATTTGCCTATATATTGAGATGAATCCAATCTCGCCAGTCAATGCTTACCAAGAATCATCGGTGAACATACAAAAGCTAAGTTGCTAGTGTAAACCAAGATCTGTCGATAATCATGTAAAAAGACATTGAAGTCTTCACCTATATACCTTATCCAATGGATATGGTGATATCACCACCCCCACCTAAACATAACAAGTAAGTATGGAACTGCACTATACCAAGCTATATTTTACATTAGTTCCATTATACATTAATAAATTGCCAAACTAGCATGAATAAAGATGCACTATGGTACTACTTGTTATGAATCTGTGAAACCAATCTCGTTGGTCAATGCTTACCGAGCATCATCAGTGAACATACAAAAGCTAAGTTGCTAGTGTAAACCGAGATTCATCGGTAATCATGTAAAAATGCATTGAAGTCTTTGGCTATATACCGAGATCCACCAGTGAACGTGTGGAAGGTCAATTGAGTTAACACTTGCCCTGACCATCATTTTTTCACCGATAATAAAGTTTTTATGTTACCCGAGTGATTTCATCTTCAAACACCAAGAAGTGGGTGAAGTATAATGACACCACTTAGGGCATCATCTATAAAAGGATGAAGAAGCCCTCATTTCATTCACCATATGATTAAGAGAGAATCAGAGCATAAAGTGACCAACAATAACCAGATTGCAGAGTGACTCGCACACCTTCACAACTACTACAATAGATTCTGGTATTCAACAACTACAATAGAACAAGTGAGTAACTATATTCACCGAGCTCACTATTTATTTGTGGGAAAATCCCTAATTTTTAGAAACCATGGCAACCACATCCTGTATAACCAAGATCAAGAATGCCAAGGAAAATAAGGTCAAATTGATCAAGAACTCCACCTGTGAGGAGACACATTACAAATTCTTCCCCAAGGTTGCCTCACAACCTGATGACGCTGGAGCATTCTCAAGCATACCACCTGGGGTTTTTCTTGTCGAGGATGTTCGGGCATACATACATTTCAAGATCGTTGAGATATCTTTGCACGGATGGAACCATCAAGGAGGAACATAAACACATTGAGGTCAAAGGGCTGAAAAATGCCCGAATGTTCCAAAAGGAGTTTAAAACCGAATGGATCAGGATAGTACTAAGCAGGGTACATGATTGAAAGATGTGGCTAGATGAGCTAAAACAAATCACTAGGGATGTGATACACGTAGTGACCAATTATCCAATAACTGACAAGGTCAAGGCACTCAAACACCCTTCTCACCCCAAGATGGAGAAGATGACAGGTGCAGTATGGGATGAAAGAGGATTAAAGGTAAACTCCATCACCGATCCATAACTAAATTTTGGTGCATGTGTAGTGGGCTACAAAATATTCCAAGCCAGCCGGTTAAACAACATTGCAAGTGGAGCTATTAACACCACCCATAAGATTGTAAAGAAAGGCCTATGGTTGTATATATCATACCTTCTACTGAAGGAATTGGAAGAGAACATGAGGACCATCATATCAGAAAGGTCTAACTCATGTAAGTTTAGTTCACTCATAATGTGCATATTTTTCTATTTTCAAGACTTCTTCCCATCTGTCGGTAATGTCAATTGGGACACTACTTGACCAGTGACAATGTAGATTAGTGAGTTTATCAAGTCACTAGGGGAAAATTTTACATCAATTATGGATGAATATTTCACTAGATTTAAGGACAAAATGCAGAATAGGATGAGGGTACCATAACAACTAGTGGATAAATTTAAAGATGAAATTTGTTTCATGGTGGACACCGACACAACCTTGATCAAACCCGTTGTACCGAGGACAACATGGTTAGCACCACTTGACTATGAGATCAACATAGATCAAGCCACCAATGCTATTGAAGCATTATTAAATGAACCATTAGACAAATCATTACCAAGGTTTGGAACCTATGAAGAGGCTAAGGCAAGAATAAAGACCGGCCTAGCAGTGAGGAAAATCGACAAAAAGAAGGATAAAATGGTAAAGACACTTGAGAAAACCCTATCGGTTAATGAAGAAGAAACAAAACAAATAGAAGACACTGAGGGACAGCCACCCATCGGTGAAGCTAAAAAAAGTGAGTGATTCTGAATCAACAGAATCTGATGCACCACCCCCAAAGAAGCCAAGAACTACTGCTGCATCATGGACAAGGATTCAAACTGCAAAAGTAGACTCACCACTTGTTAAGAAAGGAAAAGTGAGGACTTACAAAAGAAAGCCTCAAATAGGGAAGACATTAGAACCTAAGAGGAGAAGGAGACTTATTCAAAGGAAGGAAGATAAGGAAGACACTAAGAAAGATGAGAGTGAGCAACTCCAACCTATAAAGAACAAACTTCCTACCATAATTGATGATATTTGCACTTCAATCATCAATTCAGGTTCAATATTTGATCCTAAGGTTAGACAATGACTAAAATAGAATCCCGAGGATCAGAATAATATTGAAGAAGTCATCATCCAAGTAATGTGTATATTCAAATATATACCTATATAGTTTGATAAGATGATGCCACAAGAACTTCTCGATAGGCTATCATCACGGTGGACATATACACTAAAATCTGAGAAGGAGATAAGGGAAAGATCCCTAGTATCAATTATGCCACCCGAATCAAAGATGGAAGAAATTGAAGAAATGATGAAGTTACATTCAAAGAATTTCTCAGCAAAATTGAGAGCCTACAAATTGCTACATGGAAACTTAATTAAACTTGACAAAGAAAGTGAGGATACTTGGATAAATATAATCCATCCACCTAAAGAGGATTCAAGTCCCGAGAGAGTATTAACACTCACCGACAAGCCTCATAATGAAGATAATCAGGCTAAACTGAGGCCATAACACATTGTTATAAATGATGCAGAGGATGTCAATTCAACTGAATTGAACACAAAAGCAAGTAAATCAATGGACGACATACCACAAATCATGTGGTCATTAGGAGACAAAACAAAGGTCACAATCCAAGATGTGACAATAATAGATATCATTGGAAGTGATACTACCAATGAGGTAAAGGAAAATGAAGTTGTCACTGTTACCTTCGAGCAATCCAAAGAACAGGACACAGAAACGGATGTTGCATAGGTCAATATACCAGGCCAAATGCCATTATTGATACAAGCTATCAATATCATATAAGAAAAAAAGAAGTCACCCGACCATGATGCAAGCATACCTGAAGATAAAGGTGAAGAGGAGTAGAAAAATGAAGAACGAAAAGAAACAGATGGAGAGAAGAAAGATAAAGTTGAAGAAGACAAGCAAGGTGATGCCACTCCTAATGATACCGAAGGAGAAGCTATAGATAGAGCTAAGGTTGATGTGGAGATGTCCACTCCCAACTGACCGGTAGACATCGAGCATCAAGATAAAGGCACACATACTCCAAAGCCTTCACCAAGTACATCAGACAAAGAAAAGGAACTTGCTTTGGTACTGCATATAGGTACCTCCACTACACTTTCAAAGCAGAAGAAGAAAAAGAATAAGAACCCAGTTACATTGGATGAGCTACTTGAAATATGAGCCTGTGATCCAAGGATATTGGATCCAGACACACTCACAAAGTATGCAGAACTTTGTAAAAGGAAAGAATAAGCTTAAAAAGGAGATACAGGACACACAGGTACTAGAGACAACCTGTTAAAATGAGAAAGAACAAAGTATAGAATTGTAGGAAATTTGTTTATCTCAAGAGTGAGTAGGGAATTTACCATGAATTAGCACAAGAACTAGGAGCAAACACCAAAATAAGCAAGGAGGAGACAAGAATTTGAAAGGGGAAAGCAAAGAAAACCCCTTGTGAATTATGAATGAGGCATGAAAAGCCTAAAGAGAGAGAGAGAGAATGAGAGCCAAGCTCATACAAGATGAGTCACTTAAAGTGACGAAGTAATGCTACTAGTGCAAAAAAACTAGAGAAATGAGAAGAAAACATCTCTTAAGTAGAGATGGAAGAAGGAGTTGAATGGTGTAACTCCCATGTGCATGTGAGCCACATTCATAATGTGTGTGCCACTTGTGCTATTTCCTTTTAAGGAGGAATCTAGGAATAAAAAGAAATTACAAATAAATATTATGTCCTCACACATGCCAAAGAGGACAAGTGTTCATGTAGGGATTCTATAGGAATCTCCTACTAACATAATAAATAAACTAAACTAAACTACCTTGGTTTATAATATATTTCACGAAGGAAAGATTAAACTTTTAACACAACCAAGGAAATACTTTTGCAAATTGTACCTGATACTGACATTGATCAAAATGATCCTATAATTGATCAATTATCCATTCTTACCGAAGCCATCACATCAATGAATGTAGATGCAGAGAAGGTAATAGAAGAATGTGAAGAAAAAAAATACCAATACAAATTGACTGAGAAAATCAGCCAAGAAGTGGTCGAAAACAAGGTAAAGCCATATGAACTAGTCAACGCATTGGAACCAATCATTTCATAAGCGATAACCTTAGTTTAGAAGTTATTCACAATAGAGAAATTCACTAAGGAGAATAGTGAGAAGATTTCATAGATAGATGCAGATCTAAATGCTAGTACACAAGGTCTTACAACCAGTGAAAATGTAATCAAGTTGCATTATGACAAGCTAATGGAAGCTAAAAGGTTGAGAATTGATATTTTAGAGGCATAATCGAAATTCAGAGATGAGGTAACCGAGATATAGGCTCTACTTCTACTGAATCTTACATTACTGCAACAACATATGACTTCGACAAGACAATTGATTGCCACCCCAAAGATGTCTGTCACCGACAGTATCTATGATATGCATGAAAGAATAACATTGGAGCACATGGTCCTGGAACACCTTAAGGAGAAGTGGGAGAAAATGATGGAAGACATGCATAACTCCCATTCCCACATTTTTGACAAGTTGTGAGTATTACACCTTTGTCCTAATTATTATAAAAAAAGGGGGAAATAATATGTGACAAAGAGAGAAATAATAAAGGGAGAACCGATAATGTACAAGGGGGAAATAATGAAAGGAGGATATATATATGTATAAAGGAAAGAATATATACATGTACATATACTATAACAAAGCATACACATAGGGGGATTCATATTGACAAGGTAAAATACATGGTGTATATACTAAACATTTTAGTCTTGCACATATCAGTTTTTGATACTAATGTCAAAGGGGGAGATTGATGATCATATTTTTGCATTAGTATACAAAGGAAACAAGTTTATGAACCATCGGTAACATGCTCACCTAAAGACAGTTTTCAAAGTGAAACCTGACACAACAGTTTTGCAGAGGTCACCAAAACTAGTCTTCACCGAAAGACAGGGTACAAAGTAAACCAATGACACAACCTAAAGAGTAACCCAACAGAGCAGATGAAAGTGTAAACTGAAAGACAAGTTCACAGAGGAACCCAAAAAAAGTTTACAGTGTAAACTGACAGAGAAGACAACAGAGGAACCCGACAGACAAGTGTATAATCTACACCGATAGACAGACTAAAGAGCAACCCGAGCACCAGTCTACCGAGAGATAGTTTTATTCTAAGAAATGTGGATCTGACTTACACGTCAGATAAAAAACTTAAGTTTTATATTTAGCTTTAAAGCACATCTTTAAAACCATTTCTTGAGGGACAAGCAAAGCAAATGTAATTTTTTTAATCAGTCTAACTGATTGTAAACATGCAAACTAGGAGGTCAAGGTCAAGTTGTAAACCTTTGATCATAGAGTTATCTTTGTAAAGCGTGAAACTAAAATAGGTCAATCTAATGTATAAATAGATGTGTAATCAATCAGAATAAGATGATGTGATGATGATTGTGGCCGAGGAGCACATCTATGGATCAGACTAAGAGTTTTATGTAGAAGAATAGAAAAAGATGAAAATAGAAAAAGATGAAATAGGTTATCAAGAACCAGATTCAAGGCTACCGAGCAGAATAAAGGTATTGATCAATCACTATAGGTGATACATTATACATGTAAACTTTAATGTATATATACTCTAAAATTCTAGATTGCATATACTCAGGTCAATAAGTATTTTTTACTACATTCTAACAAGTGTAGCAAATAGAAGAAATCCTTTGAGAAGGTGGATTTAACAATCTTTTTGTAAATCTCTTAACAGAGTGCACACTAAACAGTGTTGCAAAAGCTCTTAATAGAGTAGACCTTAACCAGTCTAAACATGTTACACCTAACAAGGTAATATCATTAGAAGTGATCAAACTTGTAAGCCTTAACCGGCCCCTTCCATTCTACAGATAGTGAAGTTTTGTGGGTGTCATCCCCACTGCAGTTTTTACCTTCTAACAGGGGTTTTCTGCGTCACCAAATCTTGTGTCATGTGTTATTACATTTCATGAATGTTTCTATGAGTGTTTTTATGCAATTTAGTTTATGAATTGATATTACATACACAAAGTTAGAATAATAGATATGGTCGGTAATGCAAGGAATTGATTACTAAAGGTTAAAGGTTAATTGACAAAAAGTTATAAGGATACTGATTCACCCCTCCCCTCTCAGTACACACCATTCCATTATTCCAACAAAGTGAACATTCCCTTTTGTTCATGCCTTGATTATCACTATAATATTAACAACCATTTGACTAAACATTAGTGATAGTTCACATTTAAGCCCATTGTTCACCCCCATTCTATGAAAGGCCTAATTTAGAAAACTTAGTATCTCTCTTCTCAACGTACATGAAATAAAAAGAATCACCCTTACAAAATGTAGGGGTAGAATATTATAGATCAAAACCTTACAATTTAGGGGAAAAACTCACTATATTTCTATGTCCATATATCCTATCTAGATTTCTTCATTTTCTATTATCAATAATTATTTAATTTCTTTCTTATATTTGAAACCCATACATCTTAATTTTCCTATTCTCCATTTTCCAAAGCCCTTTCCATAGTTTCATACCTTATCTATCTACAACGCTTACTTCATTTATATTTTATTTGCATCCCTCTTATAATTTTTTATATGCCTATTTTGACTCATGTCTTGAATGTCATGTGTTTCCTTATTTATAAAGCCATTGAAGTCCTTTTTCTTTCACCAAAGTCATCCTAAGTATGCATAAACCCTTTATCTTCATCACCATTAAATAGGAATCATGTAACTTCTTGCACATCAATGTATCTTATCATGACCACTTTTCCATCTCTTTTTTGAATTTATCATAAAAAAATGCCACTTGTGGAGATCAACATCTTAGCGTGTTCTTGTATAATCACTAATAATGAACACATCACCATCACCAAAAACTTATTTGCACAAAGCTGATTTTCTAACATATTTTATTGTGGTGGTTGAGATATAGCATGATCCAAACTATGAACCCAGAGAACAATACCTGACACATAAGCTATGGTATCATGGTTTTTAGCATAACAACAAATTTGAAATGAGATGTATGCAACTTAAAAAAAAACTAGTTGATTATCTTAAAGTCCAAACTTTATACATTTGAAAATAATTCTAAGAATCACCTCATCTGTTTGAATTCAAAAGGAAACAATCGTATGTGGTTAAAATAATAATAAACTAAAAGATTTCAAAAAATATGTATATTTTTACCACCCTAACTTGGTGGGATCATAGCTTTCAACTTAGTGATTGAAATTTGAATTTCTTCACATCATTGGAAATATATTGAGGAGATCTAATTTCATTCCTGATGAAGGGTACTCCCCTTACAAACTCAATCACACACTCTGATACCACCGATGAAGGGTACTCCCTTTTACACACTCAACACATACTTTGATACCACTTGATGAAGGGCCACACAACCCTTGCAAACTCATAACCAAGTCCAAATGTAACATGGAGACAAAGAGATAATAAAAATTCTTCACAAAGCATATATTGATAGTACTTGAAGATGCTTACAATACTCCCAAATGCTTAAAACTTCTTGAGAAAAAGATCATTACAACTTATTAAAATATTAGACCATTGCAACCTCTTACAAGATAAGATCATTACAACCTCTACAAGATGATATCATTATTAAAAATTCTTAAAGAAGAGAGCTCCTTACAAATGCTCATATGTCTTGCTTATATAGGCACTTACCACTCAAGAGACTCTAATCACAATCAATGTGGGATAAAGTTTGATGAGAGTAGACATAACTACTCTGCTACAAATATTAAATGCTAGAGGTAATTTAATAAATGCCTAAAGAAAATTATTGAATATGGAAATTTCTTCCATCTTCTAAAATGTCACCTAATATAATCCTATGTACTTTATTAAATGACAAGTTACAAAAAGTAACTTTATAATAACTAACCAAACGTTTATTAAAAACTAAGTTACAAAAAGTACTTTTATGATAACTAACTTTTGCCAACTAAGCTTAAGCAAGCTTCACGTGTGAATGATTTTTATTTATTTTATTCTCTCCTTTTTTTTCTTCTCCTTTTTTTTTTCTCTTTTTATGGCTGATGCAAGATTACTCTTACACCTTGGATGCTCCTGCATCAATTCCCTTTAATCCAATGCCTTTGACTATTCAACTTATGACTGATAAAAAAAAGACCCCAAATTCTACTTCGAAGGCCTTTGAAAATGTATTTTAACAAAATTTAGAGAGAACCAAAAAATCATTTTTTGTTATTTTATGTTTTTGCTTGTGTTCACTCCATCCAAATGCTTATAAATTTCTATCGAGTCATACCAACCAAGGGATTGACTAAAGTAATTTCCTAATCAACACACCCTTTCTCCTTGTCCCCAAGCTTTAGCTCATGTTATTTCATCGTTTGAGAATTTTGTGAGCATTCTATCGATGGAAACAAGACCAACGAATGGAGACAAAAAATAAATCCAAAAATGTGTATAACTATATAAGATGAAATAAAGAGCACCTAGGAAGAACAACAATAGTCCACATACATTGTAGAAGCACCCTTGTATTACAACAACTTAATCTATACACTATAACATCCAAGTTCTAAAAAGCCACACAATCATGCCTAGATTCATATTAAAGCATATCATAGACCCCTTAAACCCATTTTCAATTATATATCCATGCCACATTAGATGGATACATTTCTTTTATATCATTCTTGTGTAGTAAATATTATATCTCTATTTTATCCACACTAGTTGATTTATTAGCAAAATGACTTAGTCTCTCCCCTCAATGCTTAAGGGGTTCATTTATTGTTCTTCAATTCCTAATAAATGCATTTACATAAATAAAAATCAATGAGGATTTATAATAATTTAATGCATCTCATTCTTTTTACAATACATGCATTAAATCTTACATGTGAATATTTTGTCAAATGCTTTACTTATTGAACCCGAACTTTGATTATTGAACCTAGAGTGTCTTAGATAATAATACTAATCTCTTAATTTCTAGTAGTCATTCATTATAATATTTTATGATCTCATCTATACTCTCCAATGACACAAGATAATGTGACACCCATAATAAGTCTCATAGGTCCAATATTATATATCATTTCATTATACACCATATTTTAGTGACCATAGTACACATGGATATGATTGTGTGTTATAAAAATATCTTACATCCAACATGAGAATATACATTATTTCAATTATATCACTACTCATGATAACATGATTTAAGTAAAACCAAAAGAATTAGAAACTTTAAATAGATTGGATGTTCCTCAACACATACCATTATGACAACTTCAATAAATTAGCATTGTAATTCTCATCAAATTGACTTATATGTCCACTTAAATGATAATGCTTTTTATGATCTTATCACCAAACAAATGGACATATTTAGGGTAGGTGAAAAGTATAAAATCTTAAAGTGCAAGATCTTATTGGGATATAAAAAAAATGACATTGAGAACAAGATCTATTGGTAAGTGAATATAAATGACCCACTATGTAGTGGTGTGTTGGTTGCCCTTAGTGTTCCAATGCAATATACAAAAGAAACAACTTGTTGAAAATCAAGATGAGATAAAGATTCTAAAAGATCTACATATTTAGAATACATCATAATCGTTGATAAATTTACTAACAAAAAATATCTGACAACCAAGCACACAACACATGTCAACATAAAAAATGTAATATTTATTCACTACCTTGGTTTATTCATAGAAAGATAATGCATGAACAAACCTTGCAATCATCATCAAAAGAGCATCATATCATCATAGATTTCACTACTCTTGGCTAATTACTTCTTCAGATATACCATCCATCTTTTCAATCACATTTATAATATTACATTATGTTTCTTTCATTATCACACTTTCAATTGATTGTTAGACATTTTAGATAAGATATCATTATATTTTACAAGATTTATACACTCATATTTAAAATCAAAATCTTAAAATTTATCTATTTAAAATGGATATATATCAAACCATTTCAATTGTAAAAAACAACATCAAAATCAATCTACTTTTGAAATAAACCCTAACTTCATTTCAATTGATCACAAATTACTTAATTTGCATTACTTCACTTTATTAAATTAAATTACATTACATTACATTAGAGATGTATATGATCATTAAATATTAGACCATACATTACTAAGGTGCATTTTAATACCTAGGAGTAAATAGAAACCTAAATATATAGTTATTAGGGAGATGCGTGTGGAAGTATAAAATTATGAATTATTGAGAGATATGGATGGAGACTACCTTTCTACTTATTGATAAGACAAAATGAATGGCTGATTCGTAATTGTGTACACGTGTCATTTCCTACTTCTAGTCCACGTCAACATTGGAAAGAAACATAATTCCATGGCTTTTCGAAAATAGGTAATAATATAACCTAAAGTGAGGACTTCGATTTTCTCAAGGTAATACTATAACCTAAAATACCTAAAGTTGGCGCAAGAATAAATAAAAATGGAGACACGTCCACACGGATGCGTTTTGTAATGAATAAGTAATACTTTGCATTAATTGATAAAAATATATTACGTACAAATTTTTAAAAATGGAATTGAATTTTTTTATTACATCTTTGGTAGTTTAGGTAGAGAAATATTTGTTTTAAATAATATAAAGAAAATGTTAAGTTGTTGTATAGTTAAGTATTATTTTAGTGGAAGGTGGAGGTAGGTTTGTTTGTTGGAATTGTCTTCTACTTTACAATAGTATCTTTATATTTTAAACTTTTTTTGTTTCCTAGGATAATATTGAATATGGGAATTGACAAGATTCAACTACAAGAATTTGGTACTGTGATACTATCTATTAATACCCTTATAACAAGGTATTGTCACAATAGATTAATTATGTGTTTGTTAGGACCAACCATCTTCTCAATGTCAAGGAAAGCCATGTGGGTCATGTCTAGATCAATCATTGTAATTGCAATCACATATGTAACCTTAGGGAGAGGAAGGACCCCTACTAGAGGGGGAAGGTGACACTCAAGCAATAGTACAATGAGTATTTGCTCAATGCTCAATAAGATTATTCAAGTAGACAACTTTCAAGACAACAATATTATCTTGCATCTAAATATGTAGCAATAAATTAAAACAAATAATGGCTTTAGAATATAATAAAAGTGATAATTCACAAAAGTATAGAAAACATAGTTGAATATCTCATTTTCTAAATATTAAATACAATCTCCAATCTTAAAGCATGTTGAGTTTAGCCAACAATTTAGCCAATCAAGCAAAATTAATTGTGCTTAAAAAATTGTAAAGGCTTGAAGAAATCATAGATCTATGTCCATGCATCATGAGACCATGTACAAAACAAAAAATATGGTTGGGAGTAGGTGTCCATGGACAACAAGAAATACAAAATCCTAGACGAGTAAACCAAGATCTAATGGGAAGACACTAGTGAGATGACACAAACCAAAATGACCAAGCTTGGGCTCTAGAATGGTTAACTATATTATATAAAGTTTTTGTTACCATTGACTATATATGAATTGGAGACCATATCCATTTTTAAGCTTTTGAATCGTTAGTGAATGCAGAGAGCCATGAGTAGCCTTTGCAAGGCTTGTGATTCTTGAAAGGAGTATAAGGATACAATTTTCAATCCTTCCACTAGGGCTAAGTGTATCTAATCTTAATTTGGTTAAGCATTTTAGAAGGGATTATCCCCATAAATATTTATACATACTCCTAATCGTAGTTGGATGACCTAAATTTCACCTTGAAATTATACCAAAACATCTAATTCATAGTGGTACTTGCGAAGATGTCTAAAATGGAACATATCCCTCTATGAAATTTTTTTAGAGTTTGATCAAAGGAAATACATATAAAGTTATGTCCTAGCAAGTGATCACCACTAATGAAATGTTGGTTAATTCACATTCTTGGGAATGAAGGTTTGATGATCTCGTAGGTTTTCTGGATTCTTTGGGCAATAAAAGTACCTTGAATTTGAAGTGGTTCCTTCATAATGATACTTTACGAAGTGAATTCTTTTCCAAGTTTGTCTGCCACAACGGACCCTAGAGGAAATGCAATTTCTCTATCAAAATTTCTAAGCTTCATCCCCTTCAATTCCTCTAAGTATTTTTTCCAATAAATATTCAATAAAATAAAAAGTAAACTTATAATGCCCATTTTATGTAAAATTTGACATTTTCACATGAATTCAATGAGCATTATGTACTTAATTAAAATTATATATATAATTATAATATATTATTATCTCCACATAAATAATTAATAATCAACAAGATACAATCTTGAAAGAAAAATTGACACTTATTGGGAGAGAATGCATGCTTTGAGCTCTGCTAGGGTTTTGGGTAGTATTGTATTTTTCTGAAAAATCTTTGCATATTTGTGCATCATACTGCATTTACTGCGGGATTAGTCAGGTTTATTATAGCTCCAACCAACTTTAGCCTAACACTTGTTGTTGGTGCTGGAGTTGTTGTGACGGAAGCTCATGGCACCCCTAAACAAGCGTCCTCACAAGTTCGTTCTGAAAGTGTTTCACGAGGTATGCCCTCCGCTGATGTTGTGCTTCATGTTCGGGATTTTGATAATGCATGTGAATGGCTTGAAAAAAATACATTGATAGGTTATTTTGTGGGTAGAATCCCTCCTGAAAGCATGTTGTGAGAATGGGTAGCCAAAGCCTGGTCTCCTCATGGAGTTTGGATTGATGGCATTCAAAGGCTTACCAAGGGTTTCTTTCTGTTTCACTTTTGGAACCCTACCCATGTTGAGGCTATCCTCTCTCATGGGCCTTGGCGTGTTCAATATTCTCTTTTGGTTTTTCAGCGTCGGTCCCGAGACTTTAGTGTCTCGGATGACAAAAAGATAAGGGTTCTGATGTGGGTTGAGGTCCCTGGTCTACCCCTGCATTGTTGGCCTTTCATTCAAACCATTGCTCAGTCGGTTGGCAAAGTGATTTGTCTTAAAACTGACCATTTTTTCAATGCTCATCCTCAAAAGAGGGTTTGTGTTGAGGTCAACCTTTTGCATGACCTCAAATAAATAGTTGACATTCATGTTGGTGGTCACATCTTCACTCATAAGGCACTTTATTTGAATTTACCCAACACATGTTACAGGTGCCAATCTGAAGAGCATAAGATTAACGATTTCCCTTTGGCTGAGTCAAGGTTGAAATCCCCTCCTAAGGAGGGTAGCTCTCATCCAGTAGAGGGAGCTAAGAAGAATGAACGGACAACTGTCGTTCACAAAGGCAAATTCACTTTGGCTTCAGCCCAAAAATAGCCAGTTGCTTCATCTTCTTAGCCGATGGCGCAGACTCCTACACAAGCGGTCTCTATGGCATCCATTCATGTTTCAAACCCTGACTAGTAGGGGAAAGGTTCTAATGTGGGTGTTGCCCAGCCCCCATGGGTACATACCCCACAGGAAGCATATGTTATTTCTTCTCCATCCTTGCACCGTTCTTGTAGCCTTGCAGGGCAGGCTGAGATTGTAGATAGTGTCTTTGAAAAGAAAAGAGTTATGTCAGGTGGGGATTCTCTTCCTAGCTTCAAAACCAGTTCAGATTTTATACATAATAGTTTCTCCTCTCTTGGGGATGAGGATGATATGAAATAAATTTTATCATGAATTACATCTCATGGAATGTTCGAGGTCTTACTGACCTCCACACAAATTTTTTTGTTAAAGAAGTTCGTTAGTGTGTTTCTGTCCTGGATATTTTGGTCTCTAGGAGGTTAAAAATGTTGGTCTCATGCTTCCTGCAATATGTCAAGTTATTTATCCAGATAGCCTTGTTTTTTCATCACAACACAAAGCTGGTAGAGGTTGAGTTGTTACTCTCATTTCCCCTTGATGACATTCTTTTCTTGTTGATCACGGTTTTGACCCCATGTAGAGAATTATATGGGTTATGTTGTCAATTGACAATCATTCCTTGGGATAGTTAATGTGTACACTCCCAATGATGTTGTTGAAAGATCTCATATGTGGAGATGGCTTGCAAATTCTCTGCCACCTACAACTTGGGTCATGTGTGGAGACTTCAATATGGCTGAGGTGGCATCAGACAAAGATGGTATTTTACCTTTTCGATGGACTACTAGAGAGAGAGAAGCTTGGTACTATATGCATAATAAATTGGGCCTTTTTATCTCAATATTAACCATTGTCGGCCTAGTGGGGTATGACACACCTGGTCTAATTTTAGAGATGGTTCTAACAAGATTTTTAAAAGGCTAGATCGTGTCATGATCTCGACGTAATATTTTTTCTTATTTTCTAAGGAGAAAGAACTACCTATCATTCCTATTGTTTAGGTGACACTGTTAGAACACTTTCCCATTAATTTATGCATTGAATGGTAGACAACTAAGATGCAACCTTCCAAGATGTAGTTTTATCTCAACATGTCTCTTATGAGTCATCAACCCACTATGACCAACATTCGGAGGGTGTAGAATTTGGAGCCAAGGCCACATCAACCTAAAGGCTGGATTAAATGGTGGAGTGATACCATCACCCGTACAACACACTTTCTCTACATTTATGGTAGAAAACTTGCTAAGTACCATATGCATTTCTATGATTCCAATACCAAAGAGGTCCGTACAACCACTAAAACTTTAGCTCTGGACCCATTCAATTCAAATTTGCAAGTTTGGCTTGCTCAAATTCGGCACTAGAAACAAGTTGAAGATAATTATTTTATAGAGGTTCTCAGATCAAATCTAGGATTCACATGCTGAAGGTGGGAGATAGAGATTCTAAAGAATTCTTCTTGGCTCTGAGCGCTTGTCACACCTCTATGGGGATTAAAAGAATCAAAGAAGACTAGGTTGTGCTCACTGCACTTCCAAACATTATTCAATCCTTTGTTTTTCACTATGAGAAGGTGTTCATAGTGTGTGGAAGCTCTCCTACTAGAGATCAAGCTTTATTATATTTCTTAGTAGTAGTACATAAATGGCTTTCAAAGACCCAAAAAACCTTTTGTGATCAAATTTTCACTATTGTTGACCTTAAGGAAATTGTCTTTTTCATGGCAGATGATAAAGCCCCTAGGTTTGATGGATTTCCTTGTGAATTCTATAAGGCACTCTAGGCATTTCTTAGCCCCGAGCGTCATAAGGCCTATCTTGAAGCTTTCCATTCACAATCTCTGGGGGAAATTATCAACAAAGACAACATAAAATTCATACCCAAGGTAGGAGATCCTGAAGATATTTGTAACTGGAGGCCTATCACTTTACTCAATTTCACTTACAAGATCATTGCCAAAGCTTTATCTCTCAAGATTCGTCATATCCTAACTTTTATTGTTCAACCAGAATAGACTAGAATAATCAAATCAAGGTTTATCCTCAACAATATTATTTTTGTCTAGGGAGGAATGGAATGGGCTTGGCTGTTCAAACAGAAGGAAATATTTCTTAAGATTGGTTTTGCTAAAGCCTATGATCATATTGAATGGTCTTTTATTATAGCCATGATGTAGGCTCTTGGTTTTGGCTCCATATTTATTCAATCTGTACACATTTTATTCAGTGATGCCTTTGCTTGCATCACTATCAATGGTCACCAATTTGATGCCTTTAGAATTTTCAAGTCCATTCACCAGGGTTTCCTATTGGCTCCTTCTTTATATGTTCTTGCTATCGAGGGTTTTGGCAACCTTCTTGCTAATGCAATATCTACTGGTCTTTTTAGAGGAATTTCCTTGCCTGAGTCATATGCTCAACTTGTCAATGGGCATTTCGTCGATGATTTTTTTCTCACTCTCATTGAAGAGGAGGACACTCTTAAAGTTGCCTTCGAGTGTCTTGATACTATTTTTCTAGCTTTAGGCTTTGTCATTCAATGACACAAGAATCAATGCTACAAGAAGATAGAATATGATGAGATATTTCACTTCTTAGGCATTCCTTTTTCCTTCTATGCTTCGCCAGTGGATCTTTGGAATGTTGTGTTATCCAAAATTGAGAAAAATAAAATTGTCATATTGGATTACCAAACCTCTTTCTCTAGCTGGTAAATTTCAGATTTGTTCTAAATGTTTCACGGCCACCCATGTCTACTACTCCTTGTTAGTTTTTGAAAAGGTTTTACGCTTATAAAATCTACCAGTACACTCTTCGATAAATTCTATAGAGAAGGCAAATCCAATTATTAAACTACTTATGAGGACTAGACCAACTGACAGGGATACTAAACTATCCCTCTACACTTTAGGTTTTGCAAAACCAAGGGGGATTCCCTTAATTCCTTTAAATACACACACCAAACCCATGATTGGCATTAATACAAACATAAATCTCATGAAAGGCTCAACAGTAACAAGAGAATACTAAGTAGGGGCTAACTACTTATTGATCCTCAATTGTTATGGAGCATGAGATCAAACAACTCGAAAACATACAACAAAATTAAATATATTTGTGATTTAATCATTTGTTGCAGCAAGAAACAACATGAGTCTTAAATAACAATAGACTTGTAAAATCCACAATATCTAGGATTAGTGCCTTGTCTCGTTGGGCATTTGAGTGATTAGAAATATTACTATCCTATAACAAAGCTTCATCTATAGTATATGATCTAAGAATATTGCCTTACAATATTCTTCAACAATAATCCTAACCCAACCTACTTATACAAACCCATGTACAACCCCAACAAATTTGCAACTTCTATTAAGCGTTTAATTGACCCCTTAGATCAAAGCATGAAACTGAATCACATATCTCACAACAAGACACTAAATGAGAATAACTCTTTTTTTTATTCTATTTAAAACATGACTGATTTTGCACACTAGAGAGATATGAATCATAATTATATGTCAACAGAACCCTTTTCTATCTCCTTCATACAATATTAATACAACCTACAGACTCAAACTTGCAAAATACTTAACACAAATTCATCTAAATTGCTCTATAAAAATAAATTATAGACAAATTGATCAGATTTCAACAATCTATTTGAATATAAATGTTGAATTTCTGGTTTTGATTGTGTATGTTTTTTAGCATCAATGTTTCAGATCACACTAATCTTACTCATTCTCAACTAATCTTACTAGTGGAACCGACTCTACCAAAATTTTGGAACAAGAGATTCAAAACCCTTGTAAAAAAGAAGGAAATAGAATATATAGGAAATGAAAGAAATCTAGATTGTATCTACCATTGACACCTATGCTTCTCCTTAAATCTTATTTGTGAAAATATCCTCCTCCTTGTCGAATTGACTCAAAAATTTGATCCTGATCCCCCAGTCTCAGAAATTTATGAGGCTTACATTCTCATAAACCAACTGAGCTACCACCCTATTGGATATTGACTTGAAATCAATCCCTCTAGTGGTACTATCGATTCAAAGACATCTCTTGAAGCCTATTGATCCAATCAACCAAATGCCATCATCTTGAAACCTTCCACTTTCTATGTAAATATTTTCAAATCTGCACCTTGTTCGATCCTATTAGGACATCTTGGCCACATTAATGTCAACCCAGGAATCACCCTGATCAATCTACAATCATGCAACTTGACCTTGCACCATTATGGTGATTGGATCTTCAGGCGATGAGTTGACAAATGACTTTACCTATCAACAAATCCATGCCCTGTCCAATGGTTATTTCTCACATAGGCGAAAAGCAATAGATCCAGTCATCTCTTTTAGAACTGATTTGAATCTAGACCGTAGATCCTTACCCATGCTAATGCATCAGGCGTTCACAATCACTCAATATTGGAGGTGATGATCTCACATCACAAGGATCAATATTATCTTAAGGAGAATATTATAGAGGAATTTTGAGTATGGTCAAACATGTTTGACTCTTTGGCTCAATTTCATATGTAAATCATTGTGTAGGCCGATGTGGTCACATAAATATGTTTTTTGTATTTAAATTTGTTGTTTGGCGCATTGTATCTAAGAAGGATGCTTTATAATTTCATTTTAGGGTTTGATCAAGGTGGTGGACCTAATAATTCATTATATAATGGTTGAATTTGTATGCAAAGTATGTTGATCATGTGTGTTGTGAAAGTGTAGTGTAAGGTGCATGTTGTGATCAAGCCAGGTAAGAGTTAAGTATACTCAAAAGAGATTGTGTGCTTCAATGGATCTAATCAAGTAGAGGTAGTGCTATTTTACAGATCATTGTTGTTGTTGTTCCCTAATAGAACTACAACAATTGAAATCCCCTAAAAGGGTAGATCCTTACAAATCTTTATTGTAAATCCTTTAACAAGGTGACACATTAGCTTGTCTTTTAATTCCTCTAACAAGGATACTCTTAATAGGGCAAAGGTTCTAACATGACTAAGTTAAATCCCTTAACCGGGTAGCACCTAACATTGCTGTTGTAAACTCATAATAGGGTTAAGCTCCTCAAGGAGTGTACTTTAGAAGAGTAAATTATTTTAGTTTGTACTAATCTCCACCAAGGTTTCTTCCCTATTTGGGTTTCCACGAGATAAATCTGTGTCAAATTTGTGGATGATCTTAGATGCTTAAGTTTTTCATTTTCTTCTATTAAGGTTAATCTTGTGAATGGTGATTAAGTTTAAGTGATTGTAAAGTTGGTTTATTTGGTAGATTACTGATTCCCCCCCTCTCAGTAATTTGATCTTAGGTCTAATAATTGGTATCAGTTCTTTGGTCCTCTATTATGGTGAAGCCTAACAACTTGGGGTAAAAATCCAAGATGACAAGAAAGGAAGGTCCTAAATTCACAAGAGAGAAGTACACAATATGGTGCAGTCAGATGAAGCTCTATTTTAAGGGCTTGGGTGATCATTATTGGATCATGTGGTAAATAGGTATATTGTCCCCCCAGGAACCCTTACTCTAGATCAGTTGAGGTTAAACATGAACATGTTGCTACTATGGAAGCTATTGGAAGTACTCTTTCATATGTAGAGTATGTTGATATTAAAGACTTAGATACTGCTTATGAAATGTGGGAGAAGTTGAAAACTATCTATGGTGGAGATCCACATGTGTAGAAGGTAAAGGTTGACAGATTAAGAGGAAATTATGATGATACGAGAATGCAAAAAAATGAGAACATTGAGCTATACAGTCACAAAATCAAAGAAGTTGTTGTTGTTGTCGAAAGTGTTGGTGGTAATATTCCTAAGGAGGATGTGGTAAGCAATATGTTAAGAAATTTATTACCTCAGTATGCTATTAGGTTTTCATCTATTCAAGAGCTTAGATATTTAAGAACTTTTATTATTTTTGATTAAGGAAAAGAGGTTTTGATGGGTTCCTGAAACCCTACAGAGTTATATAAAAAAACTAGAGCATATAGTCGTTAAGTATCAACCAAAATGAAATAGGCATTCCAAACAAAACAGTCCCAATAAATACAGAAAGCCAGGGACAAAAACCCAAAAAACCAGGAAAATAAAACCAGGGGCACAAATCAGGCAATGTCTCTAAGAATCTCAGCAGCACGTATCTCCAACTCGGTCATTCTACCCATAGCTTCTTTTAGGTCAGCCAACTCTTTGTCAGTTTCCTAGTTTTCCATCTTCTTAGTGGCCTCTCTTGTCCTCTTCTTATTTCCCTCTTCTGGTAGCTTCTCCCTATCACTATTCAGCAGCTAATCCTCCTTATTCCCTCTTTTCTCTTCAACTTTGTCAATGATCACCTTGATATCATCATTTGAAGCCTTTAGTATATTGTAGCTTTGCTCAACAATTTTGACCATTGAGTCTTCAATGCTTTCGAATCTTTTCTTCAGCTTGTTCACTCTGCTATCTAGCTCCCTATCCTCCGCAATGTTCTTGTTATTGTTAATTATGTTATCTTTCTCCATCTTGTCCATTCTTTTTTTCAGCTCATAGATTTCGTAGAAGGTCCATTTCGTGGTTCTGTAGCTATCAATGGCACTATTTTTTGCATTGTTCAGCATGTCCATATGAGGATCCTCCCTCACATTTTCACTAATAATCACCAGAGTAGGATCAATTAACTCTTCCATCTAGATTCTTCCCTCCTTATTCTCCTTAACCAAAGTCCTAACCATTTCTCTCTTTATCCCCATTTTAGCAGAGACCGTGTCAAAATTCCTCCATACAACTTTCTTGTTTTTGCCAGTAATGATACAGGTGTAATGATCTTCCCCATACTCTGCAAAACCTTGATTCTGATCATCCTCCTCATTCCCCCTCCCCTGACTATCCTCTTTTTCATCTCTCTCCTCTTGTATATTTTCCTGACTGTCCTACCTCTCCTCTTGTGTTTCCTCCTTAATCTGTTTCCCTCTTTTGAATCTTGTTTCCCTCTTCCCTAAGCTTGCCTCCTCATTCTGAGCTGGTAGTTTGATTGTTATCTTCCTCTTTACATTTGTCTTCCCTTGCTTCCCGCCTTGTTTCATTTTTCCCTCTTCTCCAGAACTCTCATTCTCCATTTCCATCACATCCGCATTTTTGTTGTACTCCCTATCTGAGGAGATCTCAATGTGCTATTTTAAAGACTCCATTTTAACTCTTTTCTTCCCCTTCTTCATCTATAGAGGCTCTTCCTCCTCAGTTTCTGAGTGCATATCTCAGCTATCCTTGGTATCAGAGGGGACATAATCCTCACCCGAACCCTCTTAGATTCATTAATTCCCTCCTCCATACATTTAATTTCCTTCCCCATAGTTTGAGCTTTAAAGTATTCATAAATTAACAGTAATAAACCCTCATGGAAAGCTTGGTTGCTAATGTATTTCTCCTTATAGTTATTAATGTTTTCATTGATGGATGAATATAGGAAGAAAGGAATGCATATCTTTGCCCCATACCTGAAATGGTTGAGTAGCACGAAGTGGTGAGTGTTGATGCGGTTGAATCTCATACCCAGAGAGATGAATTTGATAATTGCCCACAACACAAATCTCCACAGAAGCTTGATTGAACTCGGCTGGTAGAAAGTGCCCTTCTTCACAAGAGCTTTCTTTTCCTTTGCATTTTTAACAAAATCCGTCAGAGCTTGACTAGAAATCTTCCTATGCCTATAAAATTTCTTCCCAATGATGGGTATACCATTCACAGCCGACACAATTTCCTCCATTACCATAAAATCCACCCCATCAATTTTCACCTGCCCTTCATTCCATCTTTTCAACATCATCTTCGTAACTGAGTGCTTCCACCCATAAAGATGCTCAATGAAGGTAGTCACTTCACCCTTTTTCAAAATCTCTCAAACCTTGGATCTATGTTGCTATTTTTCTGTTTCCTTCTCTGGTTCTCTCCTATGCCTTTCTCCCACCATTTCTACAATTTCTCTGCCTCCTCTGTTTCTGGTATAATTCCCACTAAAAGCCCTCTATTTCCAAGTGATATTGAGTTGATGTTTTGAGAGACTTCTTTTTTCCTCGTGAATGCTATAATTAATTTTATGCCTCCAAGTGTGCTGACAAGACCATAAAATGATAATCCCTCTACCTCTCCCGTACTTGCACATCATACGGTGATTCTTCCCCCATCTGTCATAACTCTTCATAATTATCATTTAATAACTCCAATTCTGCCCAGAACCTGATCACTTTCAATGATACCTAAGATTTTGATGGTAAATTATATTTGACATTCCACTTTTTCACTCCCTCACTCTTGACTCCCATATTTTCCAGCCTGTCTACCACCTAGTTGGCTTCCCAGTATTCATGTGCCACATGGACCTGATCAAATGTTTTGAGGATTTGTCTGCACTCCCCAATTATGTTCTCAATTATCTACTTAGGCTCATTCTTTTCATTTAAGCAATCTATGATGTACTTTGAATCCCCTTCTAACCACAAATTCTTGATCCCCATTTCCTGGGCTAGCCTTAAGGTGTGGTGTGCTGCACTCGCCTCAAAATAATGGTTGGTTTGTGACCCCAGGGGGAAAAAAATAGCAGCAATGCCTTTACCTTGTGAGTTCCTTATGATTCCTCCCACACCAGCCATCCCAGGGTTGCCCTTTGCTACCCCATCGAAATTAGCTTTGAACCACCCTTCCAGTGGTAATGTCCATCTGTAATCCAATCTCTTATTGGTATTATTGGGCCCATTGTTGTGAAGTAGACTGATACCTTTTCTATTAGTGTAGTTTTCCATGAGGGCTTTTGAAATTTTGTGGGAAACATACTTAGCAGAGGTAGCCTTTTCCCTAAAGATCATGTTATTTCGCTCCTTCCATAGTCCCCAGCATATGTGTGGCATTGCCCAAGGCCAAAGATGATGACCTCTCAACCCCTGATCATTGGTCAAAGAGCTCAAGAGTTGTATTGGGGAAACATTAGGATGTCTCAAAAAAAGATAGGAAATGATGCCATATTTGTCTGGTGAATTCACAATGGATAAACAAGTGGTCCACATTTTCACTTTGATTTTTGCATAGAATACATCTATTAGGAATGTGTTGTCCTCTCTTTATTAGGTTATCCACAGTCAAAATGTTATTTTGAAGCATTGTCCAGAAAAAGATGTTGATCTTAGGGATAATACCAAGATACTAGGCCTTGGCCCATATGGGGATAGTATCAATGTGTTGCATGGTTTCATATCCTGAAGCCACTGTGTAGATACCATTAGTAGTTTCCCCCCAAACCATAACATCTTCATTGAGAGAGAGGGGTGTGTGACCAATTTTGACCATAAGAGGTTTTAGGTCCTGGGACACCTTGCTAAGGTTCACCCATTCATTGCTGATTCTATAGTCACTAACTCTGCTGCCATATCTTTCAATGCAATGTTCAGCCCATCTATTATAAGGCTCCAAGTTTCATAAAGGACCCTGTCTGAGCCAATCATCATGCCAAAAGTTGACATCCTTACCATTGCCTAATTTCCATCTTGCTTTTGCAATCGCTATGCCCTTAGTCCTCAGAATGCCATTCCATATGTAGGATCCCTTCGGGTCCATTTCTCTACTGATGAACTGTTTGAAGGTTATGTTTGCTACATATTTATCCTTCATAATATCCCTCCATTCCCCTGTTGAGTTGAAAATTCTCCAAATTTGTTTAGCTTGCAGAGCTTTGTTGAACTGCTTCAAATTCTTGATGCCCAGCCCACCATGTTTTTTTGGCTTGCATATAGTATCCCAAGCCACTAGTTGGTACTTCTTGTTTCGATCTTTGTCAGCCCATAAGAACTTTCTCTAAATTGCTTCCAGAGAGTCTGCCACCTTAGCAGGTATAGAGAAGAGGCTAAGAGCATAAGCAGGGAGGTTCTGAAGAAGAGAACTTTTATTGTTGCTTTGGATGCATTAATAGGGAAATTAACTGTATTTGAGTTAAGTAATTATGATAATAGCATTCCTAAAGTTGAAGTTGCTTTCAAGTCATCATTGACTCTTGCACCATCTAGGAAAATAAAGGAGATGTCTAATAGTTCTTCAGAATGTCACTCTAATGACTATGAATCTATCTTGTTTGAAGAAAGAGATCAGGAGGATATGGAAGCCTTGATTGCTAGAAGGATGCCTAGAGGGAAAGGTAAATAAAATGGTAAGTTTCCTTTGAAGTTCTTTACATTAACAAAATTGGTCATATTGCCTCAAGATTCCTTGATAGTGACAAGAAGGAGAAACCAAGAAGATTCAAAGACAAGTACATGAAAGCATGATTCCTAGCTGAGGAAGGTGTTACCGATGAGGAATCTGATGGAAGAGATAAAGAGGAAATTGTGTTTTTTGCAGTTAAGGAAGATCCATCAGAAGAAGGTAAGAGAGATTTGGTTTCTAACATGAGTCACAGTGGTAATTAGATTATTGAAAGTGGGTGCACTCATCACATGACTGGTGATAAAAGAACGTTCATTAAGTTGGAGGAATGTGATGGAGGCTCGGTAAGGTTTGGAAAAGATGCTCCATATTTAGCAAAAGGTAAACAATCCATTTATTTTAATGATAAAAAATTTTTTGATGATTTTTACAAGGTTGATGATTTAAGATTCAGTTTGTTAAGTGTTTCTCGATTAAATAAAAAGGGTTTCAGATTGGAGTTAAATGGAGGTATGTGCAGAATTATTGGGAAATCAGGAGAACTAATTTCTACTAGCGAACAAACAACAGGTAACTTGTTCCATCTAAATTATACTACTAAGAGTTTTCTGCTTGCTAAGGTTGAATATTGTTGGTTGTGGCATAAGAGGTTATGTCATGTAAATTTTGATAACTTGATCAAAGTTAGTAGGATGAAGTTAGTGAGAGGTTTTCCCAACCTAGTGAAACCAAACAATGTAATGTGCAAATAATGTCAGCTTAGAAAGTTAACTAGTTCAGGTTTCATCAGTAAAAATTATTCTTCTGAAAGTATCTTAGATTTGATTCATACCGATCGGTGTGGTCCAATGAGAACTAGGATTTACTATGGTGATAGATACTCCATTCTATTTGTTGATGATTTTTCTAGAATGATGTGGGTTATTTTATTAAAGGTAAAATATGAAGATTTTCACATGTTTAAGATCTATAAAGCTAGAGTGGAGAAGGAGACCGTTAAGACTTTGAAATGTCCTAGATTTGACAGAGGAGGTGAGTTTACTTCACATGAGTTTAATGCTTATTGTGAATGTCAGGGAATTCAAAGACATATGTCTTCTCCTAGAATACCTCAACAAAATGGTATTTTTGAAAGAAGAAACATATCTATCATTGATTGTGCTAGGACATTAATGATTCAGAAAGGTGTTTCTCAGACCTATTGGAGACAAGCAACGAGCATTGTAGTTTATGCTTTGAACAAATTTTAACTAAAGAAAGGTACAAACACAGTTGTGGTATGGTAGAACACCATGTGTTAATTAGTTCAAAATATTTGGAAGTAGATGCTACATTAAAAAACAAGAAAATTATGGAAAGTTTGACCCAAGAAGTGATGAAGGGATATTCTTCTAAGAGAAAAACCTACAAGTGCTTGAACAAGAGAACAAATAAAATAGTGGAAAGTGCTAGTGTCAGAATAGATGAATTTTCTGAGAAGAATGATGAATCTAGCAAGAAGGAACCTGAAAACTATCATGGGTTTGTTTATGTGCAATCGGTGGATCAGGACACTACAAAAGAACTAATGGAGAGATAGGTCAATGAACATGAGCATATACAAACAGTTGAAGGAAATCCTAGAACTGAACTGATATTTCCTAAGTTTGTAAAGTTGAATCACTCACCTGCTTAAATTATTGGTGATAAAAATGTAGGTGTGTTAACTAGAATAAAGGCAAGAGAAGATGTAGACACCAAAAAATGGTTCGAGCCTGCTAGTCTACGTTTTTTAACATTTTTAGCATTACAATTGAAACATTGTTTTGCGACCTAATTATTCCTTTATGTTGCACATATGATCTTTATTATATGATGACATTGTGTCTTTTTTCGATGATTGAATATTGCAAAAAAATCTAATTATTTACTAATATTTCTACTCTCTTTATCAAATCGATCATTTTCCTAATCAATTCCGATCAACCCTAAACCGATCCTATTCGATCCTAAACCATTTAAAATCATCCTAAATCTATTCTATTCTATTCCTAATCATTTTCAGAATTGTTTGGACTCATTCCAACCATTCTTGCGCATTGTCCACGATCAACGATGCCTAATTAACTCAATTTTCAAATCGATCAAACCCTTTTCTAAATTCAATCAGTCTTGTCATCATTCTAGGAGAATTGTCCAAGTTCATCGATGCTTTGTATCCCTTTAAAAAATTATTTGATAACATTGTCAAAGTTCATCGATGCTATCGTTATCAATCTATCATTATCAATTCAATAGTGTTGTCCAAGTTCATCAATGCTATTTCTGATCATTATTATTTCGGGAACATTGTCCAAGTTCATCAATGTTTCCCATTCCTATTTCAATCCTATGGCACCATCAAAGTTCATTGATGTTATTCAATCATTTTCAAACATCATTATTTGGGCGCATTGTCAAAGTTCATCAATGCCTCGAACCTATCCTAATTCTATCAATATTATCAAAATCATTTCAATTGTTCATTAATACCTCCAATTTGATTGATAATTCACTAATTTATCCTCTTGGGATGAATAACCTATAGTTTATCCCTATGTCCTAATTGAATAAATAAATTGACTTTGTTATTTGCTTTTTCCTAAATCTCAACAATTAATTAATTGGCTAATTCTAATTTATGGGATTTTATAATTTCATAAATGTTAATTTTGATTTTGTGATGAATATTTAGTTATTAATTGATTTAATGACTCCTAATCCCACCTAATTGTCATATCCCTTAATTGAGATTCACATCCCTATTAAGGTGCTTCATGATATCTACCATATATCTTCAATATTTGCTTATTCAACTTCCCCCTTAATTGTGCTTCCAAATATCCTACCTTCTTTTCCCTCCATTGTGCATTGAATTTATGCACTCTAATTCACCTAATTGCTTCTCATTTTCTATAAATTGAGATGCAATTCTCTCTTTCAAGTTAGAACCACTATCTCCTAGTATTCTCATTATCAATTTGTGCTTTCAAGTTCTTTGTGCAATTGTGTTATTGTCAAAGAGAAACATAATCTATCTTTATGGAGAAGAAAGGAGGACATTTGAGCATCATTTGAAGGGAGTTCTTATGTTTTATTGCATATTATTTATGAATTCCTCTTTTAATGGCTCTAATGTTAGATTAGATATGTTAGCATATTGTTTAGGGCTTGTGGTTACCTGGATATTCTTATCATGCCTTTTTCTAGTCTTATCATCCCACCTACGCTTGCTACGTAGTTGGGCACGTGACCTGCATAGGTGGCACATGTGGACCCCTTGTTGACCCTGTTTGACCCTATTTCAAGCCCTAAACTGCCTAAAAATGCATGCAAACCCTAGAAATCACTGAGGGGATCAGATATACTCACCTTGGGTCCCGTGTCAGCCAACCTTTGATAGCTACGCACTCGTTCCCCGCGCTAATTTTGCATTGGCACTCAATCCATTCTCCTTGCTCTAGAGCTCAAATTCCTCCAAGTGTGAGAGTTAAAATGACCTCCAAATCCCTCTCCAAGCCTTTTAATATCCTCCTGGTGGCCTAGATGGATGTGCAACCCTTGCCTTTTGTGTTGGTCGCGATACCTTTTGCACTCTATGTCTCATATCTTTTGCGTTTGACCTCTGATTTCTGATCCGTTCATTTCTGTGGATCCGTCTCGTCATTGTCGACAAATCGACCTATCATTTGTATTTTTTGGTCAATTTCTCGAGGGGGCACCTATGTATCATGTTATCACTGGGGCATGTTTTAATGCAGTTTTCTTCAAGATTCTTTGACACAGCACTCATAATCGCATTGTATCAAAGAGGGGCAAATTGTAGACACTCAAAAATGGTTCAAGCCTGCTAGTCTACGTGTTTAAACATTTTTAGCATTACAATTGAAACATTGTTTTGCGACCTAATTATTCCTCTATGTTGCGCATATGATCTTTATTATATGATGACATTGTGTCTTTCGTCGATGATTGAATATTGCAAAATTGTTCGATTATTTACTAATATTTCTACTCTCTTTATCAAATTGATCATTTTCCTAATCAATTCTGATCAACCCTAAACCGATCCTATTCGATCCTAAAACCATTTTAAATCATCCTAAATCAATTCAAATCTATTCTATTCTATTACTAATCATTTTTAGAATTGTTTGGACTCATTCCAACCATTCTGGGGCATTATCCACAATCATCGATGCTTAATTAACTCAATTTTCAAATCGATCAAACCCTTTCCTAATTTCAATCAATATTGTCATCATTCTAGGAGCATTGTCCAAGTTCATTGATCCTTCGTATCCCTTTAATCAGTTATTTGATAACATTATCAAAGTTCATCGATGTTATCGTTATCAATCTATCATTATCAATTCAATAGTGTTGTCCAAGTTCATCAATGCTATTTCTGATCATTATTATTTTGGGAATATTGTCCAAGTTCATCGATGTTTCCCCATTCCTATTTCAATCCTATGGCGCCATCAAAGTTCAATGGCGCTAGTCAATCATTTTCAAACATCAATATTTGGGTGCATTGTCAAAGTTCATCAATGCCTCGAACCTATTCTAATTCTATCAATATTATCAAAATCATTTCAATTGTACATTAATACCTCCAATTTGATCGATAACTCACTAATTTATCCTCTTGGGATGAATAACCTATAGTTTATCCCTATGTCCTAATTGAATAAATAAATTAACTTTATTTATTCCCTTTTTCCTAAGTCTCAACAATTAATTAATTTCTAATTAATTAATTGGCTAATTCTAATTTATGGGATTTTATAATTTCATAAATGCTAATTTTGATTTTGTGAGGAATATTGAGTTATGAATTGATTTAATGACTCCTAATCCCACCTAATTGTCATATCCCTTAATTGAGATTCACTTCCCTATTAAGGTGCTTCATGATATCTACCATATATCTTCAATATCTCCTTATTCAATTTCCCCCTAATCGTGCTTTCAAATACCCTACCTTCTTTTCCCTCCATTGTGCTTTGAATTTATGCACTCTAATTCACCTAATTGCTTCTCATTTTCTATAAATTGAGATGCAATTCTCTCTTTCAAGTTAGAACCACTATCTCCTAGTATTCTCATTATCAATTTGTGCTTTCAAGTTCTTTGTGCAATTGTGTTATTGTCAAAGAGCAACATAATCTACCTTAATGAAGAAGAAAGGAGGACATTTGAGCATCATTTGAAGGGAGTTCTTATATTTTATTGCATATTATTTATGAATTCCTCTGTCAATGGCTCTAATGTTATATTAGATAGGTTAGCATATTGTTTAGGGTTTGTGGTTACCTAGATATGCTTATCATGCCTTTTTCTAGTCTTACAGAAGGTACATTTTTGTTATCTGAATTTGAGCCCAAAATAGTGACGAGTGCGCTTATCATGAATTTTCCTCCATGGTTAAACCCATTCTTCTTGCAACCTCATTTGAAAAACCTTTAACAAGTGTTGTTCATTATGAACCATTCATTATAAATCTCCTTAAGCTAATCAATTGATAACTAGGAGATATTTTCTAGAGCAAGTCAAATTGTGATATTGCTATCAAGATTCAATTGTGTAGTTTTTTTGAGTCAAAATCATTGACCCATGTTTCATGAGTAGTGGTTCACATGAACCCATTTCTCATGAGAATTAATGGATCACTTAGCACTCATTGCATCTAGGTGATGCTCATAAAGGTGAAGCACCAAGACCATTAAGATAGAATTCCCTAGTAATCAAGAGAAAGAAAATTATTATTTAAGTTAACTTTCTTCTTGAAATACCTACTATTATCTAATATCTAATTTGAAATGCAAACTATAATAAAAAATACACACTCATCATCTCAATGCAATAGGGAAACATGAATAACACAACATTCACATAAGGAAGAACACCTAAGGCACCAGATTTCCATGGAGAATTCACTAGTTGGGAGAAACTTACAAGAGATTGCCACAACTCTTACAAGTGTTACACCGCATTATGTTGATTATAGCATTACTAAAGTCTTGATCCCCCCCCCACTCTTTTATCGACCTTGAAACAAGAATTTCCTCCTTTTTTCACATGATTAGTCAATTTGAATATCAATAAATGTTTTCTACTTGAGTTGACTCTTTCCACTTTGATTTTGTGATATTGAGCTGCCAACACGAAGAAAAAAATGTATTAGATCAATCCAAGAGAAAAAAACTCTTCATATTCCACTTATTTTTCAATCAAAACAAATCATCACTGCCGCTAGACTAGTTAACACACATTCATCGTGGTGAATGACATGATTTCCACTTTGTACATTCAACACATTCATCATTTTCCATTTTCTACTCCATCACGACATCAACAACTTTGCCAAAATGCTTTTAGGATGTATAGGCCATCCCTACTACCCTGCAATTAACTTCACCATCTTGCATACAAATATGTTGACTTGCAAAGAGACGAGTCTCCTTCCCATTGTGTATTACTTGAAGTGAACCTTACAATTTTGAATCCAGTAGTTTGGCTTGAATGAACCAATTTTTGGACCATTTAAGGTAGAGGGTCAAACGAGTTGTGTATTTCTAATCCACTTTCCTCCAAGAACCAAAGGCAACTTGAGAAAGAATTTTATCTCTTGTTATATTTCTCCACTTGATTACCAAGAATTCCCCTTGCATATGGTGGTTGATGATAGCTAGGATCCCTTGGTTTTTGGATCAAATGTACTATAGCCAAGAGGAAGCATACATGCCTTTTATTATTCCACTTAGATTACAAGAAGTCTTTTATCAACTAAGATGTCTAATTGTAGCAAGATATTGATAAGAGGCAAACATACTTTTTATTAACCCCACTTAGACTTTAAGAAATCTTTATCAAATAAGATATATGATTGTGACAAGATATTAATAGAAGCTAATTAAAAGAAGATATAAATATGATTAGCTATCAAACTCGTATTAGCTACTTAAATGTGACCTATGATGATTAAGAACTTATTACACTTAATTTCATTTTTAAACCCAAACCAAAAGGAACATCTACTAATAGGTAATCAAACCATATTTAATGATTGTCATTCCTCTAATATTTAATTTAGAAGATTTTCAAGCATATTCATAAAGAACTATGTTTTTTATAAGAATATAAGAGCCAAAAAGTACACAAACAAATCAAGCAAACAAACATATTGACAACTTTTAGTTAGTTTTATATGAAGAACAAGTAGTATTTAATGAGGAATGGGACCCCTAGAATAATAAGCTGCCATGGATCAGGTGTTAGGTGTCCTACAACATCAATAGATAGACCATAAATAAAGGGGTAGAAGGGACATTATGGACGATTGCAAAAGTATACATCGTCAAATATTATTATGTCAACCAATCCACTTCAATTATGGGGGAGAGGCAAAAGGGAACGAGACGATAAGGACAAAATAAATAACGAGTTGGCTGCTATGCACTTTTGTACACGTAGTCTTGCCTACTTGTAGTCCACGTCAACATTGAGAGGAACAACAATTTTAATAAGTTTTAAGAACTAAAGTAAATCTTTAAGACGTGGCTTAAGGGAATAATGAAAAAAGACTTAAGGCCATTTTTTTAAAATGAAGAGAGACTTTGAAGTCTTAATATTTTGAGCTGCCTACCACCTTATTCCATTCTTTATGTGTGTTTAACCGAGTGTGTAATTAAATGATAAAGTATATAATAAATGTGTTAGATTAATGGACAATAAAGTAATTGAAAAGGTTAGAGTGTATTGTTTTTGCTCGTTATCAAGTTGATGGCAGATATTTTACAAGCTCGTTTGTATCAAAAGAGGTGCAAGGGTTAGCCGATAGAAAATACATATAGATTATCGTATTAGGAATAACAATATAATCTGTACATATAAGATACATTAATTTAATATGGACAATATTTTATATTAAATATAGTATTCTTTATACACTTTTAAAATACATAAGCTATTATATGTACAAATCTATTGACCATATTTATGAAGAAAGTTATTTTTGAAATTGTTAAACAAATTATTATGAAATCTCTTTTAACTAATAGCAAAATTATGTTATGTTATTGCTTTAATAGTTGAAAAATAAGTAAATATTTAGTACTTTTGCAAGTGAATGAGATGGAGAATAGTGTAGGTGAGACTATTTTAATTTTTTTTTTACTTTAATAAAAAAATAATTATTGTACTAAAGTGTACATTCGATTGTTGAACAATTTGAAATATGATTTATCAACTGTGTTGAGTATGTTGCACTTTAGATGGTGGTCAAAAGAGTTTTTATTTTCTTGTTAGATTTCATATTTTTTTAAGCAAATAGACATTTCAAAATTGATATCTAGCAGCTTTCTTTTGATATATTTTTCAAAATATAAGTATGTTAGTCTTGATTCAACTGTAAATCTAACTCCAATTATAAAAACGAAAATTAGTGGGAGCAAAATCCTTGGTAAATATATAGGTTGTTGAGAAAAATTGAGGTTTTTTTATTAACTGAGTTGAGTTGGCAGAGTAGTACTGTTGCCTACTTGGCAGAGTAGGGACTACTGTGGACACAATTGATAATAATTCTCAGGGTTTCGTATGCCAATTCAAATTCAATATACCACTCATTACTATTTCTAAAGGGGTTATCTTAGTTGATCCCTTAAACCAATCATTATGATTTGGTTATTGACTAAAAATATTTTTAAGGTTCCTATTTTTGAGGGATCAACTAATTACTCCTTTTAATAAAAAATGGAAAATGTTGTGTTGTGAGAAAAGCATGAGAGTATTTTATGTACTCAATGAGTTGTTAGAAGATTTCATTATGTTGGACAATTAAGTGATTTGTTTTGATTCGACCTTGAGCTAAACTATTAAGGACCATGAGTTAACTATTATACACGTGATCTAGAACTTTTAGTTTTCATATATGCACTTGTGTAGTGGGGCAAATTTTCTTTTGGCTATTAGTTTAAGTTACATACTAATCATCATTACGTTTAGTGCATTTTAATGTAGCCAAATGATCATTCTCATTGAAGTTGATGACTTTTTACTTTTATTTTTATTATTATTTTTTAGTATGAATTTGGTGTTCTTTGCATTAATGAAAATGAAAATGTTATAACAGATCTCTTGATTAAGAGGCAAAAAAATGATTTAAATTTTGTTTTCCCTAAGTACATATATGTAAACATGTATTCTTGAATAGCTCTCATAAGATCTATGATATGAGAATTTTTAAGAGAAGAAATCATATGTGCATGAAAAAAAAGGGTTACGAGAATCTATATTGTACAAACAAGATTCCTAAAACATTTCACAAGTTTCACATTACTAAAACATTCCTCGGTGTACCCATTGCACCCTAAGGTGCCATTGCTAGTAGGTAATAATTATGAGTGTTCATTTATTATTCTAAATTAGCCCTTTTTTTAATCCTATCTTTATAATTCCTCCTTCCTCTATTTTTTCTTGGCTTAACCTCCTATTTGAGTGCTTTGGTTAGTCCTATTCTATATCTTTGTTTCTTTTAAATTAAACTTTAACCTTTCTAAATATGTATAGTAAAGTATCATTTATTAATTCATATTTTATAAATAATAATTTGCAACAACTTATGTCTTCAAGAATAAAATATTAAAATTTATGTAAAAAGGTTTAAAATATAAGAAATTCAACCATTAAATTTAACAAAAACTTTATATTCATGAAAATAATTTAACATCTTTTTCACAACAAATAGTACAATTCAAAACTATACATAATATTTTGAGCTTGATAAATCATTCTAAAAAATATGCCTTAAATTAAGAAAATAAAAATTATCAATCTCCTCTAATTTTATTTTAAAAATATCATAAATTTTATAAAATATGTATAGACCTATTATTATATAAATTATATTAGATTTGTTTTTTCATAAATATTATTAATATTTAGAAGCTTAATATACTACAAAATAAATTATATTGTGTAACAATATGCACCATATAAGCCCTGATAGAATGTATCCCTATAATCAACATGAATATCGAGGCAAAATGAATTTTTAATTGCCTTATTTTTTTGTGCTCTCGCCCACATTTTTATGGCAACAGTGAAAATTTGCAGCTCCCTGAATTTCAGCATGAGACAGTTTTCCGATCAAGGGTTTATCTCCAAAGGAATCCTATTGGCTAATTATAACCAATGTTTTGTAATTACATTTTTTATTTTAATACTTAATCATTGTTTTATGTATTGTTACAATTATTTTTAAAAAAAAATATTCTATATGTAGATAGAATTGTGTGTGGGATAGTTCAAAGTTGGGAGATTTTATTCTTCTTCTTGTATTCGTGTTCTCCGATCTATCTCATATTTATATAACTTGTGTACTTACAGATATCTACTTATGGGGCATGGTGATTCTAGGAAGCACATTGAGGATCTTCTTATTGATTAGTAAAATTGGATTGACTTCCCTAATGTCAACCATGCCCACGTTGTTGATTGTATAAGTGTTAAGATACAAAAGAAATATGTAGGGAATCTAGGTGATACGAGGTATAGTATATATTGTATAAAATGATGGCAGGCTACTACATGCTTTGTAATCTAGTTTGAATGAGTTATTTATAGTAAAATCTTATGAGCTTTTGATGATGACAAATGTTCTAAGGAAAGTCCTAAATTATGACATTCTTGGTACTAAATTAGAATTGATGTAGGAGTAAATTACTAATGGTCAAATTGGATGAAAGGGTCCAATTAGGAAAATCATGAGAATGGTTTATATGGGAAGGATAAGGTATGGGTGTGATCATGTCCAATAATTGATTGTAGAAGGAATGTGTTTAGGTTGGAAATCATAATAAGATAAGATGATGACTAATTGGTTTTAGGTCTTGGTCACCTTATGTGCTAAATAAACCAAATTCAGCATCGATATATTAAATTATTGTAAGGGTTAAGTGGATTTCAATGAGTAGCGAAAACAATATCAATTTTCTTGTATATATTTTTCTCACTTTGTCATGCAAGTGAATTACAATAATCATACATGCTAAAATAGAGAGTACTATAATTGAAATATGATTAGACTTGCAACTTTAAACCTATACATATAAATTCCTTACATAAAATCTACACTAATGACATTAATAATGTGAAAAAACCCTTTAACTAAACATGAATCATATTGAAGAATACAAAGCATAATCCTTGAAAATAAATTTGATCAAGACATAATTGAGAGAGATTTTTATGCATTTAGTGTTAGTTCATCTACTTTGTATTTACATGTCTTCATGTTTGTAGTTCGCATGTGGTTCATGCAAGCACACCTTTTAGTGGTACATGTTGACATTATAGGACTTTGAAAATGTATTTTTTCATTTGTTGTTACTTTTAATTTTCTTATTCATATATTTCCTTTTGTATTTTTTCCTTGGGCTTTTGATTATACAAATCAAAGAGTGATAGGAAATCAGTCTCAAACATTAGAATGCACTCTCAAACCTTCAAACAACAAACTTGAAACATCTTTGCTTTTAATGAGAAACTTAGAATTCTAAATTAACCTCAATAACATTTAGTTTTCACATAACTTTCCATTGTGGTTTTTTTCATCAATTAGTAACCTTATAATGATGTATTCTTCCCAAAATAAATTATAATTTGCATATATCTCTTTATTCCATCAATACCTTGGCAAGCCGTAAATTATATTGTCTCTTAATTAACAATCATTTTTTGTATTTCTTTGATTTATCTTTTGTTCCATACTATTCCTAATCAAGGTCATCGTGATCATTATATATCATGGTACTCTTTAACCAGTATACATTGGAGCAAGGTCTATTGTTTATGTGTACTATGTTTGTTGGTTGTTTCCACACTAAAACCCATAGAGTTCAAGCACCTTGTGATGTATATGAGACTTGTCTTTATGCTTGTTGGTTGTGTCATCATGGACTTACCAGTGGGGTCAAATACCTTGATAGTGTTAGGACATCTTATTGTCTATTATTTTATTCTAACTAATTCCATGCATTGGATACAATGTCACTTTGTCTTATATGTACCCTAGTACATAACATTCATTATTGTATTAGACAAAGATTTCTCTTCTCATGTCAAAGTAACAAAAGAACTAGAAAATAATTAGTTTCTCATATATTATCATAATATGCCAATCACCATTCATTCATAATCATGCTTCTCACATCCATATTTTAATTTTTCTCCACATTTTCTCTTTTTCCCCTTCTATCATTTTTGTTTTTTGATTTGACATTATTTTTACATCTCTTCTTTGGAGAGTTCACTCATATAGTTTGTGAATGGATAACCTCTCATGGAGGATCGTCTCATTATATTTCACTCCTTCTTCCAATTAATTAGGGCCTTTAATTACTTTTAATTCACTCTTAGCTATTTTATTTTAAGCAATGTTACTTTGAACATCAAAGATTAATAAGGGAGAAATGTAGACAATATAGGCTTTCTCTTATTGTCATCTATTAACCATCATTATATATTTAATTATATATTACTTATTATATAATTAATGTGTGCTAATTATCCATTTAATAAATTAATACTCATCCTTTCAATAGTCAACTCATTAAATTAGTAATGTCCTTGTCTACAAATCTAGTTAATAAATTAATAAGTAAACTTCATCACCAAAATGATCATTTTTCTCATCAATTTTGTTAGAAATTAATCTTTACTTGCATTATGTAAGTAGGAGATTCTTATGGAATCCCTACACCTATTTTTTCTTCTTGTACAAGTGTGAGGATAATTCCTTTTATTGTAATTTCTTTTTAGTTATTCCTCCTTATAAGGAATCCTACACTTGTCTCACACACTATTGAAATGTGGCATACATAGATATGGGAGTTACCATGCATCTCCTCTCTCACATCTCTATTAAAGAGATGTCTCTCCTTCTCTTCTCAGATAGACTAAGTAGGTTAATTCTCCTTCTTGAATACTATTGTATGAGCTTGGCTCTCTCTCTCTCTCTCTCTCTCTCTCTCTCTCTCATTCTTAGGCATTTTTTACCCATTCTTTATATCACAGGGGTTTTTTCATGCTTTTCCCCCTTCAAAATCTTGTCTCCTTGTTGCTTGAACCTTTGGTGAATGCTCCTATTTTTTGCACTAATTCATGGTAAATCTTCTTACTCCTGCTCATTGAATTAAAAACTTTCCTATCTCTCTTTATTTTTTGTTATTATTTTAACAAATTTCAATTAACTAATCCAACTCTTTAAGCTAACTCCATGACCATGATAGTTAACTTTTTATCTTTATTTGAATCTTGACAATCTATTTCATCTTTCAAAAACCTATAAATTCCTCCTTCATTTATTACTTTGAACATAAATCTTCTATCTAAAATAACTTTTTAATTTATCATTCAAGAAACATTAATAAATGTTTTTGATATTAATAGTCACCAAACAAGAGAGTTGTTCCTTAAAAACAAACAACCTAAAGGCAGTTGAACTAAAGCATAAACCCATCATTAATAACACTTAAAAACCCAATTAACATAAAAACTAATAATAGATTCTTAGTAGAATAACACCATAAACTACTATAAGTGTTGGAATAGTCCCAAGGATAACTGGGGGGGGTGAATCAATTATCAATCAATTTAATTCTTTTCTCTTTCCTTAATGTAATTTGATATAAAGTAAATGCACATTTAGATAACACAATAGAGTACTCAACAATTTGATTACGGGGAAACCAAATAGGCAAAAACCCTAGTGGGAATTAGCACCCACAAATATCTGCACTAGTTTATAATGATCCCTGCTAGAAGATCTTACAGCCCTATTAGGAGTTGATATTTACAATGCAAGAAGTACAAAGACCTTGTTAAAGGTCAGACCCTGTTAGGAGTCTTTTACAAATAACCCTGTTAAGGGTGAGGACTCACTGTCCAATAGCTCACTGCTAAGATGGTGAAGGCTACAACCTTCAGTATAATAGATATACACTATATCTGGTAAATGAACTGTTTGAGTAGACCTGCTATCTTGATCAGTTCCAATGAATTGTAATCAACTTTTGTTTCTTCACATACATCTTCAACGTATTCTCTCTGACTTTTTGCTTTTCTCTAACTTTTCTTTTTCACTTCATTTTTGACATTTAGTGAACATATCTGAACTGCTATATGTATCTTCACCAAGGATAAGATCACGACGGTATCTAGAAACACTTATCAACTTCCTTGTTGGCTCAACCAAACACGCAATATAAATTAGGACTGTGCAACTCAAACTGAATAGACGTGACGCTTCACAAAGTTGGCTTCACCAAATTAACTATAACATCATGATTATGTTGAAACACATTTAGCACCTTTAGATAATTATCTTTAACTCATAACTGAACATGGATGAAAACATGCATATCCCAAAGATAGGTGCAACTCAAGCAACAATGTATTTACGTCGGCTCTTAACAGATAAACTCCAGAATCTGTAAGTACCATAACTGACTAATCATAACTCAACTAAAACTGCATATCTGACTCAGCGTGAATGCACATAGAAACTAAAACATGTATACACCAAAACACACATAGCTCTAAATCATATGTACTTATTATTGCATATAGGATACCTGTTGTATATTATATGTTGTCATCAATGGAAAACATACAATCAATTATTTGCATAGAAGAAAATCTCCAACAATCTTCCCCTTTGACATTAATGGCAACATATGATATCATCAACTCAAAGTGTCTTCCTTCTTTTTACAATCTTCTCAACATCCTCATCAAAGGTTCCTCGTTACTGCTGCTACTCTGTATACTCCCCCAGAGTATATTCTCCCCCTTACTAATACTCCCCCTTTGACATCAATGACAAAGGGTGTTAAACACCACTAAGCACAGGTACTACTCCAGAAGTAGAGTAGTCAACCATTCATCAGTCACCAAGGACTGATGTTCTTGCTGCAAGTTTTAATCAGACTCAGGAAAGGGAATTACTCCCAACTTCTCCCTGAGATACTCAAAAGTATCTTTTGATAGAGGCTTTGTAAAAATATTTGCTAGTTGTTCTTTAGTGCTTACATAGTCTAGATTTACTTCTTTATCTACAACTTTTTCTCTTAGGAAGTGGTATTTGATCTCAATGTGTTTTGTCTTTGCATGCATCACAAGGTTCTTTGACATATTGATAGCACTAGTATTGTCACAGTGAATAACAATAGGATAATCAATCTGAATACCAAAGTTCTTGATCATCTGTTTGATCCAAACCATTGTTGAACAATTCAATGCTACTACAACATACTTAGCTTCTATTGTTGACTGAGAGATACAATTCTTCTTTTTACTTGTCCAAGTGACCAACCTGTCTCCAAGAAATACTTCTCCTCCTGATGTGTTGTTTCTATCATCAACACAACCTGCCCAATCTGCATCTGTATACACATGAAGTTGTATGTTCTCTAAGATAGGACACCATAAACCATAGCCTATATTTCCCTTTAGGTATCTGAGTATTCTTTTTACTTCCATTAGATGATTTTTCTTGGGTTCAGCTACAAATCTTCCAACAATGCCAACTGCATTAGAAATGTCAGGTCTAGATTGAGTGAGATATATGAGTTTTCCAATCATAGACTTGTATAAGGTCTTTTCAACTACTATGGAATCATCATCTTTAGAAATATTGCATCCTGTTATCATGGGGGTGCTTACTGGTTTGCAATCTTCCATCTTGAAGTTCTTCAACATCTCCTTCACATACTTAGACTAATTTATGAATATGCCTTTGTCTATTTTTCTTACATTCAATCCAAGAAAGTATTTGATAGGTCCAATCATTCTCATTTCCAATTCACTTTTCATTTCTTTAGCAAATTTTGCACTAATTTTGTCATTATCTCCAAAGATAATGTCATCAACAAAAATAGAAACAAGTAGTAGTCCTTCATTTGTATCTCTTATAAATAAATTATAGTCTGCTACTCCTTTTTTGAATCCTATCTTTGTTAAGTAATCATCAAGTCTCTCATACCACACTCTTGGGGCCTGTTTAAGTCCATAAAGTGCTTTCTTTAATCTGAATACCATGTCTGGTTTATCTAAAAGTTTGAATCCCTCAGACTGCTCTATGTAGACTTCTTCCTTTAAGTCACCATTCAGAAATGCTGATTTGACATCCATTTGATATACCTTAAAGTTCTTGAATGTTTCATAGGCTAAAAACAACTTGATAGCTTCAAGTCTGCTCACAGGGGCAAATGTATCAGTGTAGTTTATTCCTTCTCTCTGCGCATATCCTTTGCACACTAATCTTGTTTTTTTCCTTACTACTGTGCCTTCTTCATTCATTTTGTTCCTGAATATCCACTTAGTTCCAATCACATTCTTGTCATGAGGTCTAGGGACCAGTTCCCATGTTTCATTCTTGATTATTTGATCTAATTCTTCTAGCATGGCACTTTTCCAATCTGAATCTTTGCACGCATCTTCAACACTTAAGGGTTCAATCTGTGAAAGTAAGCATACCTCTTCATCAACGGTTGAACCTTTTTCTCTAGATCTTGTCAAGACTTTTTCACTCTAATCTCCAATGATATCTTCCTTAGAGTGGTATTTGGATGTGTACCTTGAGTTCTTAGGAGTGATACTTTCATCTATGATCTGTGATTCTTCTTCTCTTGGTTCAGGATTGTTACATGAAACATCAATACAATCAAACATTTCTTCAATAACTGCATACTTATTGATGGGTATGGGCTCATCTTCAATCATTGGAGCATAGTCATAATATCTTTCTTGAATCATAAACTTCTCATCAATCTTCACATGAGTACTTTCAACGATCTTCTTTAATCTTAGATTGAAACATCTATAGACTTTGCTTTTAGTAGAGTAACCAAGAAAAATACCTTCATCGCTTCTAGCATCAAACTTACCAATGCTATCATCTCTCTTGACATAGCACTTGCTTCCAAAGATTCTGAAGTATTTTATAGTGGGTACATTACCAAACCAAAGTTCATAAGGTGTCTTGTCTACGCCTGGTCTCAATTGTATTCTATTAATAGTGTAAACTATTGTATTGACTGCATCTCTCTAGTAGGTATGGGAAACCTTTCCTTCAATCATGATAGTGTGCATTGTGTCAAGTATTATCATGTTCCTCCTTTCTATCCCATTCTGCTAAGGGGTTCTGGGTGCACTTAACTATCTTTTGATTCCATGTTCTTCACAATAGTCATAAAACTGGTCAGAGGTGAATTCTCCTCCTCTATCAGATCTCAGACATTTTATCTTTAATCCAAATTCATTCTCAACCTTAGCTTTGAA
>MU226261.1:2748759-2782621 GCA_018584345.1 Thuja plicata | reverse complement strand
TTAAGTGTGATTAGTGTGTGATTAGGTGGGAAAGTAGGATTATTTAAGAGGAATAGGTAGTGTAGAGTAGGAATAGGGTAGGAATAGGGTAGGTTGCTAGATAGGTTTAATAGCTTTTATTAATTTAATCCAAATTAAATTTGAATTAATTGGGTTTAGAAGAATATTAATATTGTGAAGGAATAAATACATTAAAATTTATTTAAAAGGGGGTTTTATGAAGGGTAATGCCTTAATAAAATTAATACATTAGCAAGGGTAGTATTTAAATTAAATTTAAATACTAAAGGAAGTGAATCATATTTAACTAAATAAATTTAATTAAATAGATAGAAGAATATAACAGATATAATTAATTAAAATTAATTATAGTGCTATGGGAATATTAATTAAATTAATATAAGGACGATTTTGGACGTCTACAGTGAAAGAACCACATGTTTGGTCATAGTGCTACCAAATATATGCATTGAGTTTCCATTCATTTATTTTTCCAAGATTTCATGTTTTCATGAGCTGCCTCCTTCCTCAAAAAATACTCTCTCTCCCATATTCATCAATAGCATCCTCTCCACCCTCAGAAGTATTCTCCTCTTTCGAGTAATAATCAACTAATTCCTTCTTCTCTTTGACAACATAATGACTCACCAATCTATTTTAGTGTCACTAATTTGTACTCCCATTCTTGTTACCATCCTCCCCCAGATCATGCCCCTCATTGGTCACCTCCTATATGGTTATTTTAAACTTTCTTTGCAGAGAAGAATGTTTTTAAAATTTCCTTTTCTTGGTAGTAGTAGAGGTAGTGGTTGTATTTTTAAGGTCATAATGGCCTTTTGCAACCATGTTATGTGTAGAGGTAGTGGTTGTGTACTTAATGTCACAATAACCTTTTACAACCATGTTGTGCATACGAGTTTTTGGTGTACCAGGACAAGAGGTAATCTTGGCAGCCACTGGGTAATGGATGTATTTTTTTCTTATTGGGGCTTGGGGTTTTAATTTTTTTTAGGTAGGGGAGAAGATGAGCTTGGGGCTTTGTTGATAGTTTGGGGGGACAAAGAGCCAAGTGAAAATCTTAGAGCCAAAAAATTAAATCATGTTGGAGGGGAATTGGCTTCTTTTCATGTGTCCTGGTAGGGTTTCACCACATCATTAACCAAACTTTCCAAGGAATTCAGTATGAAAAATAGAAAAGAAATTAAAGTATGGTTTTGGAAATTATTCAACAAAGCCATATGGTAAAATTAATAGACCTTGAATCTTCCTTCCAAGGTAAATAATTTCATCATCATCAAACACACCTAATTCTCGGGGTGTTGGTAATTCCTCTCTATCAAAGGCACCATGAAGCTTGATTGGTTTTTAATTATCACAGAAGAACTATTTTAGGCCTTCATTGACCACAACTTCATTAATCTTCTTCCATTTATATCTTTTAGTGAAAATCTCCATAGTCTTGGAAATGACATCTTCATTAATTTCAAAGGAGATGCCATCGATTCTCACCCTTCTGTCTTGCTAGGAAGTATTGAATAACATGGAAAAAATTTCATCAAACCAATTTATGCATTCCATAAATTGTAAAACCCCTCCCTCATTGCAGATATTCCAAATGTGTCATCCTCCTTAAAATCAACAAGAGTTCTAGGTTTAATACGCACATGGTCCCCACCCATTTTTTGATAGTTTATAATCAAAACATTTGTAGAGAACCCCACCTAACACTTACTTTCCTTTTTCTCATGTAGTTGTGGAAATCCATAGTAAAGAACAATAACATGGTATGGGAAAAGGAGGAATGTTTTCCAACAAGGGAATAATTATTTAATGACATCCACAATAAGCTCCACTTATGCAAGCATCTCTTCATGGTACTTGGTAAAATATTATGCAAGGTTTCCCTTGCATAAAATATACCTCACCAAAAAATATTATTAAATACTCATTTATTTTTTGTATCAGGTTATATCTGTTGGTGTAATTAAATATTCATAATTACACTTTACTTAAGCTTACTAAGGATAATGCATTTCATAGTAGTTTTTCATTAAGATACCAAAGAGTTTACATTTTATTTTAGCACATGGTATAGGATAAATTCCAATTTAGGTGGTGATAGTTGTTATCTCATGTATGAGATCCACCTTTAGTGCTATTATCACATTATCATCCTATCATTTTTGCACCTGTTTGCACATACTTTATTGCACAATGGAGGATGATCCACCTTTGGTGGACATGTGATTCCACCTTGTGTGGTTGATAGGTTATCATTAACATATCTCCTAGTTATCATGCATTGCCTATATATTTAGGCACATATACTTTATATTAATTCATTGTGTTTCATTATTGATCATTATTGAATCAACCATTTGATCATATCATTTTTCCTATCTCTCTTGTGCTATCAATTGAGCTTCTAGATCTTGGCATTTTCATTCTTTTCCTTAGGAAAATTCTTACATGGTATCAGATCCATGGGAGTGTTCATTGCATAGCCATGGGAGAGCATTTTGCTTCATATTTTGGAGGGCCATGATTTAGATCCAAAGGTGAAATAGCTTGTGGAAGCATCTAGAGAAAGATATGGCCTCATCATTGCGTCCGGGTGGTTGTTCTCGTGAATGTTGACTATAAATTTTCCTATATTTGGAAAAAGTCAAATTTGAGGAAAAAAAAAATTGTGAATTGGGCTTGGGAAACCTAACTTGCAATCGAGTAACAAATTTTTGTTAATTTCTCCATTTCTGACAATATTTCTGTCAGCTTTTCAGATCTGCAAATTTTATTATTTCTGTCATTATTTTTTCTAGAAAAATTTTGGCCTATTAGGCCTTTGTATTTGTCACATTGAGTTTCCAGTCATCAGAACCATACAAGTTAGAAGGGAAATCACCTCCCCACATGCACCTCAAGTAACATCAATTTTTTGGCAACCAACATTCATTCCAAATCAACCAGCAACTAATCTTTACTAACCCTTTTGTGGGATTCTTTGTTTAAATAAATATATGATCTTATTGTGAAGCATGTGGGATTTTCTTTTTATGATGTCAAGCTCACAGGTGAGCTTGAATGTCATTGATCTTTGAGCTTGATGAGCCTGAGCCCCACCCATCGAGCTCCCTCTATCATGGCAATCTCAAGCTCATGCTCACCTGACCTTAGCTTGGTGAGCCTTCCCATAGAGGAACCACCATCAATACGATGCCCCATTTGTAGCCAGCAATTGAATCCCCATACACCATGTGATGAAAAAATAATAGCCACGCAAACCAATAAACAATCGCCACATGATAAATCTATTGTATAATCAATGATAGACACATGGCATAGGGCCACATCAGCAAGTCACCACATCATCTTCTGATCTCACCATATTCTACATCACTATACAACAGGCCATGTCGGACGCCCAATCAATAGGTGGGCCCTTTTTTTTGCCACAAAAAAAATTTCAAAGTGTTAATTTTGATGTCTATGATGGGCCAAAATAATGGCCAAGCTTATCTATGTTTCTATTGCTTTGTTTTAAAACAGTTACAAGTTTTATGGTGTTTTAAAGGTCTAAGACTTTCAACAATATTAACATTATTTAATGGCCATGTAGCTATGGACTTATATCTTCTTTTAGAAGAGTAATTGATGTTTTGAACCTTAGTTATCTTTATATTATTCCTTTGTGAATTATTGAAGCGTAATGGGTTCCTGCAACCAAGTAGGTTATTTTCCTATAGCCATGTTATGTATGCATATTTATGAGATATGATATTTATTGAATGAATGAAATGTGGAAATGAATGTATCTTCATGTTTTGTTCTCCTAACCCCTTGCTATAGGAATAGGTCAACAAGGAGGAACAACCCAGCAGAAATTTAGTGGATCTCATCATGTTCTTGGACTGAGTCATTCAACATAGAGAGAGAAGTAAGGATAGCATTGAAGACCCGTACAAAAAATCTAGGAATCAATTGTCCTATATTCTCTCCCCTGGATAAGAAGAAGACTTTTTCTTCCTTGTTGAGGAAGTTTCTCATTTATGCTTTAATGTAATAACTGCATCTACTTATTTTGTTGGAAGGGATCAGTAAGTTAAAGTCATTTATTTATAATTTTTAGTATAAATAAGTTGTTGAAGCACCCTTCAAGGGAAAGCTAATTAAGAGGACATCAATCAGAACTAGGTTGATACTGATGTAATTGTTTTCAGCAATAGAGTTTCTAGTTTCAAGATACTATATATAATCAACTTCAGTTATATGAATAAATAAAGCAATGGTTATTCTGAGTATATAGAGTGTTAAGAAAATTAGATTCACTCACCCAAGAGGGCCCACTTGGTGAGTGATCCTTTTCATTTTTACTATTTTCATAGTTGATGTTCAGTTATTTGTCTATTCCTGTAGCCACACTGATACAATTCTTGTCTCTATTCCTGCAGTCAAACTGGGCAGAATGCCTAGTAAACCTAAACTTAGTTAATCTTCATTATTATTTATGATTTGGTAGATAGGATTCAAGTAGGTTCACTTCCAAGTACTTACTTTATTTCAAATTTCCTTTACAAGCAATAGTTAGCGTGGCTACAATGAAAAATTAGTGCATATATTTTGCATAACCATTTCAAGCTTACATCCCCGGGTTGAAATATAAAATGAACCTTTCCATAGAATAGATAGTTTCTCATTGGAGATGTCCAATCTGTGAGTATGGGAGTTATTCCTGGTTCTTAATTCATTTAAAAAGGCCTACATATTTGGCACTGTTTCCAGGGATGGTGTCAAGCTAAGGACCTATTGTAGTCATGAATTAAGTTTCTAGTTCATTTTATGTTACCTTTAGCTTTTGTATTCAACATTTTTGAAGTTTTATCCCACTCTAAGTTAGTATTGAATTATTTAACATGCATGAGTAGAAGAAGGAGAGATCCCTTAGGAATATTTCTTCCCAATAATCAATTAAGATAAGTCTTTGTACAAGAATAATAAGAAGAGGAGAACCCCTTTTCTGATGTTTCTCAAAACCTCCCTACATCCTCGTCCTTCTCAAACGAAGAACCTTTTTACCTTAACATATTTCAAGAGCCTCTTGACTTGAATCATTTTGCTAAAGATTTGGCCAATTTGCATGTCCAACATCCTAAAATTCCTTTGAATCAGAATTAAGGACTTTATAACCAATGTGCTTTGGTATTTTATCAACCAAGAGGCCCACAAAGGAGTCCACAAAGAAGCCCAACAATAATGGAATCTCCTCCCACTTTTCCATTTCCTATTATTGATTAGCATGATTAAAAAACCTTAAGAATATCCCCTCTTCATTCCTTCATAAGTTTTATGGCTTAGTAATAGAGGACCCTGGTACATATCTCTTTGATTTTGATATCGTTTGTAGAAGTTATGACTGCAATACTGATGCTCATAGGCTTAAATTATTTCTTGAAACTCTTAAGGAGTCAGCACTGAGATGGTTTATGGGTCTATGAAGTAATTTTGTTCATAATTGGGATGATATGAAGATAATATTATTGGAGAAGTACAAGGATTATTGTCGAGGAAATGACATAAGAGGATATGATATCTTCAAGGTGTCACAAAAATGGGATGAGAGCTTGGAGGAATATGTATCTCAGTTTCTCTTTATCTTGTAGAAGAACACTCAACATAAGCTCAATGAGGAGTCACACAATATTCTCTTTCTTGGAGGAGTGAATGGAGGATGTATTGAAGCCCTGAACCTAATGGGAGGAGGAGACATAACTCAATCATCTTAGAATGATATAAAAAATATCTTCCTAAACTATTCTAGGGATTTTATAAAAAAAAGGAAGAGGATATAGGCCTACCATGGAGAAATCCAATGGTACTGGAGTCTCAAGGAAAGAGATAACTCACCCATTGTCAGATTTCAAACAGGACATTATCAACAAAATGGCAACATAGCTAGACACTATGCAAGCAAAGAAGAAACATGAGGAGGCTAAAGCTATGTTGGTTGAATTATGTCCCCACAACAACAAAAAAAAAAGGATTGTAGATGCAAAACAATGGCTAACTTGGAGGCTAAAAAAATACCTTCTAAGTTCAACTAAGTCTTAAGAGATGATTACCAAGTCTTTTACATTTCTCAAAGGCTACCATGGGATGCAAGACAAGGTATGCCACAAGATCCCTTGACCTTTTTTGGTCCATTTTAAAATTCTTTTTGATAATCAGTGGAAACCCTAGTTTGATCCTAATGCTGGAAATAATCCATAATCTCACTGGGAAAACTACCAAAATCATGCACCTCAATGGCAATCACCTCAAGTGAATTGGCAGTAGCCTCAAACCAATAAGTAGTAGTCCCAAAATTAGTGGAACCCACCACAAGGTAATTGGAAACAATCCCCTCTGTGGAGGGGTAGATGATAATAGCCTAACCAATAATTTGGTCTCCTATAACAACCTCAATAGAAAGCATTAATGCAACCAAACCCACCTCCTACATCCATTGCACCTCTGGTAAAACCTACACAACTTCTAGATCAACCAACTCATAATCCCAATAGCAAGCCTCAGTAGAAACAAGTATATTCACCAAACCTAAATCAACAGTCTGTATATGCCATAAATATCAATAGCATCCGTCTCAGGTCAAACACTACTGTTTCAGCACCATTTTCCCATGTTATTATAGAAGTACCCTTAGAAGAGATGGTCCAAGATGAAATTGTTGAACCACATGTTCTATGAAGTCTAGTACAACCAAATCAATCACCAAAGCTCATCCATTTTCTCATAGAATTGATCATGAAATACCTCATCTATAGGATGACTCTGCTTTCAACCTAATTGAATAGCTAAAACACATTTGCGTTAAGATATCCCTATTGAAAGCTATAAAAGAATTACCTATCTACACCAAGGCAATTAGCAAGGCTTTTTTGAAGAAACCAGGGAGGAAGAAGAAAGATCCTAAAAATATCCATGTTCTAGGTCAATTATCTAATTTGATGCTTGAGAAGGCCTCTATTCCTAAATATTCTGACCTAGGGAGTCCAATAGTTACAATTGTTATCAATGGGGGTCAAGGTTATGAATGCCTTAGTTGATTTAGGAGAAGAAATCAATGTTATGACTAAGGATATCATGTTGTGGCTTAATATGACAAGCTTAAGAGCCACTCCTAAAATACTATAACTTGCAAATAGTTTCACAGTAAAACCTGATGCTATGGTAGAAGACTTAATTATTACCCTTGACTCCTAGGAATACCCTTCTGATTTTATAATCCTTTCACCCAAGGAAATATTGGTAGGTTACCCAGTTATCCTAGGAAGGCCTTGGCTTGCTACTACAGATACCTTTATCGCATGTAGGTTAGGAAATGTGACTATTTCTTATGGACTCTTAACTAAGAAAGTTAATCTCTATTCTCTTGCAAAACCCCAACTTGATGAAGATCAAGCCTTATGGCCAAACATAGGAGAGGAAGAGGCCGAGGTTAACTCTATCAGACAACTTATGATGATAGAAAGAGAACCATTCATTGCTACACAAGAAGAATATGGCATCCTCTCTGCCATCATCCAAAATAACTATGGAGTATCCCATCAAGTTTGTGATACTACCCCATGTCCTTTAAAGACTATTAATCCACTATTTTCTTCACCATGCTTTCCTACAACCACAAACTATTTGCACACTATGTTACCACATGAAGTCCAATTAGCATCTTTGAATGAATTTTCTATGGTGGAGTTAACAACACAAATTTAAGTTTCCCCTAAAAAGATCTTGAACATAAATAAAATTCTAACTAATTCACAACAATAATCTATGCTCACATTACTTAAGACTCACTAGAAATCCTTTGCATGGGACTATAGTGAGATGAAGGGTTTAGATCCAAAGAAATGTACTCATATAATTTACATTAGTAAGGACTTCAAAGCAATTAGGATACCCAAAAGAGGGTTAATCCTGCTCTCAAGGAGATAGTCAAAAGTGAACTGCAGAAGCTATTGAATGCTGGATTTATCTATCCAATATATGACAGTCAATGGGTGTCACCACTTGTCATAGTCCCTAAGAAAGGAGGGAAATTGATGGTATGTGTAGACTATAGAGAACTCAATGTTGCAACTAAGAAGGATCACTTCCCTCTTCCCTTCATTGATCAAGTCCTAGATAATTTGGCAGGGAAGAAATATTTCTCATTTTTGGATGGGTTTAGTGGCTATAACTATATTAAGATTGATCCAAAGGACTAGGATAAGACTAAATTCACATTCCCATGGGGAAATTTTGCCTATTTTGTTTTGTATTTTGGTCTCTGTAATGCTCCAACAACATTTTAGAGGGCTGTCACAAGCATCTTTTTTGATATTTCCTCTTATTGTATAGAGATCTACATGGATGACTTCACCACATATGGTTCAAATTTTGAAGAACCACACACTAATTTAGAGAAAGTCTTGCAGAGATGTCAAGACAATAACTTTTCTCTAAATAGTGAACAGTGTTACATGATGATGGAAGAAGGGGTGGTGTTGGGATATTATATCTCTGCAACTACAATTCAGGTGGACGCATAAAAAATTGAGGTAATTTTCAACCTTCTTGTTCTTATAAAGTAGAAGGAAGTCAGAAGTTTCTTAGGACATGATAGCTACTATAGAAGATTCATTAAATATTCTAGTCAAATTGCAACACCATTATATAATATTTTAAAGAAAGAACTTGATTTTAAATGGACATGAGATTGTGATAAAGATTTTGAAGTCCTTAAAGTATCTCTAACTCAAGCTCCTGTGTTAAAAGGACCTAATTGGTCATTACCATTCCATATTCATACGGATGCTTTAGACTATGTTGTAGGAGAAGTCTTGGGATATAAGGAAGGATGAATTGAGCATGTCATCTATTACGTTAGAAATAATATCCAAGGAGCTTAAAATTCACCTATATTATCACCGAAAAAGAGATGTTAGTAGTGATTTATGCCCTCAACAAATTCAGGCATTACATCACAGGATATAAAATTTTCATCCACACAGATCATGCAACCATCAAATATCTCATGAGAAAACCTTCTATTATAGGGAGGCTAGCAAGGTGGTTTCTATTAATGCAAGAATTTGACATCATTGTTGTTGATAAACCTGGCAAAGCTAATGTGGTAGTTGATTTCCTGCCCCATCTACAAGTCACAGATGATACTGTAGTCATTGAAGATACCTTTCCAGATGAGAACTTATTTTCCATATCTTCTCATAGCCCTTGGTATGTATACATGGCCAATTATTTATCTATTGGTAAGACTCCTCACTTTTCACTACAAGAACAAAGATTTCTTGTGGAAAAAAGTTTCAATTTCTAATGGATAGTAGATTGCATGATTTACATTGGGCCATACAATATCATGATAAGGTGTGTACAAGAAGATAATACCTATGATATCTTGCATGCTTTCCATGATGAACCATGTGGTGGATATTTTTCAACTAAGAGGACAACTATGAAGATTCTAAATACAGGGTATTAATTGCCAACATTACAGAAAGATGCAACAAAATATACAAATAAATGTGATAGGTTCGAGAGGATGGGAAGACCAAAAATATCAGATGAGATTCCTTTATCTCCCCAATTGGTTGTGACTCCATTTGACAAATGGGGACTAGACTTTATAGGACCCATTGAGCCATCCTCAAATGGAAATTCCTATATTTTGGTATGCACAGATTATGTTACAAAATGGGTTGAAGCTATACCTATGAAATATGCAAGAGATATTAAGGTTGTTGAATTCCTATATGAAGAAACCTTTAGTAGATATGGAGTCCCTAGGGAAATAGTCAACAATCAAGGAACACAATTCACTTCTACATTAATTACAACCTTGGTCAATGAGTACAATATCAGGCACATAAAATCCTCACCTTACCACCTTCAAGATAATGGCTAAGAAGAGACCAAAAATAGGGAAATTGAGCATATTCTCACAAAGATAGTTGCAATCCACAAGAAGGACTGGGCTAATAGGCTATAGGAAGCAATATGGGCATATAGGACAACATGGAAAACCACAATTGGCTTCACATCATTTGAATTGGTGTATGGAAAAATAGTTGTTATGTCCATTGAATTTGAGCATAAAAATTTGAGGAGAACTCTTAACCTGGACATTGATCTTACCACTACACAAAGAGAGGATCATGTAGCTTAATGCTTTGGACGAGTTTAGGAAATCTTCCCTACTGCACACTGAAATCATTCAAAAGCAGAGGAAGAATTTGCATGATAAGTATATCAAGGACAAGAAATTTCAACCTGACGATTGGGCTCTTCTCTATGACTCCGGATATTAGGATAATCCTAGTAAATTCCAAACTCACTAGCTAGGACCATAGGAAATAAAAAAGGTGTATGACAATGGAGCACTTTAGCTCAAAATAATTTATCCAATCAGGTTTAAGCTACTTGTTAATGGTCATTGATAGAAGTTGTATCACAAACCAACAAGAAAATCAGAATTCATGCAACAATTCTCAGAGGACCATTCACTTGAGGTTCTTGCAGCCGAAGGGGTAGGGTTCAGTGTCCAACTTCCTTCTTCTTAAAATAGTTTTTCATACTTGCATAATAAATATTTTCAGATTAGGTGGAAAGACTTTCTCTTTGTAATAAAATCCATTCCTCCATACCATTCTCTTTTTCTCCCACATCATCACCTCATCACCACCTTTTTGAAATCACTTCCAATTTAGGCTATCCAAGATTGTGTAGTTCAACCGATGATAAAGAAAGTGGCAGGTATGCATGAAGTATGTGATCATTTATTACACTTCAGTTCATTTATTTAATTTTAGTTTTTTTATATGTTTATCTCACATGGCCCTAGTCCTACGTAGCACCATCCACAATAGGACCTATTGTTCACTTAAAGTTGGTGGGGGGGGGGAGGGGTGTCATGCTTGCATGTCAAGTCTACTCAGCAATTGTGTTACATCAACATTTAAGTGTGTTATTATTATTTGAAAAAGAGATGTATGTCATTTATATTTGTATTTATTGATGTGACATTTTAAGAAAATAATATCTTTTCATAGTACTCAAAAGTACTTATTCCTCATCAGCCCCTCGTAATTCTTCATGTGCCCATTATTAATTTAGAAAGAGTATCAATTAAGTTGTATTGTACAAATAGTAGTTAAGACATAAGGGTTTTCAACCATTGTTCTAGAAGTTAAAGTTGAATTTTGTGTCATGTAGCTAGTTACAAAATTTTCCAGAAAGGTTTGCAAGAAAGTTCAAAATATGTGAGGGATGTTTCATTTACATTTTTCCATGGTATGTCCACCCATCCTCCATGAGCCAATAGTTCACGATGACCTTCTTCAAGACTAGAGGTGTTGGCAAGCATTTCATAATTGTGTGTGGTTGGATTACTTCCTGAAGCTCATAGGTTTTGATGATGATATTGCTCTGATGTTTGCAAGGTCTCTCAAGAATAATGTGGTAATTATGAAAGGTTTGAGAGTATAAGTTTCAGAGCAAAGAATAGCTGAGGTGACTAGTTTACCTGATGAAGGTGGAAATTTTCCTAAAACTATGGATGCTAGAGGAGCTCGTGCCCAATTTACTTTGCATGGTGACCCTTCTCTTACAGTGGACAAGAAAGGCATAAAGAGGTTATCACTGCCACCATACTACATTCCAATAGCTTCACATGTGATGATATACCTCACCTACGAGGTTTGACTATCATATTTGCATTCTATCCATTTCAAGTTACTCAGCCATATTCGACACAACAACCAGAGAATGAACATTTCAAATGTCCTTTACAATTTTATTTTCTACAGTGCTACTAGGGTCCAAAAAAGTAGACCTAATTCTATGTCGCATCATTGCTTAATTAAGATCTTGGTTGAAAGCGCATTGAAGGAAATTTATATCATGTCTTGGGATAATTTTGTGGCTATTAAAAATTTCAAACAAGAGGTTGTTGGGCCTAGAAGGACTCCATTGTTCCATAGGTTTAGCACGCTTGAGGGGAGTTTGAAAATTAGGGGAGATATTTCACCCTTAGAGGTTCAATTTAAGGAAACACCTACAATAGAAGCTCCTACAACTAAACATATAGCTAAGGATCAAGCCTCAAAGACCTCTACTGATGACAAAAAATTTGGTCTACCAAAACCTAATGTTGAGATCACACTTGAGAGCTCTGTGAAAACTAGGTCAACAATAAGGAAGGAAAAAGGAAGGAGAAGGAGACTGAGCCAAAAAAAGATGAAACAACGAAATATTACACTATAAAAGTCTCTCCTTAACTTAAGAAAATAAAAAAATGACCAGAGAGACACTCATGTAGCCACTACTAAAAACAAGAGCCCTCCAAGGAAATCTAGAAAAGTAAGTACCTCTAAGGTTAGGAAAGAAACATCCACTAGGAAGAGAAATACATTAAGAGGAAAACCCCCAAAGAAGACTTAGGAACAAAAATCAACCTCTGGTGTAATTGAGTCCTCTGAATCCATTGATGTGGAGTAGTTACATGTTAATTAGAGGGAGGATACCATACCTAAGAATCAAGATATCCTCATGGAGGAAAGTTCTCCACAAACAGAGTTAGAACCTTTCATGGAACAAGGGGATTTTGCATGGGAGGTTGAAGAAGAACAATATGTTCCACAAAATCAAGATTTAGATGGCCTTACCCAATTGGCTACTGTATCACAAAAAATGATAGAAACTATTGGATGATATCATTTTTCATTACTGATCATACTGTCAATACTCATGTTTTGTCCCTGATGCCAACATATGTTTCTGTGGAGAGGACAGAATGGTTACTTAACTGGTAGAAGTGTACGGACAATGTATGGATGATTCAGAATGATCAAAGTTGGATATATGTAGAAGGATGTGTTTTGACCTTATTTCTAAGCTCACTTGGCTTTATGTTGCTTATTGCGGATGTTACAGTTGATTTGGTGAAGACTAATTTCTAGACTATAACTGTGATGCTGGACAGAGTAGGTCTCTGTGTTTTGGGTATATCTTTCTGGCGAAGATATTTCAAATGAAGTGAGATTACAGGTGGATAGCTGACATATGTTGGAATAATGGGTTGAGTTTGATTGTTGTGTGATTACTTGTGACATCATCTATGGAATATATTTTGGAGGATACCTATCTAATGGCCGACTTCAGATATGTAGCGTGTAAAATGAATTGTGAGCATGGGTTGAAGATCTAGAAGTATATGTGATGGATTCTATTTGATGTTTACTTGTTATAGGTATCATGTGTATCTTAGAAATGGGTTATATAATTATCTGTATTTTGGAAAGCCTTAATTGGCCGACCTAATCAATTTTTTGTATATTGGGAAAGCTTAATTGGCCGACCTAAAGAATTATTGTAAGGGGGTATATATGTGAGATATTTTCTTTTGGAAAGATGTGGTAGAGATTAAAATAGAAAGAGAAGTGAAAGCTATGAGGCTTGTTTTTCTATTAGATGTAGAGAAGAGTTTTGTGACAAGAGTACTTCATTGGAACTGACCAAGAAAAGATAGTTTCTATCAGATAGTTCACTGGATTGTATATTTGTTATATACACTTGTTCTAATTGTGAATCCTTAAGGGTGGTTTTAACCTTCTTTGGGTAGTATGCCTGAGTAGTGAGCCTACTACTTTTATTGACTCCTAATAGGGTCTGTCTCCTAATAGGGACTGTGTACTGTAATGCTGTAATAAGCCTCTAACATGGCTAAATCATTTAACAGGGATACTATAATCTCAATACAATATTTGTGGGTGCTAATTCCCACTAGGGTTTTACCTTTAATAGAGTTTCCTAGACAACAATTATTGTGTTATGGTGTTGGAATTTACTGTTTTATCATTTGCATCACATTTTTGTCTTATAAAGTTTAATAATCTATATTACAACTGATTCACTCCCCCCCCCCTCTCAGTTGTCTTGTGGACTGTTATTCCTGATAGAAACTACCTTATTAGTATGGATAGGGGGGCCGGTATTTGAACCATGAATGTTATATCAATTTATACAGGGCCAAGGGCTTGATACACCTCCTGACCTTTCTACCACACATGTTGCAGGGATAAGCCTACACAAAGACATGAAAGATAGAGAAGGAGAGATTGCAAAGAATAATTGATAATTAGAGAATTGAGCTTCAACACAAAGATGAGGAAATTAAAAACATGAAGGATAGGATTACCACTATGACAACCCTGGTTCCCTAGCTTATTCAATATAAGTCATCGGCCAGGGTTTACACCCTCTACCTTAAGGAACGATATTTAAATCTGAAATTGATGAGGGTGATACATGGGTTAAATTCATCTATGGAAACAACTCAACAATTATATGATATATATAACAACTCTCCTACAACCACTAAGAACTTGTTATGTGAATCGTATTTGCATAATTTTTTTGTTCCTTATGATACCAATTGGTACCCACTTGATTACATAGGAGACATCAAATTATGAGCATTTGTCATGGATACAAAATGAGACTAACAGGGAACTTCATGCTAGACCTTATAGGCATAAAGAGGTAGAGCTCTGTTAGCCATAAGAGATAAATGTAAGGAGGCCATGGAACTATATTATGACTGGTTGTGGTTATTGATAGATAATAAACACAAGGAAATAATCCCAGATTTAAGGGAAGATGCATTCCAAGAGTATGAGAAAATGGCCAAGCATGAAGGACAACTAGTCCTTGAATCCATTATTCAACAATGTAATAGTTATCTGAGAGTTTGAAAAAGGATGATCCACATTCCCCAAAAAATTATGTAGTTATAGAAAGAAGGGCACCATGGTACATTGAACTAGGTCAAGCAAGGAAACAACATTGGCTTCCTCTAAGGTTTCAACCTCCACTTTTATGTTGTCCACTTTTGAGCATGGTTGATGATGGTTATGAGTTTTACATGAATGAAGAAGTGACCAGGTCGAAAAGGTTGAAGGAGAGAAAGGGATACTACTAGAGCTTAGAAAAAGGGGGAGTAGGTCAGAGTTCAACCATAAACTATAGAATGAACACTAGGATCAAATACTTTGCAGATGCTGGAAGACTAGCAAAACCTTAAGTTGGGGGGAATGATGGGCCAAAATAATGACCAAGCTTATCTATGTTTATGTTTCTTTTTTAAAAAATTGTTATAAGTTTTATGGTATTTTAAGACTCTTTTACTATTATGGGTCTAAGACTTTGAACATTATTAATAGTATTTGATGGTCATGTAGCTATGGACTTATATCTTCTTTTATAAGAATACTTGATTTTTTGAACCTTATTTATCTTCATATTTTTCATTGGTGCATGATTGAAGAGTAATGAGTTCCTCAAACCAAGTAGGCTATTTTCCTATAGTCATGTGATGTATGCATATTTATGAGATCTTAGATTTAATGAATGAATGCAGTGTAGAAATGAATGCATCTACATGTTTTGTGCTCATAACCCCTCACTGCAAGAATAGGTCAATAAGGAGGAATGACCAAGCATAAATTAAGTGGATCTCATCAAGTTCTTGGACTGATTCATTCAACATGGAGAGAGAAGTACAGAAAAGTACATTAAAGACCTATACAAAAAAACTAGGAATCATTTGTCCTATATTCTCTCCCACAGATAAGAAGAAGATTGTTTCTTCCTTGTTGAGGAAGTTTCTCATATTTTCTTTTGATGTAATAACTGCATCCACTTATTTTGTTGGAAGTGGTTAGTGAGTTAAAGTTAGTTAGTTATAAGATTTTGTATAAATAAGTTTTTGAAGCACCATTCGGGGGAAAGCTAGTTAAGAGGAAATCAATCAGCACTAGGTTGATACTGATGTAATTATTTTCAACAATATAGTTTCTAGTTTTAAGATACTATGTGTAATCAAGTTTAGTTATATGAATAAATAAAACAAAGGTTATTCTAATTATATACTATGTTAAAAAACTTGGATTCACTCACCCAATGGGGCCCACTTGGTGAGTGATCATTTACCATTTTATTGTTTTCATAGTTGTCGTTCAGTTCTTTGTCTATTCATATAGCCACACGGAGAAAGTTTTTATGCCTGTTCCTACATCCAAAGTAGGTAGAGTAGTTCTTGCCTAGTGAACCTAAACTTAATTAGTCTTCATGATTAGTTATTCTTTGGTAGATAGGATTCAGATAGGTTTACTTTGAAGTACTTACTTTCGTGCAGCTTTCATTTACAAGCAATAGTTGGCATGGCTACAATGGAAACTTAGTGCATATATTTTATAGAACCATTTCAAGCTTACGTCCCTAGGTTGACATATTAAATGAACCTTTCTATAGGATGGATAGCTTCTCGGTGAAGATGTCCAATGTGTGAGTATGGGAGTTGTACCTAGTTATTAATCTTTTTGGAAATACCTATAGTCTGTCCATCCGTCATTGCAGTGTCATTGGCTCTTTCTTGTGACGGCCATACAATCGTCAAATTTACTCACTTTTCTTGCTAATGTTATCACTAGTTGCACACTCCTACCCCTCTCCAATGTAGTTTTTTATTTTTTAGCCCATTTTCAAAGGCTCATAACTTGCTCATATTTGGCCCCTTTTTTGAGCAATTGTTTTTGATTTGGGGTAGAATTGTGTGAATATTATAGTGGTAGAATTATTTTCTAATTTATGTGATGAGATTAATCAAAATTATAGTTTTGTGTGATTGTACCTATCTAACCCTTGATTTTGCAACTTTAGAGGCTTCATTCAGGCTCATATGAACACATTTTTAGGTGCAATTCTTTTTAAAGTGCATGATGTTTTTGAAAAATTTCCAGCTTTGCTATCAAATTATAGTCTTATTTGGGTGAAAATATCACTTTCAACATTTGGTCCATTTTGGCCTATTTTGGAACTTGTAATTGATTAGATCCTTAAGTGATATTGTGTCTTATTTTCTTGAATCTATTATAGCTTCATATTTTATGTTTTAATCATCAAAATCAAAAGTTCACTTTGGTCCATTTTGGCAAGTTGCAATGTATAGGCACTAAATATTAAGTGCCAAAATCATGTATTTTGGGAGGGTTCTTTGATTGAGTGAATTTGGGGGGCAAGGTGTCTTGAGTGGTTGTGCTTCTCTTTTTCTCTTGTGTTCTTTCATTCTTCATCATGAGTTCTCCTAAATTTCTACTTTTAACTCCGCATAATTATGCAACTTGGAAAATTGATGCATGGAGTAAGCTAATGGAAAAAGGATATAATGATTATATTGGTGGAACTATTTTTGCACCATCTGACCCTAATGGTTTAAAATAATGATAAATTAAAAATAAAAATGTTGTTGGAACTGTAAGACAATATGTCACACAAGATCTCATCTTTCATATTGAGGGTTGTACCTTAGTCAATAAAGCTTGGGAAAAACTTAGCACTTTGTATGGTCAATTTGATAAATCTAGGGGTTTTAAACTTGATAGAGAACTCACCAATCTGGAACCCAAATACTTTGATACGATCCAAGACTATGTAGCTAAGGCCATAGAACTTAGACCTAAAATTAAGGATTGTGGCATGACCACATCAGATGAAAACTTGATTTATAATTTGATGGATCTTATTCCATCTGAGTATTCAAAATATGTTTCTAGCTTCCAAACTCATAAGTTGACAATGGGTCCTTCATACACCAGCCTTCATTTGATGCCTTCACAGAGATGTTGATGGTAGAAAAAACAAAATTTATGAGCATGGGGATTATCAAGTATTCAAAGTTTATGGAATTTGTGGCTAGTAAAGGGAATCAAGTAAAAGGGTCTAATAAGAAGAAAAAACCATGGAAAGAAAAGATCCAAAAAGAGAAAGAACACTCAACCTCCTCACCACAAGAAAACTTCAACAATAAGGGGAATCATCCATGAAGGAGTTGCTTACTTGTGCATATTGCAAGAAGAATGGACATGAAAAGCATCATTGCTACAAGAAGGATATATATAAACTCAAACATCTTCTTAGGAAGAATCAAATAAGCCTACCTTAAAGAATGACTACTTCAACATATTCTTCCCAAAATTTAGACAAAGATAAAGGAAAGGGTCATGCATTTTTCACATGAAAAGGATAAGATTTCATTGCTACCTCAAGTCATTATTCAAGGAGATGACTTCAAGATTCAGGGTCTTCTCATAATATGGCATCCTCAAAGTCTATGTTTTATTCATTTGAGCCTTGTCATATGCCACCAATTTTGATGGGTAATCATACTTACATGAATTTTATTGGGAAAGGAACAATTTATATGGGGAAGGGAACCTTCAATGATGTGTTTTGTCCACCTCATTTAACCTATAATCTCCTTTCCATCTATCAACTCACTAATAGCACCACAAGGAGGGCCGTGGAATTCACTTCTGATTTAGTTATTGTTAAAGACCATGAGAGTAGAGAGATCCTTCCTACATGGGTGGTTGATCATGAATATTGATTATACTCCTTTGCATATTTTTTCCTTATAATGATAGTGATTCCTCAACATATTTTGTTCACACTTCTAGTGTTGATTCATACTTTGAGGAGAACTTTGGCTACTTAAACTTGGATATTCTCACATGTGATCAAGTTTTTGAGCCTTCCATTCCTTTTCCTCCTATTGAAACCATTTCTACTATTTCTCCTGATGATGCTTGCATTCCTACAACCATGGATTCTTGTGATTCAGTGCAGTAGGGTATTCATTGTCTTCTAGATAGAGCTTCATGGGATGGCTTCTTGATAGAGATTGTAGGTTTTTTTTGTGGAGTCCCACATTGAAAATTTGGGAGACATCATTGATGACATTCATCTTCTCTTTGATGAAGATGATCCTTCTACAGGTGTTGTGAGGGAACATTTTGACTCTCATCTTCATTCTCAACTTGATCATTCTTTCAAGGTTGACATGATAGTGGATCCTTTGATACAATAGTTAGAGGAGGTCTCTTTATCTTTAGAGGAGCTACTTGAGTCTTTGACACATGGTCTAGATTCATCCTCATTCGATCCTGACATGTCTTTTTCAGTAGTGTGGCCTAGTACACATAATTTGGAGGATGAACCTTTCAGTATTGACATGGGCACACTTGAAGAGGTTTCAAAGATTCCATACATTTTGAGGTTTCTTCCTACATATTGGGGAGGCTTCTTGCATGCACCTTTGGTTTTGTTTCTTCCTAAGGGGAGGAAAATTTTCAACACTCATGGATAAATGTGTACATCGATCCTAGAGCATCTACCACTGGTGCAGAATCCACATTAAGGGGGGCCACTTTGTATCTCTTCCCCTTCTCCTATGGGGGGGGGGTTGATTGTATATGCATGATGTATGTAATAATGGGGGAGTCTTTATTACTCCATCCATCCATGCATCTTATTTTTTCATCTCTCTTTTTGGGGGATGATTTTTCCCATGAGGTTTTCCCTCTTTCTCCACTTTATGAGAGGTTTAATTTTATATATTTTGCACTTGCATATTGTACATGCGTACCTAACATGGCCTAGTAGTGAGAATCCATCTTGCATTGTCATCTAGAATTGTGATATTTAAGTGCATTCCCCTAATTTTCACTTAAGGGGGGGTGTTGGTGTAATTAAATATTCCTAATTAAACTTTACTTAAGCTTTACTTAAGCTTACTTAGGATAATGCATTGTATGGTAGTTTGTCATTGAGATACCTAGTGTTATGTCCTGCATACCCATCCCTACATTTTGTGTGCAAATCGTTGGGTCCCCTCTTTTTGCTTTGGCTCTTGCCTTGTTTTCTTTGTTTTCTTTCTTTCCTTCTCCGGGATTTTTCCTCCCCCGTGGTTTGTTTTCTTTCTGATTTGTTTTTTGTGCTTCTGGGACCCGCTCCTGGAGTTTGTTGTTTGTTGTTCTTTCCAAAGCCAGATTTCAGACTCTGAGATTCTCCGCCATGATGTCTTCTTCTCACGAGAAGGTATGGTTGCATGGAACCCCTAGGCCCAAAGTCTGGAGGTTTTCCCATTCCAGATTTTGCAAAGAAAGGTGTAACTTGCTTTTGCCTTGGGTATAAATAGAAATTACTTGCTACTTTTACAGTTACCGTGATTAAAAACACTTAGAGCTTTCAGAGATTTCTAGGCGATTAAACTGTGATTAAACTGCTTTTTCTCTGTGCTTAGTGGTTGTTTAAAAGCTGATTCTTGGTGTTGGTTAGTGATCGTTCAAAGGTTGAGATTGTTGCAGAGTGCTCCTAGTGCCCTTCTCCATTGTTTTTGTGTTTTAGGTATCCTCTCAGCCCTGGTCTTGTCATTTATTTGGGTTTTTATGGTTTTATTCTTCTATCATGCTCTTGTTTTTCTTTTGTTTTATTTGTCTAGTTTTGGTCTGTTATGTTTTTCCATGTCTCATGGCACTGGTCTTCTGTCACCTCCCTTTTGTGGGTTGGCACTAGCAAAGGGTTGTCCACCCTCTGCGCAGTTGTAGCATAGGTAGTTTCTATGCGTTCTGCATGGCGCTGGTTGTCTGTATATTGTGTAAATGCCTGAAAATAATGTATATATGCCTTGGCTCTGCTGTATACTCAATTTATATCCTTCCAATTTTGTGTCAAGATCACCATGCGTTTGTCTATCTTTTTTAAATTTTTGATCCCACACTTCGACGGTGAAATACTACCTAGTTGGAACTCGGCTCTTGGCTGGTTTCAACCATGGCAGTTTCTCTCTCTGACGTTGAATCCATCTTTATGGTAAATTTATTTCCCATATGTGCATTTAAGTTCTACCAAGTGGCTCTTGTCTCACATGCGTTCAGACCATTGGTGTTTTCATCACCATAACTCCTATTTATTGCATGACCATGTGATGCCCACATAAGCCTGAAAACTCATCTTTCGGTCATGTCACCCAATGCTTAGTTTTCTGGACTCTTGGCCCTACATCCTTGATCAGCCTATATCTTACTTCTATCAAACATTCTAAAATCCCCAGGTTGAGATAGTGGTTCAAATCCTAAGTCTACGTTCTATACATATCTTTTCTGAGTTTTGATGTGAACTAACTTTTCAGGTGAAAGATATAATGTGGTGGTAAGATCTCTAGATCCCAGAGTAGTATTTATCTTTTATAGATTCTGACGGTCACCTTACCTTGCAGGTCTTTAGCATCACACTTTCACTATGTCAGAGGCATCCACATCCTCTCCACTCGGGAGTCCAGAGTTCCCCACGGCAGCCACCAGGGAAGCCGTCAGGTCTAAGAATGAGAGGGCCCTAGAAAAGCTTCCCCTCACCATGAAATATTTGAAGGAAAACACTATTACAGGGTCAAAGTTTGAATCCAAGGTTCACTTGATTACCGACACCAGTGTCAGAATGTGAGCAGAAATTTAGGCCCTAGTTAAAATTATGTTCATCCAACGAATGGTCGGGGACTAATTGGCCATCAATGTTAGAGATTATGGGATTCTAAAAGCGGCTTGCTTCCCATGCTCTATTTAATCCCTGAAACTTATTCTCACCCTCAAAGCACACTACAACTCCTCCATCTGGGCCATCATGCTCATTGCCCTGGTCCTGACTAGATATCCCACACCCATGGTTTCCCTGGAGGTCATGGCCCAATAATATTTGAACAACAGTTGGCTGAAGACACCAAAGAAGGATTCCAAAAGAATGAAACTAGAAATCCCCCAATCAGAATTGAAGGAAAGCATACATATGGGGATCATAGCATTATGAAGGATCTTTGGGAAACCCCATGCCTAAGAATTCTTGGGATGGATGTATTACTTCCTATTGGGTATCTCCTCCAGTGAAAAGTATTTCAATTGGGCCACCATCATTTCAAACCATGTGGACTCCCAGTTCCTTCAGGTGGCCCGGACCTCTAAATTTTATATATCATCCTATGTCCTCTAGGCTCTAGCACAGCAATGCCCTATCACAAATAGGCTACTCATGTCAGGTGTACTTGGGGTTAGCCTGGGCCAAAAGGATCCCTTGGATTATTTCCCACAAATCCAATGGGAGGCTAGTTTCCTCAGCTTCTGCCGAGTGAACGTTGCCTTCATTTACTACCATCTTCTCACACCTACCTGACATGCCAGGTATCGCTTCTCTAAGGAGGAGATTTGGTCAGAAGTTATGGCCATTATTATATCCATTCCCAGCAACATACCTATATTTGGGCAACCATCTTCTCCGGGATACCCTATTTGTTTCCCAAGCATTATGGGAACAAAATAATTCTTTTGGAATACTGCCAGGAGATTCTAGAACTGCACGCCCTCTACACTATGAAGAAGGTAATAAATGTTCTACTCCCAATCACCTATGGGAATTAATCATGTAGTATAGCTGCAGCCAAGGAGGTGGATAATGAGCTTAAAAGCTTGGGCTTAACAAAATTCTATCTGGCGCAAAAGAACTTTGATCCGCTAGGAAAAATAGCAACGCCACTTCCCCAAGCATTAGAGCCCCATATATTTCACATGGAGCTCTTTTGAGAAGATTGCCAAGATGATTTGAAGTCTAGAGCTGACACTTCATCCGGATGACAATGGGGATGATGGAAAGGTTAAAGATTCAAAAATTCGTGGATGACTTCTCAGACACCGGGTCCACAATAGACCCGCAGTACAAAGAAAAGGGAGTAGACAAGATGAATCTCCCTCTAGTAGACTAGAGTGCCCAGGAGGGGCCAACTATTGAAGATATCACACACGACGTGGTTGAGTGTAGCCATGCGTATTTCAATAAGGCATGCCCAAAGAGTACATGCAAAGTTGGCCCCATAGTGCGGGGCTTGACTTTCTAGGGCCGAAACCTCCTCACAAGGGGAGGATAAAGGAAAAATAATAATGGGGACCCCGTTGCAAACCCTGTCTGTGACCCCCATAAAAGAGAAAATGCAACAAATGCTGGCAGTCTCCCAGTAGATGAAAGATAAGTTAATCATGTGGTTGGCCACTCTGGTACTCATGACCAGACATGTTTGTCCTCCCTCCTCCCCTTCAATGGAAACATTAATGGTCTAAGTGACAAGAATCGGAGTGGAAGAGGAGCTGGCAGCGGTAATGGACACAGGGCCCCCCTTGATAACTAGGAGAAAAAAAAAGACTAACTCTCAACCAAGGGTGGAGCCAGAACTTGGGATGCCAAGCATCCAAGAAGTACAAATCCTTTCTTTCAACTCTTCAGAGCTGGAAAAAGAACCTGAGGATATCCCAAAAAACTCCCCTCCCTGTGATGAATTTGATGATTTATTTAGAACTGATGAATTTGAGAACTTGCAGGGAGATATCTAAAGATCGGTTGAAGAAATCACTGCCCAAGAAGAAATGGCACCCCCTCTTGAAAGAAACATCCTGGGGAAAGAAGTTGCACAAGATTAGGAAGCCTGAGTAGAAGAAGAAAAGGGACAAGAACAGGTGGATATCTCCAAAGTCCCAAATGCCACTTCTGAAAGTAACATTTGGGGAGGTGATCACAATAGCCCAAATGATGAATCTTGGCTCGATGCCTCCCCCACCTCCAAAGAATACACCAGTTGAAGAGAGCATCCCAGCAATAGAGGCTGATGAATAGCAGCAGTAGGATGAGGAGAGGAACCTCTGGGAATCAAATGATGATCCAAACATCATCAAAGATGTAGACATCAGGGCAAAAGATACAAGTACCATCGGGGTAAGTATTTCCGGTGAACCCAAAGATACAAGGAAGGACTCAAAAATAGCTCATACTATCGAAGGGGCGCAACAAGGTCCCAGGGAGAAATCACATGAATAGATTATGGTTGCAAAGCCACCCCTACCACCACAATGGTTGGTGGAATCTCACAAGAGGAAGGCCCCGGCGATGCCTAAGGCCCATCTCTCCTTGGAAGAGCTGATGGTGCAAATGCAGAACCCTCCCAAGAATAAGAAAGCTTGGACAGTCCATACTCTTTGGACTGATCTGGGCAAAGATATAGTCACAGTAATTGCAACACCTTCCTTAGATGTAGATGAAGCTACGGCTAAAGCTGATGAATATTCCATCATTGAAGTATCACTGGGGAAGCGAGGGAAACAAGGTGAACTAGACCTATTGAAAGAAGCGACCAAGGCGATGGAGGCTCGCTATGAAAAGGAGGCCCAGAAATTTAGGGAAAAAAAGGAAAATAATGCAAATCTCATGGGGTTGTCAATGGAGCTCAAACAACCTCTTATTGCCATTCCCCCGAGCGCCTACGCATTCGAAAAACCATTCCCTCAGAGCGACATAGATTCACTAAGGGTGATGAAAATAAAAACCCAGACAATTGATGAGTGGGTTACAGAACAGGTGGGAAACATCTGGCATTTCTTAACATCCACACTCCTAGACTTGTATGTGGCTAGCAATACTCTACATCAGGTCAAAACTAATATCTCCATCTGGGAAGGAGACATTGAAAACTATGAAGCATGGAAGGCCAAGATGGAAGAGCTCATCGGCATTGGAGAAGAAATTGTCTCTGAAGCGAGAATTTTAGGAGAGGAGTCTTTTGACTTTGTCTAGACCCAACACTCCAGGCTTGACCTCACATTGGGGGTAATCAAGAAACTGGTAGGGAAAATGCGGGAAAAAGTCCAGGAAGTTCAATATTCTTTCAATTTGTACAATTCATTCATCTTGAAGGTCACCAGAGCTGATCCCTTCAGCACTGAAACATGCACTGTAAAGGAATATGTCCTAGGAAAGTTTGATGAGAAAATGGAGTCTCGGTATGGATCCCCGGAGGAAATGGATGGAGCAAAAATGGTAAGGATCACTCGCATGGTGCTTCAAAGTCATGACATGACTAAGATGGCCATGGAGTTCAAGGAAAATATTTTAGATTTGGGTGAGCAAGTGGAGGTGGCCAAATACCGTCGGGCCAGCCTTAAGGACATAGAAGAAGATGGAATCGCCTGGCTCCTACAGACCTTTAATGATACTAAGGAGCAATAAAATCCTCCAGCCTCTGGAGAGGATCGTCAGGAGATGTAATTGTTTTTGTATGCATTCATTCTTTGGGGTATGAGCTCCTAGATCCCAGAGTCCCAAATCCAATATCATTTTTGAATTCTTTATAGTGACCCATGTCCCAGTTCCCAAAACTGACCGGTCACTTTCAAGGCAATTAATAAAGGGTGTCAGAAAGTAGGTAACCACAACAAGGCACATGGGTTCGACAAGAGAGTTTTGACAGATGATCCTCCCAAGGTGTCGCTTCAACGTAACACCTGGCGCATCAAAGCTAGCAATCCATTCTCCCATTTATGAGGCATGTAGCCTCGATCCTTGAAGGATCAAATTTCTTCTTTTCTCCTCTTGGATCTCTTCTCAAGGCCAATTCTTCCACTCCTCATTTCTTGTCTTATTCTTCTGACATGTCAGACCTTTTCCATCTTGAGGTCTTTTGTAGCATGGCATAGGTAGTATTGACCACCAAAAATAGTATTATATTGTTGTGTAAAATAAGTTAGGTTAATTTTAGGTCAAAAACTTGTGTATAAATAATAAGTTTGGCCTCATTCCAAGGGTCGACAAAATTGATGATTTTGTAGTCCATAGCTAATAGCATTTGAATTTTCTCAGTTATTAGTTGTAGAGCTCAATGCTCCTCAATTTTAGAAGCTTTTAGTAGTTAAATTCTCCCTTAGAGCCACCATTGTAATACGCACTAGTGCTTGCTGGAGATATGTTAATGAAGAAGGAAGGGTTCTATCAATGACGTTGTTAACATTCTGATCTCTGGGTTGACAGTATTTTATGCTTTATGTTCTTATGTCTTTTTCTCTAACACTTCAAGTAGATTAACAACCTCCTTTTCCTTTGCTATTGATTAAATATGAGTTGATGGTTTTGTATTTCTTCAGTATTTAGTGTAGTGTGTTAGAGCATTGTCGATGTTTTGAACATTTAGTATAACTATAGGTAGATGGAATATTTCTAACTCTGAAGTATCTTTTGAAGATTATTTGGTAAATTTAGTAGATTCTTGAAGCAAACCCTGCTTACTTAAATCCTTGGAGAAGATGAGCCAAGATAAGCAGCTATCCCCCCGAACAAAACAGTCACATTTCCCAACTAAGCTCTGACACTGTCGAGACCTGACTCTCACATGCTTGAAGGCTTGGGGAATCTCTTTTCCCTGGAAAACCTTTATAGGTGAAGTTGGCTGGTACCTCGGTACCTGGTGAAAATTTACATCTGTTGGCGGACCCGGTCACAAAGATCCGTCAATAGAAACTGGCGCTAGATGGAGGGCATGAACTTGTCCCCCTCTGAGGATTTAGATTTTACACCACCCAAAGGTTCCCCAAGCCATAGTTTTAGGATTCAAGCCTTCAGTAGGATTGGATCATTTTCACTGACAAGATTTGAAAGAGTCCTTAGATCAACCCCCAATCCCAGAAGGTTCGTCAAACTTGAGCCTCTTGATCAAAAGAAACGGACCCTGAAATCCAAGTCAGCCACCATTGTCTGGGGATCTAGTACATCCCAGAATACCAAAGTCCCCTGATGACCCCAGGAATTAATGCTCAACCTGGTCAAAACCTAATTGATGACATGTAACTGATTGAATGTTTGATAATGTTAAGTTGAAAATGATGCAAGACATTAAATCAGTTAATGGTTTGTATTATCATTGAAGTCAACTTGATATCATCTGTATGGTCATACACATAATGCCAAAGACTTCAGAGAATCAATGGAACAATAATTATGCTTTCAGAAATATATAGAAATCAAGTATTCACTAAGTGACAGACAACACTGATAGAGTGCACACCACCGGTAAAGATAGAGATAAAGTCACAGTGATGCCTGACAAGCAGAAGATAGTGTTGCCTGATGAAGTAGAATCACAAGATGCCTAACGAGCTAAAAATAGAGTTGCCTGACAAGAAAGATCTAATGATGCTCGACGGACAAAGATTCCAAAGCTAACTAAAGATACACTGATGAAACTGGCAGTTGTCACCGGCGACAAACTACAGAATTGACCGATAGAACAGAGAGATAAGAAAATGACAAAATAGATAGCTGGTAGAGCTTAAAGATAGACTTAACTAGTTGTCTTAATTGTTTTATTCGACCATAGTTAAAGAAATTGATTTATACAGTTGCCAAGAAGATAACCATGAGATAAATCAAGAGTTAAAGCCGTAAATCAAATTGGTTGGATTATTTTTCATGCCAAGAATCAAGAATTAAGGAATATTACATCTATATAAGAGACAAGCATAGTTCATTTCCGTATGCACTCAGATATACGGGGGAGTGAATTGAAAGAAGATGCTGAAGAGAAACTAGTGAAGGATAAACTTCATACAGTCCTGATCAATCAAGCTAAGGGAGAGCTAAAGAATTCTTCAGACAATGACGAATAGTGAAGCACAACATCATAGAGAAGAAAGTGTGAAGTACAAATGAATTTAATTGATACATTGATCAGAGAGGTATTGTACATAAATAGATCTGAATATCTACAATTCAATTTTGCATTAGAAATAGGTCATTGTGTTTCATTTTAACCATTGAAGCATTAAGTCTCTTAACAAAGAAGGACTTAACCATCTTCTTTAATTGAGGTATATCCTAATAGATTACCAAAAAGGTTGATTCATGATAGTAGCAACAATCTTACCTAAAGCCTATTGACAGTCTAAGAAGGAGGCTAATTCAAGGATGGTAGTAAGATTAGCATAAAGCCTATTGACAGTTTAAAGACTGATTCAAGGATGGTAGCGTAGATGCTAGATACTTAGTGACAACCTATGTATAAAAATCCTCTAACAAGGTCGCACTTAACCATGTATTTGTAACCTTTAACAGGGTTAGCTCCTAACAGGGCTCACTTTAGAAGAGTGAAAATTTGGGGTACCTGTCCCAGTGGTTTTTCCCTTAACAAGGTTTCCATGTTAAAATCCTTGTCTTATGTGTGTATGGTTTATTACTTTATTGTTTTACATTTCACATATACATTTTTGGATTGATTGGTATACTCTATATATTTACTGAGTATCGGTAAATGAGTTTTGCTGCTTATCGATAATCAAGGAGAATAAGGACAGACAAGGTAAACTGACAGACAGTAAATTGTTTCAAGTATTTCAAGGCATACATCTTGTAGGGACTTAATAATATGAGGTGTATTAATTGGTGGATTAAAGTTTAAAGGATAAAAATTTGAGGCCACTGATTCACCACCCCCCCCTCTTATTTATTACTAACACTAACACCCTTGATGGCTACGTATTTTGGAAATACTGGGTCCTTGATGGGAACTTTTCTGGGTGCAACCAATGATCTACCTTTGCACCTATAAAATATTTGTTCTCGATATGAGAACTTAGGCTCATGAATTGCAGAAGAGCATCTGCATGCATACAAAGATGCCATGAACTGACATCGGATCCAACATCAGGACGTTGTGACCTGGAGTTCCCTCTTTCCCTGGGACAAAATGAGCTAAATTGGTACCTTAACCTTCCCGCCAACTCCATCAACAATTGGCAGGACATGGAGGACACCTTCCTGGCTACCTTTTGCGTATACGTGGACCCGACATGGTCCCATAGCCAATTCATATCTATTAGGAAGGAACCGAATGAGCCCCTTGTAACATTCAACCATCGGTTCCAATGCACCTTAAAATAGTGCATGGGTCCCTTCATCCCATCCGAAGATGTAACTATCCAAACCTATCTCAATGTGATGGACCCCTTCATTGCCACTCTCCTCTGGAGAACTACCACCCCAAGTGATAGAGATACTTTGGTAAACGTTTACAACTTGGCCTTAGAGTTGTCCCATGGTCTTAACAAATCCCCGAGTGGGATTGGGTAGAGCATGCCATTTAACATGATACCCAGTGGAACTTCATACACCGGGGGATATAACCCCAATTAGGCAATGGGTGCCCCCATGATGGCCATGAATCCCCCACCACCACCAATAGACTAGCAAACCCAATACATGTATCCATCTCAAACCTAGACAACACCGGGTCTGAAATCCTTTCCCTGGAACTAGATGTAGAAAATGTAATAACCACAGACACAACCATCCGAAGTTCCTTTCTTTCAGTCATTCACGACTAGAGGATTTCTGTCCTCAACTCCAATGAATACTGCTTCTTTCCTAGGGAACCAACAACAACAACTATCACACTGTGATGTGAATACCCAATTGACCGCTGAGGTTAAATCTCTCTAGCGAATGTTGTCTACACTGATTGTGGACATGGGTCAACTGAAGGTGGGGTCCTTTGCACCCCACAACACCAATTCTTAGAGAGGGAATATTTTCTCTAGCCAACAAAACAATAATGCTGAAGGAAGAAATTTCAATAATGGGCCTCGACCCAACCAACATCAATGGAATAACAATGCTAGTATTGGAGGTCCTCCTCTGAACCAAAACACCAATCAGGGTAGTACTGGACCTTCCCATTTCATGTCAGTCACAAACTTTTAGCCCATGACAAACTGGTGTAGATTGCACAACATAGGCTCCCATAATGAGGTAAACTGTGCCACGCTAGAGAAATTCATCATGATTTTCTAGCTAGACAGACAACAAGCTTATGATCCTACTCTTCTAGAGCCTCCTATACAAGAGCCCACTCACGGTGCATTCACCTATGAGACCTTCCTCTTTGAAATAGGTAGAGAAGATGAAGAGGAATCTGAGCTACAAGGGTTCTTTGATGAATCTATTCCAGCCTTTGAGGCCAATGCCTTCACCAACCCACAGACTCCCTACAAAACTTGGAGTCAGGCTAGTAAAGGACAAGTTTACATGCCCACACCTCCCAAAGACACTCCTCCTTGGGACAACACGACTGATCAGTTGGTCCCTCCAAAAGGCTCTAGCTCTAACCAAGCTAAGCACCCAATCGAGTGAAGCCACCAATTCTTGGGAGGAAGATTTGACATTACAAAGGTGTTAGAAAAAACCACCACCTCGATGACCTTGATGGAGGTTTTTTTGAACTGTCCTGAGTAGAAGAAGTCTCTTCAAAAGATTTTTGAAAACCCAGAATTTGTTAGTCACCCACCCAAGGCTGTCTCTTTTGAGGATGCCAACGCGGCTTTCTTTCAGGGAAATACTAAGGATCCTTCCTTCCTGCTAGGCTTGAACATACAAGGAAAGAATATATACAACTTATGAGTAGATTTTGGGGCTTCAGGCAACATCATGCCTTTATCCATATGTCAAAAGCTTAGATTTCAACCCACCCCATCTAACGGTGCAGTAATCCAGCTAGATAAAACTACTGATGCAGGAGCATCCTGGGTGTAAGGGAAATCTTACATCACCCAAAAATATTTCTGTTTGCTTTTTTTTCAATAAGGGCTACCTTCTGCAGAGCTTCTATTTATGGAAACTTGCTATTTTTAGTAAGTTAGTCATACGATGTTAGAATGTTCTGATTTCACATGTGGAGGTTCATCTCAGTCTTATCAGCCTGCCAGTAAAGTTTCATGGCTAGATCAGGTTTAGTTTTGAAGATATTAAATATTTTTGGTATTGGCAGGAGGGTACAGAAACTTTGAACTCATTTTTGAAGGCTTTAGAGGCCCCGGATAAGGTCAAAAATTTGGGTGACGGGCGCTTGCGCTAATTAGAATTGTAGAGCGCTTCATCGCATTTCTAGATTAGGGTCAAAATAGTCAATCAGGTCAACTGGTGACAACTTATGGTATTCAAAAGTTGGGTCACCTGAAATGGCAAAAAATAATTTTTCTTCAAAGTTTCTGTTCAGGTTTCAAAAGTTATTTTGAGCCAACTATGATGTAATAAATTGTAATATAAAATAATTCTAAGTTTAGTCGACCCTATGGGCTAAATTTATGGAACCTTCTCGGGCGGTGGAAATTGCCTCTATAAAGAAGGCCCGTAGTGTTGTCTAAGGTAGTTCTGGGTAGATCTGGGTAATAATTTGAGGCTTTTTCCTATAGAATATTGTAAGGGGAATGCCCATGTGGCTTTGCATATTGTAATTCTGAAATTTTGTAATTCTACATTTGTGGAGATAATAAGAAGCCCATTTTCTATTCTTGCAAATTGTTGTTGCTTCTCTGTTTCTGTTATGTGTTTGTGGTATTGAGGGGAGAACCCTTCATCAAGTGGTATCAGAGCAGGAGTTCCTGAGTGTGTAAACAGATTGCTGACTATGAGACAGTTTGCACCAGGACTGTGGGTTAGGATTTTTGTGTAAACAGATCGTCGACTGTGAGGTAGTTTGCACCAGGACCGTGGTTAGGGTTTCAGCACGCATCACAAAATGCCTCCATAAAGGGAACATGGTGGAAGAGCTGGTGTTGAGACACTTGAGGTTAGAGAGCTCCAGAGACAAGTGCGAACATTTCAAGAAGAGATTCACAGAGGATTGAATCTTAATGTTAGAAATGAAAGTGAGGATGAAGCCGAAGAAGGAAATGATGATCAAGAAGAAGTTGAAGTTTTGAATCCAGAAGAAGAAAGGCTTTTCCAATTCATTTCCGAGATTGGGAAAAGACCTAAGATTGAGGTTCCTACATTTTTAGGGAATCTTAACCCAGAGGAGTTGATTGACTAGATCAACGAATGCAAACAATATTTTGAGTATGAAGATATTGAGGATCCTGATCGGGTCAAGTTTGCGAAGGCCAGACTGAAGGGTCATGCGAAGATCTGGTGGTAGGAGATCCAATTAGAGAGAAATCAAAGAGGAAATGATAAAATCACAAGATGGGATCGAATGGTGGATAAGTTGAAGCGACAGTTAATTCCTGTTGATTATGAGCTTGACCTACTGAAGAAAATGCAAAGTTTGAAGCAAGCAGGAAGATCTGTTCAAGAGTATACAGAGGAGTTCTATCGAATCCTCATCAGAACAGGCCATGCAGAAGCTGATAAGCAGAAAGTTGCCCGTTACCTTAATGGGTTGAGGCCAAGCATTCAGGAGGAGTTGAATTTGGTTCGAATGAACAGTATTGAGGAGGCATACGAGTTTTCCCTGAAAGTAGAGGAAAAACTGAACAAGAAGTTTGAGAGTAGACAAAATGGAAGAGGTCATGGTGGAAGATCTAGTGGACGGTCATATGGTGGCCAAAATGAAGATCCAAAAAAGAAGGTGAGGCTAGTAGTAGTCAGAATCAGTGAGGAAACAATTTCAATCATTTCCAAGATCAGAACAATAGAGATCAGAGAGGAAGAGGAAGAGGACAAGGATCTAGAAGAGGAGGCTTCGGTGGAACATGTTTTCACTGTGGAGAAGAAGGTCATAGGGTATTTGAATGTCCTCAGTGCCAAGGATGAATAGACAGGAGAAATGAAGGCTAGGCCAGAGTTGCACATGTAGATGAAGATGCCAGATCATCACATTCTGAAGATGCTGAAAGAGGAGAAACGTTGATTAACAGAAGAGTCCTGTTGAGTGGTGAGCATGAACCTGAACAAAGGAGGATCCCGTTTCGCACAAGGTGCAAGTGTGAGGGTAAGTGTTGTGATGTGATTATTGATAGTGGAAGCACTGACAATTTTGTGTCAGAAGAGATGGTGACAAAGTTGAAGCTCAAGAGATAGAAACACCCACATCCATATCGGATTGCCTGCGTACAGGATGACCACAAGGTCATGGTCAATGAACAATGCTTCGTGAAGTTCAAGATTGGCGGATACCATGATGAGGTACTGTGTGATATCATATCTATGTATGTATGCCATATGTTGTTGGGTAGACCATGGTAGTTTGACAGATGTGTTCTACATGATTGTCGTGCAAATACCTATTCTATGACAAAGGATAGAGTGTGACATAAGCTAAAGCCATTGAATGACCCAAAAGAAAAGGTATGTGGTAGTGCAAGAATAACTTTTGTTTATGGAAGAAAGTTCCTAGATGGTATGAGGCATGAGCATGTGTGTTTTTCTTTAATTCCAAAAGATGGTAAGGAGGAAGTAGAAGATGTTCCTATAGAAGTTGTAGATTTGTTGAATGAGTTTCAGGATATTGTATCCGATAATGTGCCTGATGGCTTACCACCAGTCAGAAAGATTAGTCATTAGATGGACTTGATTCCAGGAACAAGTTTTCTGAATAAGGTAGCACACAAAATGACACCTGCAAAAAGTGAGGAGTTGAACAGACAAGTACATGAGTTGTTGCAGAAAGGATTGATCTGTGAGAGTTTGAGTCCCTATGATGTACAAATAGCATTAGCACCAAAGAAGAATGGAGAGTGGAGGATGTGTACAGACTCCAGGGAAATAAACAAGATCACAATCAAGTACAAGTTTCCATTTCCACTAATGGATGATATTATGGACTATTTTAGTGGAGCTGTGTATTTCTCAAAGATAGATCTGAAGAGTGGATATCGCCAGATTCGGATCAGAGAAGGAGATGAATGGAAGACTACCTTCAAGACAAAGGAAGGATTGTACGAGTGGTTAGTCATGCCTTTTGGGCTAGCCAATGCACCGAGCACTTTCATGCGGCTCATGAACGAGATTCTGAAAGAATTTCTGGGTAAGTTTGTCATTGTTTACCTAGATGATATTTTGATCTTTAGTAAGAAATTGGAGGAGCATATAATGCATATTCGTATGGTATTTGAGAAGCTGAGAGAAGAGATATTGTTGATAAATTTGAAGAAGTGTAGTTTTGTGAAGGAGTTAGTGTATTTGAGATTTGTAGTTTCAACAGAAGGTCTAAAAATAGACCCAGAGAAGGTACAGGCTATCCTTGAATGGCCTACTCCAAGGAGTGCTACTGAGGTAAGATATTTTCATGGTCTAGCTAGCTTTTACAGAAATTTTATCAGAAATTTTAGCAGTATTTGTGGAC